>VXBL01005303.1:156094-211791 GCA_013400195.1 Aramus guarauna
GTTTCTTTAAAAGTGTAGGCTTGAATGCAGAAAGATTGTTAGCATTGCAGTTTCCATACTGTCTAAGATCAGCGATACCTGAAAAAATCATAGGAAGCCCAGAATATCTCTATATCACCAATGCAGACTTTTAGCATTTATGCTTCTGATATGTCATCAATAAATGTAAATGCTAAAGTTTCCCAAAATAGTATTTCAAAACGAAAAGGCAAGTTCCACTGTCTCAGTGTCCTCAAGCAAGAAGAAGAACTGAAAGAGATCAGTTACATTAATGAGTTTTACTCATTAACTTGTACTGAATTGATGTTTCTCGCTTTAATGGTAATTTCTTTTGGCACTGTCATGGTTTTACCCCAGCCGGCAGCCTAGCACCATGCAGCCACTCGCTCACTCCCCCCTGGTGGGATGGGGGAGAGAATTAGATAAGATTTGTGGGTTGAGATAAAGACATGCACACAGGCAAAGCAAAGCAAGGAATTCATTCACCACTTCCCATGGGCAGGCAGGTGTTCAGCCATCTCCAGGAAAGCAGGGCTCCATCATGTGTAACAGTTACTTGGAAAGACAAAGTCACTCCAAATGTCCCCCGCCTTCCTTCTTCTTCCCCCAGCTTTATATACTGAGTATGATGTCACATGGTATGGATTATCCCTTCGGTCGGTCGGTGGCAGCTGTCCTGGCTGTGTCCCCTCCCAAATTCTTGTGCACCCCCAGCCTGCTCACTGGTGGGGTGGTGTGAGAAGCAGAAAAGGCCTTGGCTCTGTGTGAGCACTGCTCAGTAATAACAAAAACCTCTTTATATTATCAACACTGTTTTCAGTACAAATCCAAAACATAGCCACATACTAGCTAGTATGAAGAAAATTAACTCAATTCCAGCCAAAATCAGAACACAGAGACAAAACATTTCTATCTTTAGGGCATTTCAGTGTATATGGAGACTTAATGATCTGGTTTCTTCAGACCAGCAGGAAGATCCCCTTAGTGATAAGATACAGTCACCAGTATTTACTGGGTGATGTTGCAAGGAAAGAATGATGGTCATATAGTCAAATTCTAAAGACCTTTTTGGGTCCTGACACATTGTATAGCATGAAGACACTTATGCAAAGGTGGAAAGTTAGCTGTGCTAGCACTGGGCAGCTGTGCAGGCTACTTCTGAGCCCAGCTCGGCACAATGTCCCGCATCCTGCCTAGAGGAAGAGGTCCCCGCAGCAATCCTGGACATTGCTCTGGATGCTGGTAGGCTGACTCCAGAACAGACCCCAGGAGTGACATCACAGTTATACCTATGACAAAGAAATCTGCTTTCATGGTTCACTTCAAAGCATTATTTTATCTGGCATTGTTTAATGCCACTTCAAGGAGATCAGTTGGTGATTCCTGAGCTCTTTCCAAGTAAAAGAAAACTGGGTGTTATATGACAAAAATAGGACCAAAACTCAGAGCTCTGGACTTATCTGCAACTTTTAATACACTTTGCTTCAATACTTATTTGAATAATCAAATGTCTATGACAAAGGCCTTCTTCACATAAAGTTTCAATGGAAATAGTATTTGAAGAAAGTGCTATTGTAATGTTTTGCTTTTCAAGCAGAACATGACTATCTAGATGTGCCTGATGTATGTGCTTTTGGGATATCTCACATTTTACAGCTGTCTTAAGTGCTGAATAACACCACTCTTACAGATCAGGATTATTTAAAAGTATTTAGAATCAGAATCATAGAATCATAGAATGGTTCTCCAAGGGCGGTCTCATGAGACTGGAGTAGAGGGGGAGAATCACCTCCCTCAACCTGCTGGTCACACTTCCTTTGATGCAGCCTAGGATGTGGTTGGGTTTCTGGGCTGCAAGTGCACATTGCTGACTCATGCTGAGCTTCTTGTCCACCAACACTCCCGAGTCCTTCTCCTCAGGGTTACTCTGAATCCATTCTCTGCCCATCTTGTAGTTATGCTTGGGATCATGCTGACTCACCTGCAGGACCTTGCACTTGGCCTCATTGATCTGCGTGAGGTTCACGCAAGCCCACCTCTCAAACCTGTCAAGGTCCCTCTGGATGGCATCTCTTCCCTCCAGCATGTCAACCACACCACACAGCTTGGTGTCATTGGCAAACTTGCTGAAGGTGCACTCAATCCCACAAATTTAAATTAAATCCATTCACATGTAATTTCTGACAATAAATAGAGAGCTTAAGATATGTACCTATACAATTCAAACTACAATGAAATAAGTAAGGAACAATTATTACCAAGGAGAAGCTGTGGCTATATTATTAAAGGAAAGATACCAATATTTGCCAAGCTATGTCACGGTATGTGTTATTGTCTCATACCATGCCACCTCCTGCCAAGTGGCAATGGTTTGGCTTCACATGAAGGAAAGAGGATAACAATGACACTGTGTTTGGAAATAATTTTATTATATCAGCACTATATACACATCCACCACTAGTTGGTGCAACTTACCTTGTCGTGGCGTGCCTTGTCGGGCCAGCATAAAATGTTGCACCCTGGCCCTCCAGGTTGGGGGTTTTGTTTTGGGCTAACAACCCAATCATGTAAAAAACAAAATCTGTTACAGAAATTGCAACAACACTACCCCACCGCGTTCAGTGGCATAGTGTTGTTGCAGTCCTATGCTCCTCAAGGAGTAACAAGGACCAAACAACAAAACTATATACACATATGAATTATGAAATCAGACAACCAAACAGCAAGTGGGTTTATTCCTTCTCCCATGAAGCTTAGCTCAGGACCAGCTTCCAGTTCCCAGGCACTGGTGCTCCCTTAAGAGATAACACAGTAGAGACTTTGCAAACACCACAAAATTTGCCGCTATGATAAAAAACTGAACAGATACAACTTAATCTATAACCTTGCTAGCTGGTGATGCTTGTCAGAGTATTATCTAAAAATAAAGACATTTCCCAAAGCTTTATTAAACTCTGTATTGGATTACTGTAACAAAGCCCTTTTCCACTGAGGAAACGGGCCTTTTTGGAATAATTTTTATTGGCTGCAGTGCACTTCTACTAATAATACTGCCCAGTTCCGTCTTTATAGACTTACTCCTGCTCCTATCCAGCCCTTGGGCAAGGAAGTTTGCATTTATTTAAAGGATCTTGTCTAGCCTTCTTTCTAAAATACATCTTTGATCAAAAGTCACCCTCAGGTGTAGATAACAATGAAGTACATGGACGGCTACAAACCTTTCCGGTATCCTTTCTTGCAGGAAATTAAATGAAAGAATTCAAAGATCTCTTTGTAGACATTCATCTTTATGCTGTACAGTAAAGATCTGAGTGAGCAATGAAATAAATCTGACATAGGTTTCCTGTGCTTAAAGCTTGTAGAACAAGTATGAAATCAAATGATGAGCACTGTCTATCTCGTTAGTTCCTTTCCTTGCATAACAATTACAGGTGACAACTTTGGCTAGTAAATTTGAAACTATGTCCTTGGGAGAAGACACAGCTTTGTCTGACTTTCAGATGGCTGTTATGTAAGGCTGAAAGAGTCATTTAGTAAAAAGTCTCATTCACTTACAACATTGCAGCAATTTAAATACATTTTAGCTGCAGGAGGTATACATTTACCAAGCAAAATGTCTCATACAGAAAAGAGAAAGGTGCAGGCCCAAGGAAAGAATAAAGTCCAATGCAAACTTCATGATGCAAAAAACCATACTGAGTCATGAGTGGAAGAACATATGAAAATTATGCCTGCTTGACTTTTTCCATGTCCTGTAGTGTTCTGCTTTGAATTTGGAGTAGAGAGGCATTGAAACCAAGAGGAATACTGTTGCAGAGCCAAGATCTGAGGGGCAGCCCAACTCCATACATTTTGCTGACATCCTGTAATTTCACTAATATTTAAAACAGAAGTTTGGGCCATCATAAGGAAAAAAGCACCTGCTCTCTGTAGTACTCAAGTTCTCAAGACAGTCGAGCTGTCTGTTGCTAAATCAGAGTTCCCAGAATGAAATGTCAAAAAGAACATTTCAAACTTTTAATTTGAAAATAGAGAGGTTCCTCATACTCCCATTTCTCTCTGCAAAGAATCCAAAAACTCTGTATCTATTGCAATTATTAAAGAAAACTTTGCAGAGTCAGGAAGCAGAGACTTTTCAGGCAAGTCTTATTTGGCCCCTATAATAATGGAAATCCCATCTGTAGCACACCATCATCTCAGCCATCACACACCAATGCTTAGAGCAATGTTGTGTACTGGAAGTGATAAAATACACTTTAGAAATAGATCTTGAAGCATGGCCAGATACAAGAGAGTCAAATGTGGCACATCACGTGTAGTATATTAGCATGAGTAGGCATGCATAACATACAATCTCTGTCTCAGGTCACTTGAGAAGCAATGTGAATTACATGTTTAAGTATTATTTTTTTTTCTAAATAGACTTACCAGATGATAATCATAACTTGGTTTTAGTCAAAATCTGATTTCCATTGCTAGATATATTTTAGGTCCTTTCAAAGATCTAGCCTATTACTTTCTTATGTACTCTTTGTCAATGAAAAAAATATTATTTTAGTTAAATGCTAATCCTTTTGCTGCAAAACTCAAGAGATGGCTCTTTTCCAGCAACTTGCTGGCTAAATTTTGCATCTGGAATATTATCTGTGCCGGCTTTGACACAGCAGTATTTCTGTGCTTCATTTGAGCATGTTTTCATGCTCAGCTCAGCTTGAAGACTTAACACATCATCATCTGGCATCCATATGCAAATATAGATCAGAAACACTTTCAAAAGCATTCATATGAAAAAGGAAAAGCTTATTATGCAGATGGATTAAGAAAGAAACATACACAGAGTTACTGACCCCATAGCCTTAGGACACGACCCTGTGATTTCCCCCAAGCTGTGGAGCATTCTCCCTGCTCCCAGCAAAGCTCATAGGCAGCCTGGAAACCCACAGACCTGCCTACTTCTGCCCTCCTTTTTCTTCAAGTGTCAAACTTCTCTGACAGTACACCAGTTCCCACAAGATGCTATTGACTGCAAAGAGGCTTCCAAGAAGAAATAAGTGATTTTTAACACGTGGCTGAGAAGGGAAAAAAATAATTTGAAAATTCTAGTGAAATACGTGTGCCTGATCAAACTAATTTGTATTACAGTCTTACTCTTTCAAGCTTCATCCTTTGTCATACATTAGTGCTGCCCACCTTTATCTCTTCTTGCACTGAGTACAAAATTGGGGAAAGGCATTTCCTTTTTTTTAATATTGTTACATTTTATAGAAACAATACATTTTATAGAAATTAGAGGATTTTTTGACCAGCTGTGAGGAACAACTTCAATATATGTGGGCATACAGGTATGCATGTACTTACCTGTGACTTACCTCACTTTGAGTTTCACAAATCGGACACAACATAATATTAAACAGACAATAAAATAAAGTTGCCTGTTGGCATCACTGTCACCTTCTTTTCTGTAGTTTATCAGAAGTCTGAGAACAGTAGCAAGGTTTTATTATTGTGGTAATTATGAAGGGCACAGTGTAGGTGTCTGCTAGTCCTGTGTTCAGGCACTCACATCTCGCTTGCCGTTGGAGTCAGACGACTGCTGCCTGCAGCAGGGTTCATGTCTCCAAACGCGTGTCTCCTCCAGTCGGTGGGCAGAAATCTGAATGAACACAGTGTGCCTGTAACCTGAAGACTGGCCATTCTTTCTCCATTACTATCAGGATAAAAAGTTTATGCAGTATTTCAAAGTTCTCTTCTCTTGTCCCTCTTTCTTGTCTGTTCCCAGCATTGTCCTTCCACAGTCTTTCAGTGAAACCATGCCTCAGTCCTCATTTTTATATCATCATCTGAACCAAAATAAGCTAATGACTTTTCTTCTTTGGATTTTTATCTCTCAACAAGAAGCATAAAAATTTTCCTTCAGCTGACATTTTGAACATGGCATGCTCACTTTCAGCCCATCTGTTCTTCCCTCTCCCAGAGAACAGCTATGACTATAGAGCTACACACCACCTAAGCACAGGAAAACCAGTGAGCTTCACTGCTTGCATATGAAGGGTAAGTCCTGGCAGCATAACACTGTGTCAGAGAGAGATACCAAAGCAAACTTGTAGTAGATTAACATGAGTATTGAAAAACAGCATCGCCTGCATATTCCCTGCTGTATTATTTATAACCAACACCGTTGTACTGCTTTCAGGAGTCAAGCTAGCATCTGAGAGCTACTATCTGCACATGCAAGTGTGCTGAATTAACACGCCCAGCTCAGCTGCATTAAAACTAATCCCACAGAGACAGTGACTTGAATGCCAACTAATTATATGCAAAGATGAAGTTTCTCTACATCCTCCATTTTCACTGATAAATACTCCAGCCATGGAGCCCTCAGCACTTTCTACTCTCTTTACTTCCCCAGTAGCTGTCGAATAGGCAGGCTGTCGAGCATCCTGGTGAGTGGCTCAGCAGATCCCCATGTCTCTGCAGAGGTCATTTGGATGAACTGTACTATTCCAAGTTTCATCAGCATAGCCATAATTTTCTCCATTACTTTATCCCAATATCTGCATTATCCCATCCTTTGCGAAAATGCTGTCCCTCTCTCTGGCAGTGATTTCCAGCCTGGACTATTAGATTGCAGGGTTTTTGAGACAAGCTGTGGGAATTTAAAGTACTTTCTACATCAAGGCATTCTGAATTTTTTTCCTGAAGAGAGGCAGTTGTCCCTTGCAGCATTTTGCATATTTTAGCATTTGCAACAGGAAAAGACATTGTGTTTAATGGTGGTGGGCTGCTTTATTAGCATAAAGACCCTATAGAATTGACTGTCTGTAAATTTCACCAATAACCAAATCACCAATAACCAGATCAAATGAAAATTTCCCCTGAACTGCAGAAAAACTACTCAATCCCTTGGTAGATCTCTCCACACGTAAAAAGCAATCCAGGATCCTGGGATCACTCTAGTCTGATGTTATCAATATACTATGTAGATAAATATTGTAATCCTCATTACGTTCACCCAGTGAACAGCATCCACTTTCTGGTTCATGGCATATTAGAAACACAAACTTGCTCATCAGCCTGTTTTTCTCTGGTATCTTTTGGGGGCATCTTTTTACTGTTCATAAGTAGACTCTTCATAAGGCCAGACCATGCTGTGAATACCCAGTAAATCCACATGACAGTCTACAAGGGCAGACCTCTAAGACAGTCAGACCTATTGTATTTGGGTGACTTCTTGTTTACCTTGTGACTTCAGTGTCATCTAACAAGTACTTTTCTTGGGAGATAAAACTTTTCCTGTGATCTTGAAAGTGAAGGACTTGTTTCTGTAATTGCACTAATTTGTTTCAGGATGACAAACAACTACTCCATCTTTCTAACATACAGAGATGAAAGCCCAGATACTAATTTAGTCAGAAGTAAGAGGTGTAATATCTCTGCAACACACTAGTACACATCTTTCAAATCTCACATGTTAGGACTTGGTTGTTAGGTTCCTTATTCTTCTTCCCTCCACCCAGGACCTGGCTCTCATGTGCGCACCCCCAGAGCCCATCCAAAGTCCTGTGTCCTTTCCAGTCCCATTTCTAGAACATCTGGCATGCCTTGAGGCCTTCTCAAAGCAATAATAACTGTTACAGACTTGGTTTTACAAATCTGGTCCGCTCTTCTATAAGCTTTTGCTTGTGGACATAGATTCTTGCTACCATGTAACTATAATTATTTTGAACATTATGTTTTAATTCTATGAAGTTATACCTCTCATAGATTTTATGTAATTCTACATATTGATATAGTTGTTATTAATTCATACTGAAAAAATTCAAGCTTTTAGACTGTGAGGGTCTCAATGAAACAAGGTTTAGTCCCAACAAAAGCTCAAGCTTAAAATCAGCCATGACCTCACCAGAACAAAGTTAAGCAGAGTTTGTGACAATGTGAGATTATTTTCTCAGTTCACAACTTTGTTTTGATTAGTAAGTTTTCATTCTGCCTGTGGAATTCTTTTTCTGGAAGAACAAGAGATGATTGTGGCTTATTTCAAATGCATTACTTAAAACTCACAACAAGCTGTTGAAGAGACAAACCAAAATGAAAAAGGAAAGTAGAATATTTATATTATAGCAATATCAGTCACAGCATTACAGATCCTGCTGTATCGGCATTTTTACTGTAAATGACTGTCAAAGGTTTATAATTCAGTTGCCACATTTCTTTCTGCCTTGAGACTACGTCCTAGAATGGCTTTTTGATTTATCTGAATATTCAAACAAAAACACACATTTCATATGGTTTTGTCAGTCAGCTCACTGTGAAAGCCATTGCAAAATAAATATAATATTAAAAATGGATGTACTTAAAATCTACTCAACACTTTGATGACACGTGCTTTAGTC
Organism: Aramus guarauna; assembly: GCA_013400195.1. Classification (NCBI taxonomy): domain Eukaryota; kingdom Metazoa; phylum Chordata; class Aves; order Gruiformes; family Aramidae; genus Aramus; species Aramus guarauna. The sequence goes on from VXBL01005303.1 coordinate 164,488, forward strand.
ATTTATACAAAGACAGAGGAACACCATTAGTTTATGTCACTTTGAAGAGTAAGGCTTGCAGAAAAATAGAATTTTTCTAAGATTTCAGTCTGGCATTTGTCATTACCGTCCTACCGTAGCTGAGAAAAATACTATAGACTGGAAAAGTTAACAACTGTGCTAGCTATCGGTTAGCAATTGGCACGTGGCAGCTGTTCCAGCTGGTGCTTCGCCTGAGCCACAAGCAGTGCCTCACTCGTGGCAGCACACCGACACAGGCTGTATCACCGGTGGCTGCGTTACACCCATTTGTAACACAGCTAGAAACAGTCAGTGGTTTTCATTATAATCACTAGCAACTTGCTTGTAAGTTAATGTAATGTATTTCTGGCCCACTGCCCTCCTCCTGAGGCAATTTTACATTTTCTGGACTGTGGGTTTCCGAAATTTCTTTTATGACAGTTGCACTGGCTTCCAAAAGCAAGGACAATTCTAATTGTCTAATTGGAAAACTACCTTTGTACTCTACCCTTTGCTATTTCAGTTAGGAAGGAAACTAGAAATTAGTTAAGATTTGTACTTTGATTCAGAGAATAGCAAATTTTCTTTCACTATTAGAAGCCATTCACCTTCAAACTGGTTGTTTAAAGAAGAATATCCACCTTGTGCTGGACAGTATTCTTAAGTTGTCTTTCTAAGGTTATTTTGAACTTTGTTATATTGTCATAATTTATCAAATGAATATTAAAACCCTATAAAAGTATTGCATTTTATAGAGGGAATAAAGTTAAGAGGACCTAATGGAGTTGTATATTTTAAATCTTCCTTCTACAGTCACAAAATAAGACCTTCCTTATTCATAGTCTTCATTTGGATACTAACACCCAAGGTTAGAGTCAAAGATTTTTATAAAAGTTTAATGTGTGATATATCCATATCAACGTGAACTCTAGGCAAACACTTCTGGTCATAGCCAGAGCCAGCTGAACACAAAACCTCTCCGGTGAAGAAACTGAGCACAGCATCTTGGCCCAGGTCTCACCAGGAGAATTTGTTCAGCTCACTCTGCCTGCCCTGCTGCAGGGACAATAGCTTCCAGGCAGCCACACAAACCTTTCAAAATAACAGAACAATTTCTGCTTTGGCCATCTGTCCATGGAATCAGATTAAAGTGCTTTTAGAGAAAATAATTCTTTGCCTTATTTTTATTATTATTATTATTCATTCCATATCCCCTCGCCTGAGCCAGAGACAACATGATAGGTCAGATTTCTCATACATCTCCTATGGTTTCAAAACCAAAAAACGCTCGCTCTGAGCCATCGAAAAAACCTTTAATCCTTCACCTAACAGTGCAATTATAAATCCATATCCCACAGAAATATTCCCTACTAGCTACCACTGTCAATAGTAAATAATTCACATAGAGAGGCTCTAATGGCAAACACTCCCCTTAAAAGCTCTTCACAGCAGACAGCAGGACAACAGTGTAATTCAAGCCCAGGAGTGAGGAATGTTTGACTCTCATGCGATGTCCCCACTGACAAAGTGCAAACAAAATTCCACAGGTCTTCCTGCTGGAGGAAATGTGCTCAGTGGAATAGAGCTGTAAGGGCGCGGGCAAGATGTTTAAGTGCAAATATATTACAGGCTGCTAAAATGAGCTCTGTCTAGTGCTGCGCTATGTGATGCTTCCTGGAACAAAGCCGGGGAAAGTTTTATGAATGAGAATACCCCCACCCTCAGGGACCACACCATGCGTATGAGTATCTCTCATGGTCTTGCTGTGGAGAAGTGCTGCAAGGAATTTTTCCCCATTTCTCACCTGCTCTGCCCCCCGACAGAGCAAGGCAGGAGCCCTGTGCTGAGTCAGCTGATGAAGACGTGGCAGGCACCAGCCCTGCATATCTGACCCTCGCCTCCTCCAGCAGGGTACAGCATTACATGGAGAAGGATTGAGAAGCAATGGAAATGGTGTGGAAAAATCTGTTTTTAAGGAGTAGCAGCAAAAATAAATTTTAATATTTAATAATAAAGCTGCTTGCAATCATCTTGTGTTTAGTACCGGCCAGTTGTCTGGTCCTGCTGTAGTGACACCACCTTACAGGCACGTGGACTGCCGGCACCTGCGGTCCGGTTGTCCTCCCAGTGTGCCGAGTTAGGTATGGAGAGTCAGGAAAGGTATAGCACAAAGCTGTAATTACCTCGTGGCAGAGGAGCACGAGTCATTGTTATTCTTAAACCTTGAAATCAACAGGAATCGTTTGGTATTCAGTGTTGGAAAGTCAGGACCTTAATCTGTCTGCCTCGGATTAAAACTTCATTTCTAAACCCTCCTTTATTACAAGCTTTGGCACCTTCACTACATTCTGTTTGAAAGAATCCATATCATAGAAGGCTCATCTGAGAAAAAAGTCAAATGTAAATTGAACACATTGAACAAGCTTAAGGCAATAACAAACAAAAAATACTTTTTCAAAATCACAAAATGTAACCCACAAAGTCACTTATTACATCGCCTTAGTCTCACCAGACATATATTTCACACTGCTATTTCATTAATGTTCTCGAAATGAAGTTGTACAATCAGCTGAAAACCATTAGAGACAAAGTATTGCTACACTAAATAGCTTACTTGCTCTTCCTGCATGTCTCCAAGCTACAGCTTTTTATCTTTCTTTTTTCCATTCCTGAAGACTGATCCAACATGATCAAATTTTGTGTCAGTAAAATATATTAAAATGAGATGAGAGGACATTTTTAATTTTCTAATTTGTTATTCAAAAAAAAACCAGTCATATCAGCAGTGGGGAAATTGAGAAGTATACATTATTTGCTTGATACTTGGAGCTATGAAATATAGATTATTTCCTGTTATTTATTCCTTTCTCCCAAACTTAATGTTATTAAATTCACTGTTATGCTGGGATGTTTTTAAGGAACAATAAAAAAAGCTTAACTGCTTTAATGTGTCTTATGAGTAATATAATACATCTAATTTGACAGGTAGGATATTTAAAATTACACTGATTTCAAGCTGAACAAAAAAAAAGAACCATCTGTGTATGCAATATTAATAGAAAACTGTATATTTAAAATGAGCTGGGCAAATGACACTGTGACTTAATGTTTTCTAGAAGCATTTAGTATACACTCCAAAAATGGATACCGAATAAAATGATGGACAATATATATAAGCACACTTGTTTTTACTACCTCTTTAAAGTTGCTTATAATCAAGAAATCAAGAAAAGAAATATATGCCTTGTCACAGCACATTTGTGTTTGCATGCTGTGATTAAGTCCTCAGATACAACTCTGTTTTTTAAACACAAGCTTCCACGCTCTTCCAAGGGACATCTGTCTCATTCTGCGCACAGGAGAAGGAGCATCCTAGGAATAAATACCCTCAATATGACTATTGTCCATAGCAGGGTTTTCCAAGTTCGCTTTCTTTTTCTTTTTTTCCTAAACCAGAACTGCACAATTATTCTGAAACAAAATCAAGTTTGATCCACCCTTTCTGAAAAGAAAAGAAAAAAAAATAAATAAAAGAGCAGCTAACATTGGTCATTGTTTCCATTGAGTTTATTTTCTTGCTTCTGTGGGTGAATGTGTACATACTGTAAAAGAAGAGTTGCAGTCATTTAATGACTAGCTTTCTGATACAGACCACAAGTTGAGAAATATCGGTCTTCTTGTCTCACATGTGGCAAATGTTTCAATTGGGGATTTTAAATTTAAATGCTCAGATTTTGGCATATTTGAGCAGTTTCACCTGGCAACAGAAAACCAATCATGAACCACTCTTCCAGCTTCTACCTCGAAGGACACAGATAATAAATGCTTCTCATTTAAACACTTTTAACATAAGGAAACAATATTTTCCAGATATTTTTTTTAAATGGTTGGATTGCTTTTGACTAATCTTTCAGACTATAATGAAAACCTGACTATATGATATATGCCTGGGTGTAGACTTACAGAGGCATAACTGAAACTGAAAACAAAATCTTACAATGGCGACATTGTGAATCTTAACTGAAAACAAAACAAGTAACACTGGAGAGTGTCACACCATTTGTAGAAGGCATGATGGCTAGAGCTGGGCAAGAGGAACAAGAATAAATATTTTCCTTTTAAAGCTATAGATAGTTGTGACACTTTACAAACAACAGAAAGGAATATTTTCTCGCCCTATAACTTTAAGCCTTAGTTACATGTCTGGTTTAAATTACTAAGCAAATTGCTCTGCCAGCCCGTTACACATAATAAAAGCAAAAAAAAGTAGCTTGATTAAGGCACGTGGCGGGAAGTTGCAGCCAGCTGGTTTTATGAGCATGGGTCAGCGCAGCTTTGGCTCTGCCTGTCCGATGGCTTGGGCTCCCCTTCCCTTCACATGTGTCCCGTCCTGCCGGTCTCTGTTCGCAGGCAGGCATCCGGGTCCTTAACATGAGTGGGTAAGTGTCTAGCTGGCATCAGCCTGCGTATCTGTCTGCCCCAGTACCAGGCAAAATCCCTTCTTTAAGAGTATATGGCAACTTTCATCAGAAAATGAAAGTATCGCAAGAAAAGCCCATCTTTGATTTGCAGCTGCTAAGATGTTTCAGGTATGCTCCTAAAGCTCTTAATGGACAGAAAGCAAAGAGCTATGGCCGCTGAATACAATGACCGTGGGAAACACATTCAAATGTGCTGAGATGAAGAACTGGAAATGCATGCAAATGTGCAAAATGAAGAACTTTACTTATGCTTTTTCTTACCTTTCTCCAATGAATGTGGTCCTCTGGTGGAGAGGACTCCCATGCAGATTTTCTTAGCCGCAGGGCAAGGGGGACTAGCCCACACACATTCACAAGGGGAAAAAAAGATGGTGTTTAGCAAAACAGGTTGTTGTCAGTACAGTTGTTTTGCAGCAAGCCAAGCAGACCAACCCAAATACCCTTCATCCATCTTTAGTCAGTATAAGAATGCAGTAAGTACTTTGAGTAAAGGTAAAGTGCTCTGAAGTGGAAAGGAATTGTTGGCTTATTCTTTTCTGTAGGCTGAAAGGCCTACATTTGGAAACACACCAATGTGGAGATGGGAATTTTTCTGCTTGAGAAAGAACTTAAATCAAGACTTGTGATTCGGGGATGAAGTAAAAAGATGTCTCCTGATTTACCAAGCTAAAAAGAGACAGGAAAACGATTGCCTACCTAGCAATACTCACAGTTCAAAATTTAATCTCCACATATAGATCTTGCAAATGGTATTCTATTCAGGAAATATTAATATAAAAATATTTAAAAATATAAAAATTCATCATCTGTTCAGCTCGCTCTGGTCACACCCTTTTCCACATCTAAAATCTCCACAGTTTGAAGACTTCAGAGATTTGTTTAAAACCTCCAGACTTTCCACAGCCCAAACTTCTCCATTATTTGTGTATTTGAATCCAAGCTGAGCTTCATCAGCCTTAGGGTTCAGTGAGAAGATGGTGATTTACAGCCCTGGGGGTTCATATTTCTGTCTGGGATTTCTGAGACTGAAATATGTGTGCAAGAACTGTACAGTGGCTAGACAGTGAGTTCATCATTGTGCGGTGTCTCAGACCTACCATGCACGTGTTGAAGCTAAGCTCATCCTCGCTCTCATCGTCTCTGCAGTGCGTGTGGAACAGGGCTGATGGGAGCCAGGCACATAAACCCCCTCTTCACCCACAAACAAGACAGTTGTGTGGTGGCTGTGGGTGTATTTCGCTCCTTCTCACCTTAATCCCTGAGGCAGATGGGCTTGAGTTCAGCATCTGACATAAATTACCTGGCCCATTCTCGCAGACGGGTTTTGAAAAGGGTAATTGTCAGCATATGCAGTATCAGCTCATTTTCTTGCTCTGCCACAACTGCTGCCTTTTCAAAATTAACTCTGGATGTATTTTCCCTTGTGAAAATATCTTTGTTACTATTTGAAGTTCAGGCAGGCAACTAGCAGCCTTAGGTATTCCCTAAACCAAGTGAAAAGCATGTTGACTGAGTTTAGACACTTGAACGCTGCACCCTCTGTCACCTGCTGGAAACTAGAACAGATCCCCTTTGCTGGATGAAAGACAACGTGGCAATACAATCAGAAAAAACATCCAGATAGCTTCCGAAAGCAGTCTCTCACCACCTTGCAAACTAGGATGATACTATGCAGCTCTGTGTATACCATTCCCAGTACTTAATCCATTTCAGACAAGGACATCATATTCCGGATTTATCATCAGTAGAAGAAAATAATTCAGCTTATCAATCAGGCTCAGTTTATAAATGCAATTTATACATTGTCAAAACTCTTAGTTTTTAACTTACAGAAATTCACACCATTATAAGATTAATTTCATAATGTACTGACTTTGGTGGCAAATCTGGCTTAAGGAGCTCTTAAGGAATTTTTCCCTTCCCACTTCTCTAGCTTATTTTTGCTCCTCTGCTGACATTTATTGCACCCTCACAGATGGACAGAGTGGTTTGAGAAGGTCACCCAGTAAAGAAGATCACTAAATGATGTTGGTTAAAAATAATCCACAGAAAAAAATGTATCTCTTACAAGTTCCTCCTACCTCCTGCGTTTCCAGCGTTGAGAAGGCTCCTAAAAATTCAGCCCTTCACCGATGAACAACTTAAACCAAGTTTTCTCAACAGATATTTCTTCTATGTATACAGCGTGACTTCTCCCTCCTCCAGGGCTCTATCACGTCCCAGGTCCTTTTATTTTCATCTATGGCCTTTACTTAAAAGTTTGCACATCTCTTCACTGCTTTCTTCGCTCATTCCACTGTGGGCATCTCAGTCTGGAGCACTGTCTATATTCACACTGCAGGCACTTAGGATGCTTGCACAGCCACCCACATACATCTCTTTATAACATGAACAGGACACTCATGGACATGACAAGCTCTCACCTTCTCATAATTGATCATTTCTACAATTTATATCACTTCTTATCTGCACCAGACTCAACCCATATATCTCACAGGATTAGTGAGAACAGTAATTCTACACGCTCATGGTGAATGAAGTCCTACCTTAACAAGGATGGCACCAGCTAGAATGACTGTAACAATGATTCCTGGCCTATGGGAAAATAAAAGGGCAAGGGAAAAAAAAAAAAAAAGGAGTACACTTATGTTCATGACAGCCTTTCTCAGGGGGCATAGCACATATTGCAGGACTTCTATCAGAATACATAAAGGGCAATCATTCTTACAGCATTAAAGACATAAAGACAATGATCTTCTGTATCACAATTTAAAAAAAAAAAAANNNNCTTTTTTTAAAAAATAAAAAAAAAAAAAAAAAAAAAAAAAAAAAACCAACACCACTTTGGAACATACTTGACAGGCTTTTTTGGTATAAGCAGGCTCACTGAAGATATCCCTTTCCCGCAGTGCAGACTCATAACTAACCTGATATGAAATATATGATTATTATAGCCATGCTTTCTACACTTTCACTTCTAAATCTCCCATTCCTAAATGCAGCAGATTTTTATATATGACAGGGAAGATTAATGAATTGGCTTTCAACCATAAAGCTTTCTTGTTCATTTTTTCCTACAGATGAAGTAGGATCTTTTTTTGTGAACATGTAGATTTGATGGTACCATAACTCATATGAGCTATGAGGGATATTCTAACACTATTGAAGCATCATCCAGCTATTTCTGATTTTAATTATGGACTCCAGACAGTTTGGATCTGATTTGGATCTCTAGACTAACATTCACAAACCAACATAAGCTGTCAAGAAATTTCTTTTTTTCTGAGAATTTTTCAGTTGACACCCATTGTTATTTTCCATAAAAGCTTTTTAAATTCCATATAAGAAGAGCTGCAAGAAATCATCAGGTTTATTTATTGATTTTAGTGAAAAAACAATTTAGCACAGAAAATAAACCCTTGCTATCAGAGGGGCACCAAGATAAAATGCATCTGAGATTAGATCCCAAATTGTCAAAACTATGTCTTTTTAAAAAATACTTTAAAAGGAGGGCTCGACTTTGAGTTGTTCCTTATCGAGCTGATCATATGCTGTTTCTGCGAGGTTCGGTATCAGTGCAGAATACAAATGCAGTAAGCCTCTTTTTAGGGGAAGTACATAGACATTTTTGCACAAGTGATAGTTGTAATTTCTTGCACCTATCATTTAAAAAAAACGCAGGAAATAACAAATAAGAAAAATAAAATAAAATTGCTTTCTGCTTCTTTCATATCAGATTTACATTCTTTCATTATCTATAAATATAGTAAATAAATGGCATCAGACAGGGTAAATTGTGGGCAACAACAACAACAAAGCTATTCCCAGGTCTCAGAAAAGATAGCCACTTTTCCAAGTAGATCAGTTGGAATCAATTTACCTGTTAATTGTTTCATTTTCTCTTCCAGATCCTCAGATTGATTTTCTATTCCAGACACTGGAAGTTGACTCAAGTCTGCTGGTAGCAAACACTGTCAATCTCCATTTCCTTATTTATCTCAGTCCATGAGTCTCAGAAGAAGATAGCGTGGTACCTAACAAAGGGCTTTCTGTGCAAGAGTTTTCTCCACATATATATCAAGTCACAGAAAAAATCAGTTTCTCAAGCTCTCATCGTTACTAGCATATTCACAGTAGCCATCTCTGGACTACATTTACAAAAAGATAAAATTCCTATTTGAAGAGAACTGCAACTTGCTGGACAGAAACCTGTTGTTTCAAAGGATCAAGTACTGCTGCTGTGTTATTTGTGGTCTCTTCATTTCTTTATGCTTCTGGGTTTTTTTTCCTGCTCATCCCTTACATACTAGATTCTTTTTCAGTAAGTTAACAAACATGGGCCTCTAATTGGTACTCTAGTAGAGAGGACAATTCATGTGAATGTGCAAAAGATCTTGATTCCGTTAAATCACAAGTAAAAATCCAATCGTCCACCCCCACCAAGAACAAAATACAGAAAAAAAATTGTCTTACTATGGCTTGAAATACATTCTGCACTCTGTTCTTGTGTCCAACCATATTAAAGTTGTACTTGACTCAGTCTTTCATTCTCCTGGAGACACAACAACTTTCCATTCTTTGTTTTCTACTAAAATTCCCATTCTTCATACATATTTGGTTGTGATGCTTTATGAAGAAACTGGGATTCATTAACGAGACTTGGATGAAATCCTGGCCACATGATAGCCAGTAGAAGCTTTGCCATTGACTTTCAGAAGACTAGGACTTTATCCTGAGTATCTCTAGGCTGGAGTACAGCTTTTACCATATGAAGAGACTTGAGACATCAGGGGAATTTCCTACAGGGCAAACCTATTTGAAGAACTGGGATCCAGGGAACATCAGCCAAGCTCATGAGCTTAAGGCTGCATGTCTCAATCTACCCAACAAATGCAAGGTTTTCCTAGAAAATATCTTTTCCTTTTGATGATCGTAGGCCTGCTGTTTACCAAGTGTATAGTAAATCCACAGTTTGCAAAGGAATTTTTATATCTAGCTGCTTTGAGACTCATATTCATAATTAACAGCATAATCCACAGAGAAAACTGATTTGATATAAATGTATATTTGTTTTTCTAAAATTATTTCATTGCCATAAAACTACATACCTTAATTTTCATGATAAAAAAATACATACACAACATCTTGGTCTAGTTAAGAATTAGGTTGAAAGAAATCTGGACAACATATTTTAAAAATTATCTTTTTAAATTTATAAAACATTATTATCTTTTCTACTGTGATTTTTAATGCTTTGTAAGTCTTTCTTTTAACAGATTTCATGCTTTCATTTGGACATTAACAGCCAACATTTCATTTCATTTTCTAAGCTGCATTTAACAGGCTTGAGAACTAATAGAATTAATTAAAAGTTTTTCTTAATTATTGCTCAGTTAAAGCATTTTTCTTCCAGTGCTAGTCCTTAGCTAAGTTTCTTATTCACACATAAGTGGAGATTTGAAACTCATCTAAGTACTACCATCTTCTCTACCATGTGTAAGAAGGTGTTTATTTAACCTCCCTTTCAAAAAAAACTTTTGCAGTCATGTTTATGGAGTCTTTTCCTATTAATATTATTTCTCCCATTAATGAAACACATATCTTCTTTTCTATTTTCTCAATACTCCAGGCTACTTCTTTATCATTTCTGGTTCTATACGCAGAGTAATTTAAAGCTCCTTGCAGCCCATTGAGAAATGATTAATTTTTTTAATTACTTTGAGAGTTTATAGTCAGGTCCAGAATGGACAGTAATGTCTGATTGATCTTTTACTGTTTTTTGTGAAGCTGGGGCTGTTCCACATGGGCAGCATGGTCTCAGAGCCATAATGTAGAACACATAGGTTTACTCTACCAATATGATAATCAGATCTAGCTTCCTCTGTTGATCTGGAATGGCTGAAAAAGCTACGTGTGATAGTGTCCAAAATATTCCAAGCTTACCACCAATCATTTGATTGTGCTGCTCTGTTCCTTCACTTCACACTTTTGGCTTCAAGTGCTGCTGAAACTTACAAGGAGACCATCCTCTTCAGGAGCCCTATCCACAAATCCCTGGTCTCCTCCTTTTTCCCATAAGCAGCAGCATTGCCTGACTTCGTTTGAGCGTCCAGGGTGAGCAGGGACCAGCAGCCTTCCCGCGTGATGAGGGGAGGTCCTCCTGTGCCCAACAGCTTTCTGAACTCAGTAGGAACTGCTCCAACCCCAGGCCACATTACTGTTTTCCAGCATGATCCTGCTCCTTTGCCTGGTAGGATTTGCTAATCCTCTGCATCAAGAGAGGAACACACTTTGATTGCAAATCATAACTCTTCATACCATCCTAAGACAAAGCATAAACTTACAAATGCATAGACAGAGCCATACAACAGAAATCCAACACATCTCTATCTTAAGTAGTGGGTTGGTCTATGTTCAGGTTTAGCTAATGGCATATCAGTTGAGAGAGCTAAAAAACTTCCCTAGTTAGCTTGTGCAATTCTGTCAGAATTAAAAGAGACAGCAACAACGACTGATGTCCATCTGTCAAATAATATTTCTCTGTGCCTTGAACTCTAAACTCATATGTCTTTCCAGAAAGTCAGAATAAAACCCAGCTAAACACTTTAGTTCCCATTTATCTTTCTAAAGTCAAGTTCTTCTATTCAGTGAAGATAATTCAGCCCCCAAAGGTGAAAACTGCCATCAGACACATACCTATTTCTTGTCATTGACTATAGCAAGCTTTTAAAATTATTGCATTCCTAAGTTTACTATATCAAAAATGTGCCAAACTTAACTAAGATGCAGTCCACTGGAAATCTGGAAGAAATCCCACCTTCTTAGAAAGGGCTCATTTTTTCTCAAGCACTGGGGGAATGGAAGCAGAAGAGCAGGGAGGAACCTACATCCTCACCCAAGAAACACTGGTCAATGTTAAGTGCCTTCAGTTTCATGTGTTGGGGAATCACCAATGCCAATTCACAGTTCTCCTTTCCCAACTCTGACTTTATCACACCCAAGTGCAATGTGGTGGGGTTGGGCTACACAGTAAAAATTGCTTCTGCAGAGTGCTTTGCAGTTGATAGGAAATATGGGGCACTCAAGCTGGCTAATAATGAGCGCTGTATAACTGGGCTGGCTAAACCATAACACAGTCACTAATTTTCTAAAGTGTATCATCAGTAGACAAGCATCTCTTTACTATTGATTTATCATCATTTGATTCAACTTATCCTCTGCTATTGATTGTAAGTTCTTTGGGGCATGAATGGTTCCATTATTTTTTTCCATTTTGGATGGTGGTTATCAAATTTGGTACAACTTGATAATAGTTTTCATAAATTGAGAGCAGACAATTCTTAATCCCTTGTAATTAATAGTAAATTTCAATATAGTCAGAAAACTTTCATCATTCTACTTATTTTAAAATGTCAGAGAAGCTCACAACTCATAATTAGACCTATTTCAAGAAAGTTCTATTTTTTGGTGACTAGAAAATATCTGTAAATGACACTTTTCCACTATATTTGTATTAGGCATTAGTTCTGGGTAACTGCAAGACTCTGAGGTGGTTTGGGTTTTGGGGGGGAGCAGTGTTTGGTGTTTTTTGACTAGGACTCAAATTGTTGTTAACTTGAGAAGTTTTCCCGAGCTGAGCAGCTGCAGACAAAGACTGGTTTTCACAGAGCTGTGAAAATTACTTTCCCATTCTCCAGCTCTTGAAGAAGTCAAATGAATTCTAAAATGTGGTTCTGATATAATATGCACATAATGTCAGAAAAGAAGTTATTACAGTCACTCACAGACAGGCAGGATAGGTTGGTAATAAATGCACAAATGTTGATATTAATGATTCAATTCCTACTGCATTATTATGTCCAGAGACAAAAAGTTATTTCCTCCCTCTAAAGTAAGACATCTATCTTTGCTCTAAAAACTAACTAGCAAAGTTCTCAAAAAGCAGTGTGGGGGCTGGGGGTGCACAAGGAGTTGGGAGGGAACGCAGACAGGACAGCTGACCCCAACTGACCAAAGGGATAGTCCATACCATATGATGTCATGCTCAGCATATAAAGGGCTGGAAGAAGAAGAAGGAAGGGGGGACATTCAGAGTGACAGTGTTTGTCTTCCCAAGTCACCATTACATGGAGCCCTGCTTTCCTGGAGGTGGCTGAACACCTGCCTGCCCATGGAAAGTGGTGAATGAATTCTTTGTTGTGCTTTGCTTGTGTGTACGGCTTTTGCTTTACCTATTAAACTGTCTTTATCTCAACCCACGAGTTTTCTCACTTTTCTGATTTTCTTCCCCATCCTGCCAGGGGGCAGTGATCGAGCAGCTGTGTGGTGCTTAGTTGCCAGCTGGGGTTAAACCACAACAATTGTGTAACTATTGTATGCACTAAGAAAAAGTCCATGGAATAATGTAGGCACCTAGTTTCATTACTTACAACAACCTAAAAAAATGACAGAGATGTACTCTGATGTGTTCAGAATAGAAATTTCCACAGATAGTGCATCCTTAACACCACCAAGGGCAATTATTAGCAGTGCTAAAAATCATGTCCTTTCTTGACAAAGGCATATATCTATTACAGCTTTTGGTCAGAGGGGAAAAATTGAATCCCCCCAGGGCTCCAGTGTAGCTATTAAGATCTATAACATTGGTTTCCCATTTCTTTCTTTGTGTGCCAGATGATGAAATAGGGCAAGCTAGGGTGGTTTAAAATCATCTCTCTTCTTTCTAGGTTTGTCTATCAGAGCAACCAAAACCTACATTTAATGAGATCATGTTAAGGATTGAAATAAATCCTGGCCAAGGGAGTTGTGGGCCTATTAGAAGAGGGTCATGTGTTGCAGGCACGTGCAGCATCCCAGGGCCAGGAGCATCAGGTATCCAGCATGACACAGGCAGATTGGCTGAGCATCAGAGGTGCTTTTGGTTTCACATAAGAAAATTCAGGTATTGTCTTCGACAGCCCCACCACGTGTAAATCCAGGCAGTTGCGTGGTCTTAACAATTGTCTGGTTTAAAATGCCTTGACTTGTTTTAGTCATGCCAAGAAAGATAGTCTAGAATTATCACATCACATAGTCTGCATGTCACAGCATTAAAGTCATATCACTGCTTTATTGCTGTAGTAATTTCACTGTAACCAGGAAAAACTTACTCCTTGAAAAGCACTTTCAGGTAATCATCTGTATTCCTTTACATTTGTTTCCCTTCTTACATGCTCTAATTATAGGACAACACAACTTGGATAATTATCTTCATGGCTAAATCCATCCAGCAGAGAGAAAAAGAATAATTTATAACTAAAAATGAAGGCAACACTTTTAAGAAATATTAAGCCATTTGCAGCAGGCCACCGATAAATATGCCAAGCACAAAAATTATGGGTTGAACAAGTCTAAAATTTCAATGGAATTGAATTTTTGTTCACTTTCTACCTTCCTTTGTCAGCACAATTTAAAAACACCTTCCTGTTATTGCTGAAAAGCAGCCACCTTAAATCAAATAAAAGTCTCATTAAATTTCCCACACTCTCCTTTAGAAAAATGCACAGTGATATGGCATTTCCCATTGTCTGTGTTTAGTGTTGTTTAGCAGGGCTATTGAAATGATGCTAAGACAGCAGTACAGGTGGATGCAGAACATATTAATAGCAAAATAATTGGAATGTCAAAGCTCATGAATTAGCACTTTTCAAATTCAACTCCAATCAGCAGATTATGGGGTTTGTGCCTTATACAAACTATAAACACTGCAATTCATTATATGCACATCCAATTTTTTTTTTTTCTGCAGGCTTCTTTGCCAGTGAGTGCTAAATTAAGAAATTAATCCTTCAGAGGTCAATGAAAAAGGCTTTATTGCTATTCACAAAATCAAATACTCAGAACAACAAACAGTCTGGGCAGCTCCCCCAGCCCAGTATATCACCACTCCATCTGTGCTTGGCATTCCTTCCCTAGACACTTGGAGGGAATTTTTCAGGCTTAGCTGAAAATTCAGACAGTTCTCAGCTATTGCTCCTTTCTCCTGAAAACGCTAACTTCAATACATCAGACAAAATATTAGTTCTGTAGGAGTGTGGACATGATTAAGGCTTAAATCCTTCCTCCCTGAGCCAGTCCCTTAGGACTGTATCCTTTCTTCTTTAAATGCACAGTTTTCTGCTTAACTCTCTTCCACTCCACATGAAATAGTATCTTCTCCCTTGCATGCACGCACAGGTACAAAACAGCTTTGTGATACTACAGTGGACAATGACATATAACCATGAGCTAACATTTGTTTAATTTGTAGACTTAGGAAAAATAAGCTGGGGGGCAGGGGGGAGGGGAGGGGGCAGGCAGTAAAACTCTTTTGTTGGTCTACACAACTCTAAATACACAAAATAAATAAAAAAACTACATTTAGTCATTGTACCTTTTTGACCTAGAGTTCAGTCTGAAGCCTTGGTTTCTTTAACTGGTGTCACCAGAACAGTTCAAAAGTTCAGTTCAGATAAAAATTCTTATGGGGGAAAACAGGGACCACTTTTGGTTTTATTATTTACAGGATTATTATATTTCTCCCATAGAAAACCTGATGGAATGTTTCATTGATGAATTACCAAGAAAAAAAAAAAATCCTTCCAAGTCTCTAACTCGTTTAGACAGTATCCACAGTTTGCAAAAACTCTTCTTCAGTGACTCTAGGGAAATCTACCCTTTATCTGGCATGCATCCAGTGCACAGGTCTTTAATAAAACTGATGGACAATTATTTTCTTAACCCTGAGATCCTCTGTATCATTGATTCTTCTAGTCTGTAGAAATGCCTACGACAAAAGGGCATAGCCTCTGGGAGTACATAATGTGACATGTGCTTAGCTTGTTTTCTTAACTGTATCAAAGATGACAGCTTCTTTGTTTAAAAATACCTCGTTAGCTATATAAAAACAGTATATATATGGTTGCAAGTACAGAAAGGGAAACCTGTATTATAGTGTGGTTGCACTGTACAGAAACTCAAATTTGTAACCGCTCTGAACATTAAAAATCAGAGACAAAAAACATTCTGCTTCTGTGGTAGGCTGTGATTTTCTTTTTTCCCCTTTCACCCTCTAACTAACCACTGAGTTTTCATCAGAAAATAATTTCCTTTTCTTCCTTTCTCAGCATCACCTGGGCTCTGCTCTTGCTATGATATTCCTTCCCTTGGAACACCTTTCTTTACTAATGTTAACCAGCTTTTTCCTCCGAGACTCTAATTGAACATAAGCAAGTTAAATTCTAAGCAATTATTTTCCACTAGTACTTAGCTTTGAAGGTTGATGCCTTATATTTCAAAAGTGTAGAAAGGTTTTCATGCCTTTAAACTTATCTGCTTTTTCTAGTTGTATCAGCTGGTCTAGCAAAAGGTTTTACATCTCCCCACGAACCCTGCTTAACCTGGATTGGGAAGTATCACGTTCATTTTTTTCAGGTTTTTAATGGATATTCTACTAAGACCTTTATGTTTGCAAATATCAAACACCTTGCTGAATGTTACAAAACTGATCTTTTACAGCTGCCAGTTAATTTATTTAAATACCAAAAGTAATGCATTTTATATTAAACAACCAGTGAGGGAACAAAAGAGAAAGCACTCTTTGTCTTTATTTCCCTAGCAGCATCCTAGCCCTGCCCGTCGTCCACTCAATTTAGGGCATACATAATCTCTCTGTAAATTCCACAAGTGAGTGCTGCCTGGTTATTGTCACTGCATAATGTCCAGCAAGAGGAAGCAAAGCTTGCAGAGGGATAAGAGAGTATTCACATAGCTTTGCATAAATATTGGATAATGGCTTCCCTCTGAGAGATTTGTAATGCTCCAATATCAAAAGACTTAAGCATTAAAAATAACTAGAATGCATATCAGATTAGCCTTTTCACACTTCAGAATTATACAGCTTGGAAGAGCACAAACCTAGTGACAGTATAATTCCCATTTGATATTTTCTGGACCTCGTGCGAAACAGGTTCTTTCCAAAATAAAACATCCCAAATCATTTATTAAAAATGCAATTATTTATCTCTTTATGAATGTATTATCGACTTTTGACTTATAAATAAAACCACTTAAATAAGCAGTCTAATAGTAAATCAGTGTAAGCAATTTATGGATCTTTGGCATTTTGAGTAAAGAGACATGAGCTCATGCTACTCTGGGAATCTTTCTTCTACACAAACAGCAGGATCAGGCTGAAGAACTTGGCCCATTTTCATTCCTGTACTTGCCTTCTTATATAGATCTCATACGCCAATGTTACAGACATGTCATTTACCCAGCAGACAGTATTTCACCCCATAAGAGGCAGGAAAAAGCTAAGAAACTTTTTTCCATTTCCTCCATTACAAGATTCTCGCTCTCAGGAAGGTCTTGCCCAGCCTTGTGGAAAATGGGTCAGCAATGGGACTGACTTCATTCCCCTGGAAAAAACACAGTTCTCAGCCTAGGAATGCTTAATGTTGCTGAAATTCCCCTGACAAACAGGATACACTTTACTTAGCTCACTATCTAGCCCATTTACAGATATTAAGCTACTGATCCTGCAAGACTGAGTCCCTCCAGTTCCCGCCGAAAAGGAACATAGTCTTGCAACAGGACAATTTGCACTACAGTTATTTGCCCCTTTCCACCTTAGGAGTAAATTTCCTGATAAGGTAATGCATATTAAGCCACAGTTAACTTTTAAACAGTAAATCTTTGCATGGGAGTATTCCTTCTTGGGAGAGTTTAACAAAGAGCAGCAGGTTGCAGAGAACTTGCAAGTGACAGATCTCTGCTAAAATGCATTTGGGACAAAGCCAGACAACTTCACAAGCAGTGGAGTCCTTGAACTGGAAAGAAAAGAGTCCTCATGCTCATCTTTTCCTGATGAACCTGCAGTTTAAGCATGACCCAGTGATCCCAATACACCACCTTGTTCACCGGCAACATTTGCCTCTGTCTCTACCACACTTAGCTTGCTGTTTTCTGCAGAGGTCACCAACAAGCCAGTTCCTCAGATGCTGTTTTTCTGAATCCTAACTCTCTTGCCAACCCTAAAGCTGGTCTTAATCATTACAACAGCATCATTATCTGAAGTTAAACAGAAGATTTCTGTTCATGGATTTCTGTAAGCATCGCATTCTGGTTACGTAGGACTTTCCAATCCCATCAGTACAATGAGATCTTAAGCTTCTGGCAGCAACAGCCCTTTTCCTGATGTCAACAGATTGGAAGAACTTAGGAATTAATAATGTTCTACAGTCTTTCTCCTCCAAACACCTCCTCTGCCTCTCATCTTATACCCGGCTATCCTGACTGATCACCAGTCTTTCTAGATTAAACAAGCGTTAAAGTACGTGTCATTAAGCCAAGTTGTAGTTACTCTTCCCCACGCCCTAAGATTAAGCTAACTCTAAGTTTAAACATTACACCATCACTGTGACCCATGCTGACCCTAATATACAATTTTCACCTCTAGCAGAACATGCTTCTTGAATTTGGACACAAATCTCTTTATACTACTTTAGACAGCAAGGTCTACAGGGCTTCATAATGAGCTATCAGGCAGGTTGATTAACTGATTTGGACTGGGAAATTTAACATGGTGGTAGGAATACTAATCAGGGAAAAGATATGGCTAGGATTAGGGTATTGCTATGGACAGAAGTGGCTGCAGAATTCAGTTTATTGCTAAATTCTGCAAGATGTGGTGAGTTAATAGGACTGACAGTGTTTGCAGTGGTAAATGTCTCGTGTTTATTGGAAGACTGGAAATGGTCATGGGTAGCTTTGGGGTCTGAGCTTGAGTAAGGGTGGAAGCTTAGATCTCCAGGCATTAAAGAACAGTTATTTCAGGATTTCAGCGTTTAGGACCGAGTCCTCCAAACCATTAAATTCCAGTCAAGCACAATTGCACAGGTTCTGCTCAAATACAGTAGAATTCACTGCACAAATTGGATAGAAACTTTCTTGCTAAGCAGAAAAGGAGTGGTTATCAATGCTATAAATTGCCCTGACCTACACAATCTGTCCACTTAGCATTTTGTCATATACCATGGATCACGTTAGAACAGAGACAAGAGAACAAAGAACTTGACCATGGGGTAGTGTTCAACTGAAGCTTTGAGTTTCTCTTCAATACCTTTTGCGTTCTATAGTAAACAAAACTGTGTTAAAGCAAACTTACAGCCACCATCCTATCATCATCCCCAACATTTAATTTTATCATAGTCCCTGTTACACTTTTAGCTCCTACCAATTAGCACTCTCTCAAAACAACTCCTAGACACAAACTCCAAGTTAATACAAAAATAGGTGAGTTAAGGGTAAAATCATTTAGCTCTATGGAGCTAAATTATTAGCCTTTGGGACCTAATGGTCTCTGTCATTTGGATGATTGTCCGAACTTCATTTGATTCACACAAAATCTTTGGTATGCTCATTGCTGAAGTTTCCCTGGCTCTCACAAACAAATTACTGCTCAGCTCACAAAATCACATGGATACAAGAAGTCTTGAAAGCCATCTCTTACCTCTCCACTGGATGCCTTGAAGACACTTTTGAGTTTCTTACTGACACATGGCATCTTTGAGAAAGTTTTTCAAGTCTTCTGCAAGAGGTAGGATTGTTTCTTTTCTGTCCATTTCCAAATTAGTACAGCTGAGGTCTTTGCCAATTGGCACTACAGATCTACATCAGTCACTCCAAAAAACGGGCAGTTAACTTTGCTTGGTAAACACTGGAACTGAACAACGAGTTAAGAGTCACTTCCCATGAGATAATTAGAAGAAAGAAGTGTTTAAGGCCAGGTTGCATGGGGCTTTGGGCAACCTGGTCCAGTGGAGGGGTTGGAACTAGATGATCTTTGAGGTCCCTTCCAACCCAAACCATTCTATGATTCCAGGTAAGTTTTGTTGCAAAGTCTGACCGGTTTTATGCAGATACCTTAATCTGATGGCCAGGGGACAAGAATTTCTGTTATCAAGATTTCTGTTATTGAACTTTTTTCTAAGAGTTTTTTCCTGTTTTTTCCACAATAGCTGCTGTATCACTTAAGGGACATGCTGCAAGCACAAGGTGATCAGTTCATACACAGAAAAGAAAAAAGCAAGTGCAGAAAAAATCCATCACTATCATTTACAATACTATAAGGCTAGAAAACCAGAGAATATGAAATAGGAGAACAATTTATACCACATATAAATTTATAATTAATAAAGACAGACCTTAGACAAATGCCACAACACCTGTGAAACAGACACTTGTTCTGCAGCTTCACTGCTCTGCTCTACCCAAGTCTCTTGTATGTGAATTAATAATCTTCATCACTAAGATGAAGCGACCAAAGGCCACTATATGGAACACTGATTCTGCACATACACATACCTGTGCTTGACTTTATGTGCGTAAGCTGTCTCCTTAATGTCAATGGGACTACACATTCATGGAAAGTCAGTTGCGAGGATAATTATTTGCAGCATTAGCAGCCACTTTGCAATAAGAAGCAGCAGAAATCAAAACTGCAGTGTTGCTTATAGCAAACTTGCTTTGAAAGACACTTTCATACAATTTCTCCTTATTTCTCCTTATATTTCATACTGTCGATATGTCCAGAAACTTCTATAATAATTATTGTGTTACAATAGGCAGTCTGGGGAAGTGATTGTCCCACTCTACACTGTGCTGGTGCAGCCTCACCTCGAGTACTGCATGCAGCTTTGGGCACCACAGTACAAAAAGGACATAAAACTATTGGAGAGTGTTCAAAGGAGGGCAACAAAGATGGTAAAGGGTCTAGAGGGGAAGACGTATGAGGAGAGGCTGAAGTCCCTTGGTTTGTTCAGCCTAGAGAAGACGAGACTGGGGGGAGACCTCATCACTGCCTACAACTTCCTCACAAGGGGGAGCGAAGGGGCAGGCGCTAATCTCCTCCCTCTGGTGACCAGTGATAGAACCCAAGGGAATAGAATGAAGCTGCAACAGAAGAGGTTTAGGTTGGATATTAGGAAAAGATTCTTCACTGAGAGGGTGGTTGGGCACTGGAACAGGCTCCCCAGGGAAGTGGTCACAGCACCGAGCTTGACTGAGTTCAAGAAGCGTCTGGATAATGCTCTCAGTCATATGCTCTTATTTGGCTGGTCCTGTGTGGAGCCAGGAGTTAGACTTGATGATCCTTATAGGTCTCTTCCAACTCAGGATATCCTATGATCCTATCCTATAACCCTAATAGTTATAAGACTATACATAAAATGAATTAAGTGGGCTAGCTTGTGTAGCTATATGGATATATATAGGAATAAATAAATAATTCGTAAAGAGGCCATAACACAAATTCTATACACGTTCAGTTTTTGGCCTAATCTAATCCTTCTTTGTTACTACATTTTGTATAATAAACATTTTAGCTGTAGCTAACACTAGCTATTGTGTTACCTAGAATTTGTCCCAGAACTCCCCGTGCTTACAAAAGCTTACAAGTTTTCCTGTAATGGAAAAGGCATGAAAAATAGGGACTTCCAGTCTTCAAATTTTATTTTCAGAACTGGAACTAGGCATCTCTGATGTCTGCATATACTAGGTGCTCCTCCACCTTTGCCTTTAACAAGGCTTGATCCATGGATGTTCCGAAGACACACACGGAATATATACCGTTGGGGCTGGCTCCCTACAGCTTTTAGTTGTTGTTTTTTATGCAGCTAATTAGTCATTACAGCACTCATGGAGGAACTGGATGATTCTGTGTTTTGCCGACGGAGATCCAAATACACTTCTCTCCTGCAGGTCTCCTAACACTTAATGGCACTTAAGCCCAGGGCTTTTCTTTACCATGAGTGATTAATGTCAGATAACAGACTGAAAACCTGGACTCTATCCTTTGAGATGAGTGTGATCAGCACTAGTCTATGGGTCTATAGTTTTTTTCTCCTTGTCTCTTTCCCTTTCCTAAGGCATCTTGAATTGTCTTACCTACCAAATGAGTCTAGGAGCGAGAGCTGTAGGTTTTGATCTTCATAGCCTGAAGCACTTTCAGAGTACTCTAACTAGGAGGCTGGGCTAGACAAATACGCAGCTGTAGAAATTACTAACTTTCCTTTCTGTAAGGAGAGAGAATTTACTCCTTTGGAAGAAAGATCATAGATCCCTTTCTTCAAATAGAGGTTTGCTTTTGGATTCAAAGGCATCAGACACACCCACATCGTGGAAGGGGATGACATTGCAGAAACACGCTGGTGCTCAGTGTTTCCATTTGGCTGGCTTAAGGCGCCTCTGCAGAGATTTCAGCAGCTGCCCTTCCAACAGGGTGATGGGTTTGCATCTTCTGCTGAGGTACATATATTGTCCTAATTGTTGCAAAAGGGAGGCTGAGAATGAAACACAATTTTCACTTCCAGATCTGTTGCCTAAAGAGTGGGTTAAGCAGCCTCAGCCTTGTTACACCCCAGCCTCTGCACATCCAGTTCAAGTGGTTTACTGGATCTAGTCTGTGTTTCTTTCAGAAATTCAGCAGTGTGCTCTCGTATTTAAATATCCGTTTTCTTTAGGGAGGAAATAGGCAGACTGCCATGTGCTTGATAAAGCCTGTTAATTTATATAATTTTAAACAAAAATAATTAAACTGATGGAAGAAAAATTTGCCATTCATTTTCATACCAAAAACAGTCATCACTGCCTTTTTATGAGAAATTAAGGCCTCTATTTTTTAGTATCAGTCTCCAAATACATAAAAATCATTTTCATACTTAGTTTTCATCTTTGCTTCATGGCAAATTAAAAATGCAATCTATTTAGATCTTCCGTGGTAGCAGATTTATGCAGTAAAATCGCTGAGGCAATAGATTCAGATTTCCTCCTTTCTTGTACACAGAATATTTCACATGAATGTAATTAAGACCTGAATGTAAAATCTATGAAATTCACTAAAATATATATGAAACAGGATAGAGATCAATGTTTGCATTTCAGTAAGGATGGTTGCTAAAGTGTAACAAAACAGCACTCTGTAAAATGGAAGGAAGCAATCTTGCGATACAAACGAAAAGAGAAATTGTGTCACATGGTCTATTAAGATAGGACATCTTTTTATATACAGTATCAAAATTAAATTAAACTGGCTATTCTTTCCTATTATTCATTAGCATTTCAAATTTTCAAAGCCTTCACTTTTTCATTTTCAGCATTGCTACTGAAGACGACTAATGTGGCTGCTTATATCAGCCTTTCTTTAATATTCTCCTGATAGATTTTCAATGCAGCTTTATTTTTATGCAAGTGAAAGCAAATTACTCCATATATTCCTCATCCTTTCTTCATGCCACAGCATCAATCATAATGAAGGCAATATATTTTCTTAATATTAATTTTGTAAAACCCATTGAGCAACAGTGACACCAATTCATTCATATTTGTGGATCTAAAGAGGCCGAGTAAGTAGTTAACATTTTGGGCAGTGCTAACTAGGTTCTGCATACCACAAGAGTGCCAATAATCTCTTAAATAATGTCCAATATTTAATGTTTAATTCTTTCTCCTAAAACATAAATAAGAACACTTCGTTATTGCATCATCTTGAATCTGACCATAATGTAATTGCACATTCTAGAACTGGTTGGAGGAAAAAAATAAATCCAACAAAACATTTTCCTTTAGAATTTGCTCTTTTGTTGAAAAGAGAGCCCTTTCTGGGAAAGAAAGAAAAAAAAATCAGTTTGGAGAGAATTTTGATAAAGTTGTTTGAAACTTGTATAGTTTCCTACCAGCACACCAACTTAGCTCCCTGGCAACCTACTGACTGAAAAGCCTTGAACTGTAGAAATGATGACCCTAAAATCCTGCCCCTTCTTTATCTTGTCAGCCCCAGAGAAGAAACCTCCCTACACAACCAGTCTCACTGAATTAAGTTGGTGACAAGAGTTTCATTGTTTTCAATCACTGCAAGAAAAAAAGTCTACCTTTCAAGTGCAAGATTCCTTCAATAGGTGGTTCTTCTAGTATTTTCCTAGAGGGTGAAGTTATTGCAATAATTTTTATAGGCCCAGAGTGGCTTTTCACTGTTGTGGTTTATTTTAATTTCTTTACTTTTAAGAAGTGACAGATCAATGACCAGAAAAAAACGGTTAGGAAAGAAAAATCTTTTTACTGTCCTGAAGGAATTCATATTTCTGCAAAGTACACTACTATATTACCAGGTTAGTGGCTGAAGCACAGAAATCCACTATTTATATCAATAAAAGCAAAATCACAATCAACCTACACTGCATTAGGTCAGGGGAAAAAAAAAAAAGTATTGATTTTCTTTGGATGAGCTATAGCAGAAATATATTCCTCTTCTTACTTCCCATATAAAGGTATGGAGGTAATGACAAAGAATGAATTTAGATTCCTGTTCAGTTTTGGATATGGAGCTAGAGTACTTCAAGACAACGTGGCAAAACAATGCACTTCCTCAGCCCTACTGCTTGACACAGAGGTGTTTTGGCTTAGGCTGACATCTGACGTGGAATAT
The DNA here is from genome assembly GCA_013400195.1 of Aramus guarauna. Classification (NCBI taxonomy): domain Eukaryota; kingdom Metazoa; phylum Chordata; class Aves; order Gruiformes; family Aramidae; genus Aramus; species Aramus guarauna. Next base: position 188,470 of record VXBL01005303.1, read on the forward strand.
ATCAACTGAATTGAGTAATGTTTTGGCAAAATTTCTAAGTTTTTGTTAACTCTCATAAAAGGGAATTGGACAATGTCAGTTAAAGCAGTACTTCCATCTCTGCCATAAACACAGCAGAGTGCAAGGAAATTTTTTCCTCATGTCAAATCCAAGAAAGGAACCTGGAAGGAACTTTTTTTAACTGTAAAATTTTGTTCCTTACTGCCATTTCTGCTTCTGCCTATTTCATGTCCTCATCTTTTTTCAAACAAAAGTTAGGTAATTTGTATGCAGTTAGTGTTGTACAACCTTGCTGCTGCTCCCATTTCCGTTCATGAACGGGTTCCCATTAACTTCAACACACTGGGATGAAATTCTTTTGTGTAAGACTGCATCCTTTCTTATTCAGATCAACAAACAGATGGTATCACTGCTAAGACTGAAGAGGTAGTATTCAGAAAAAAAAAAAAACAGATGGATCCTTTTCCGAAACTCTTAATCAATGAAATAATTGCATGCTTTCTAACTGTAGAATCATTGGGGGGAGGGGGAGGGGAGGAGGGGGTGTGTGTAATCAAAAAAAACCTACCAACAACTGTTTTAAGAATTGAGATTGACTGCATTGCACTGGTATCTAAAAATGATGTCATTTACTTTATATTAGTTTATGAATTGCACCAGTCTGCTACAGGCATCACAATACAGTTGTGCCTTCCAAGTAGAAGCTTTCAGGTTGTATTATTCAAAATATATAGTAGAGCTGAGTCAATGGGAAAAAGTTATTACAGAAAGATATCTGGTAGATCTTTGAAAAATAAATGTCTTTTTTTAATTCAAGTAATGTTAAAAGTTAGAAACATATATGCCACTTGTAAGATTGATATATTAATTAGGGGTATATGCACAGATAACTATTATCAGTGCTAACAGAACAAGAAAAAAAAAATGGAAGCATGAAGAGGAAGTTATATTGTTATGCTGTCAGATGTAGTGATAAATTGAAAAGCATTTACAGCACTAGTATATACATGCTATTGTGGCAATGCTGGCAATGGGTCTATGGATAACACTATTAGGATGCCATTTTTTTTTTTCTTTTCAGGTAATCTGGGCAAGGAAAGTCATTACAGAAATTCAAAAACTACTTGATGAAAGCACATAACAGATCCTCTACCTTCATTAGACCCCAGAAGACCTCAGACATATGATGTATAGGGAGAAAAATCATCAACAACCACATGTGAACACGCTGAATCCAAGGACTCTTCTGAAGTATTAAACTTAAAGATAGAATGCACTTCTCTGCACCAAGGGGACATACTATATTCCTACTCTCTCCTAGAAGCCCAGTACACCTCTAAACTGAAAGTTCAACACAATCATATCAAGTATGCCAACTATGCAGAGAAAAGCAGACAAAGGGTTTTTACTAGACTAGAGATCCAGTAAACCGTATACACAGTTTAATAAAAATTCCCCAAATGTGCATTTTCTCTCTTGTTCCATTACTTAATCAGATTTTTGTCAAAACAGATTAAGCAATTAACATAACCTTCAGACACTGTGATCTCCAAAGAAAAAACATCTCTATTTCTCCAAGCAATGATTAACCAAGCAGAGGCTGTATCCTCCTCCTGTGCTTTACCCTTCCATGTAATACTCCCAACAGCTGTTGGGATATGAGCCATTTAGACCGATATCTGTTTGTCAGAATATGGTTCATGATGGTTCCCTTGTGCCTTTGCCTAAACAGATAGCTTTTACTGATAAATTATAACATTATGTTAAACACACATTTAACACTGCCAGCGAGACACAATTGAGCCCAGCACAAAAGTGCTAAGCAGTGATAAGATAGTTTTTTGAAGCTGATTTGCAAGGAAAATAGATTGTGCGTGGCCAGTCTCATAGAAAATGCACAAACCTTCATAAAACATTCAGGAAATTTTAATGGAAACATACCTGAAAAAGCCACTCATCGTGTATCCTCAGATGACATAATACACCCTGAATGTTATTGATAATGAAGCTTTTTTCAGCCAAGACTTTTCCTATTCTTGTGGGAGTATACATATCTTTGTAATATTTTTTCCCCAAACAAAAAGCCAGGAATGAGAGAGCATTTTTTTATATATGGAACAGAAAACAGTTCACATGTATATACCTAAACAACAACAAAAAAATATATGAGAAGCTGAGGACGATTACTTCCATAGCAAATGTATAGTGCATCCCCCATGAGATAATAAATTGTTAGAATAAGTGTCAGGATCTGTTTTTTATCTATCTTGTGGGCAATTTTTTAGACACAAAAATGTCATTCTAAGAAAACAAAGTTCAAGACTAAGAAGTGAGGTGATACTTCCTTAAGTTCTTTGTGGTTTTATGCTTTGGGTCTCATATTTTGAAAACTGGAAGTAAATCAGTTTGTTCTTTTCTCTGTCTTACCAATACATGGAAGGCAGGTTTATTCATCATATCTATTTTGAACCCTCCAAACTCCTTCCACAGTATTTTTTCATCTGTTTCTTTTCTTCTGTAAATTCATTATATTTTCAGTAAGAAAGATATATGAAGACATAAAAAGAGTTTCAGAAAAAACTTTGGTTCCCACAATAAGACTTCCTAGGACACTAAAACACTTTATTTGAATTATAGCCACACTTGGTGACATCTCTGCATAAACCAAACATTTCACAACTGAAATATTTGCATTTCCTCCAAATAAACATCTTCATTTTTCTTTCCCTATATTCATCAGGAGTCTAGCAACTGTTTTAAAGTGTCTCCACAACTGGAAAGTAACAAAAAAAGTCTAATTTGCAGAATACACTTATTTACACTTATTTATTGCTTAATTTCTTTTGCTTAGACTGTGATCAGAATTGTTTTGACATGATATTTTTATTAAAATCAATGTTACATTCAAGTCACCAGCTACTGGGGAATTCCAAGCAAAGGAGAAAATCATGAGGACAGTGTAATTTTTGAACCAAAATCTACTTCATGTTTCATTTACATTGGGGATCCAACAAAGTAGAATGTGCCACCTAGAATCTGAAAACTGACTCCTGGGACCTAAGTTTTCTTTAAATTATTATTAGGAAAGTTTTCTACTGTGACTACTTTTTTTTTTTTTTTTTTTTTTTTTTTTTTTAAATACAGGCAAAAGAAAAGTGAAGCCAAACAAAGGTGGCACCAGACAGTTTAGGAAACTCCAAGTTCCTTTCATGTTCTTGGCCTAAACATCTACCTGTCACAGAGATGAATGTTACCAAGGACACAGAGGAAATAAAACTGAATTCTGTTCAGTAGTATGGTACAGATAATAGTAAACTACAATAATTAAAAAGCTCACTGCAAAGATGGCACCTTTCTGTTATTTACAGAATTTTTTACCAAAAAAACCCCACTTTCACATATATGAGAATCTGAGCCCTCTTTAGAAAAATCAAGTGTCTAAACATTCACATACTACCTTTTCCTACAGTCTACCTGAAAGGTCAGTTAGATGAGTTTTTTAGATGATTTATTTTGAGTTCTGTTCTAATAAGATCATCAGTTCAAGCTGAAAGGGACCCGAGGAGGTCTGTAGTCTAACCTCCTGTCCAAAACAGGATCAGCTACAAGGTCAGACCAGGTTGCTCATCTCTTCCCTCTACAGAGTCTTCCTCCTGCGTCTCACTCCAGCAGGTCATCAAAGCTTTAAAGGTAAGATCATTTAGAGTACTTTCCATTTGGGCAACAGAAAAAGAAACTCCTGCAGCAACTCTACCTTGCCACCCTACAATGTAGAGCGCGGGATCAGCATCTGGCCATCTGCATTGCAAGCAGTCATTGACACAACAAATCTGGTAATAACCTGATAAAAGGGCAGTGTGTCACACTTCAATATGATGCCTGCTCTTCAGGGAGAAGGGCTGTAGGCCAGTTTCCAGATTGTAAGCAGTAGAATTGAGGGGAAATCACAGGATTTGAGACAACATGGTGTTTCAGTTCTTCAGAGCAGGTAGCCCCCTGCCTCCTAGTGAATCAGGAATCCAATGTATATAGGAGCACGTGATACTGGACTAAAGAATTTGCAGTACCCCAAGGCCAGCTTCCTGATTCCATGAGGCAGCAATGCATTTTGGAGAAAACCTTTCTCCATTAAAGTTCCCTCGTTCTTGTTCTCTGTCCTCTTGTATGGAGGTCCTTCCTTGTCACCTTAGCTTGTTCATGTGTGCTCCAATGCCAAAGACAGGCAGATGGGCAGATACTACTATTTATCATTCTCTGTAGGCTACTGCAGGCAGCAACATGCTTCCTATAAATAACTTATGAGGTACCCAATTCTTCCTCTCTTGTGCAACAAATCCTGGTATCATATTAGGATCCTGTTACAACAACAGCACATTTAAATATTGTATCACTAATATTACAGAGTGATCTGTAATCTAATTTTTGAGTAGCTATGAGTCCTGAAATTGAGGACCCTTCAGAAAGCTTTAAAACAAGAGAAAGTAGTTCAAATATACAATAATAAATTCAGGCAGAAGGACAGAAAACTAGGGCTTGGGCAAAGCTATACCTTCAACTCAGGCTCCAGAGAAGGTAATTTAGTCTATGGGAAGGAAGGGAGAAAAGGTCTTGTGCCCTGTATATTTACAGGAAAAAGGTCATGAACTCCAAACAAAAGCAACATGCCAGTTCAAGAGATCATAGAGTCATAGAATGGTTTGGGTTGGAAAGGACCTCAAAGATCATCTAGCTCCAACCCCCCTGCCATGGGCAGGGACACCCAGGCTGCCCAAAGCCCCATCCAACCTGGTCTTAAACACTTCAGGGATGAAGCCTCCACAACCTCTCTGGGCAACCTGTTCCAGTGCCTCACCACTCTAACAGTGAAGAATTTCTTTCTAACATCTAATCTAAATCTACCCTCCTTCAGTTTAAAAAGGATCAAAGGATTAAAACAAATTCTACAAAAAAAATTACTTCAAGTTGAATACTAGAAGATAAATGGTTTCAACACTATTTCCAAGAGGTCAAGGGAATGAGAAAATGCAGAGAGATGTGTAAATTCCAGGCAACAGCATTCATTTTAGCTTGCAAAAGTTACAGTATTATACACAAAGGTAAGTATGGAGCATTAAAGAAAAAAAAGGTTTAGCAAAGGAACAGAGATTAGATATGGTGTAGCTGGTGCACAAGCTGAAGTAACAGGAAAGGCTGTACTCAAGATACAGCAAATTAAATATCGGTGATTGAAAGAAGAAATGTTTCTGTGGAAGTAGAGGAGACACACTACATCTTAAAATATAAATTTCATGATACAAAAAAGGTCCATATTGGACAGTGAACATATTACAGCAAGGCATATGCTTACAAGTAACATGCAATTTACATATCATATCCTAAGGGATGTCCCTATCTAAGACATTGCCACTTTTTGTTGTACAGAATGAATCTCTAGGATTAAGTGCTGCAAGCAAGATTCCAGATACAGCAGCTCTGGTAGAATCTACAAAAGCTGCAAATTCCATCAACTCTCAGAAGTTTTAGAAGGTTTGAAAGTATGCCCAGAGCAGTCAAACCCCCAAAGACCAAAACAAGTGAAATAGTATCGATTTACAGCCTAAACAGGAAGCAGCCGTCCTCAATAGGATGCTCATTCTCCTGCCTTAATTCATAAGCATTGCACACATTTAATACAAGACACTGCACTAGATCACAGTTTTGCTGTGAGCCAGCAAGAACTTTAAGCATTGCCCACCTTGAAAAATACTTAAACAGGCTGTGGAGCTATGGTGGACTGACTTTGGTTGGACATTAGGTGCCCACCAAAGCTGCTCCATCACTCCCCTCCTCAGCTGGACAGAGGAGAAAAAATATAATGAAAAGCTCATGGGTCAAAATAAGGACAGGGATAAATCACTCAGTAATTACCATCATGGACAAAACAGACTCAACTTGGGAAAATTAATTTAATTTATTACCAATCAAATCAGAGTCAAGAAATGAGAAATAAAAACAAATCTTAAAAACACCTCTCCACACCCCTCCCTTATTCCCAGGCTTAATTCACTTCCAATTTCTCTCCTTCCTCCCTGCCAAGCGNCTCCTCCGTGGGCTGCAAGTGGGCCTCACCATGGTCTTCACCACAGGCTGCAGAGGAATCTCTGCTCTAGCACCTGGAGCACATCCTCCCCCTCCTTCTTCACTGACCTTGGTGTCTACAGAGTTGTTCCTCTGACATATTCTCACTCCTCTCTCTGGCTGCTGTTCCTTCTGGTGTTTTTTTCCCCTTCTTAACTCTGTTATGCCAGAGGCGCTACCACCATTGCTGATGGGCTCAGCCTTGGCCAGTGACAGGTTCGTTTTGGAGCCAGCTGGCATTGGCTCTGTCAGACATAAGGGAAGCTTCTAGTAGCTTCACACTAAAGCCTTGTAGCCCCTCCGCTACCAAAATCTTGCCACACAAATCTGATAGAGGAGCATTTGACTTTCAGGGTCCCATTTCAGTTTCCATCATGGTAATCACAAAACTGCCATGAACCTCAAGCCTTCTGGAGCTTTGCAGTAAGAATGTCAAGTCAGGACTCCAATCCTGACAAAATAATTTCTGCCTCTGGCATATCCATGAAAAGTACCTTATCATCATTTGGCCCATTAAATCAGTTTATTATTTTACAGGAGCCATTTACTCCTAATAGTAGTACCTCATCACTGATATTATTATCTGCTTCAGGAGCACAGTATGGCTTGTTTTTTAGACTTGATTGCTCAATGTGGCTTGAAGGAAAATTTCTCTGCATTTTTAATTTGATTGAACTGTTCTTTATCTTTGAGAAGGCAGTTGAAAATTAAATATGCTATGTCTGCCAGTAGCTGCTTCTGCTATTATCTTGTACTTATGTTATCTATTTGGTTATTTTTTCTTTCAGATTGAAGTTTTAATTTTTATAGACTGTGATCTGAGCATTAGTAGCTTAATAAATCAACAAGAAAGGAAGTCATGAAAGAAGGCTAAGGACTGCTCAGAGATTGAAAGGAAACACAAGAATAGCTTTCCTTACAGATGGCCTTTAAAGTGAATGAGCAGTTGAGATTGTCCCTGCTCAGAGGTGCCATAGCATAAAAATATAGTGAGTGAAAACAAGCAGAAAGGGTCATGCTGTGCCCTCAGATGCACTCAAAGGACTCCCATTGAGTCCAGTCAGAGCCAGATGCCAAAATCTTATGGCAGAATTTAACCCTGAGTAACCTTTTCAAACAGCAAACCAAACTGTGGTTTCAGATACAGTTCCCAAAAGAGCGAGGGGTTGCAAGTGCTTTGTGTTTCTCACTTGCTTTCCAGCCATGCTTTTCTTCACCAGGGACCTCTTATTGGCTTAAGTCTGAACTTTGCTCCTAGGCTGCCTTTGCAGGCTGTTTACTACTGCTAAGCCCTCTATCATACGCTCCCCCCCAAAAAAAATCAGAGGTACATAAACATGCTTTCAATTATATTAAAATATACTACCATATTTCTGAAATACCTGTCATGCCTTTCATAGCTATGTCAAAAGCAAGCAGGTCCATGGTAAAAACACACCTATCCCAGGTGCCACGCAGCAGGTGAAAGCAATTGAGGGAGGTGAAATTAGCGTAAACAGAGTTTATTCTTTAAATATGTGTTCTTCTTGCAATTATTTATGACTGTTTGGGACTGGGAGATTTGGACTTTTGAACAGAACATCCTACAAATTTAACTCCACCCACCCATTTTTAGCCACAGTATGCAAGCCTAAAAAAATTATTTTCACTTAAGACACTTATTTTGCATACATATTACCATAAAATTCTTGAACATCCTACCTGAAATTTTCCAGGTGATTAAACCTGACAGTCTGTCCCATGCTAAAACAACAAGAAAAAAATACAGAGTTCCAAGTGAATAAAAGTATGCAGTTTGCATCATAAAGTATCCAGCCAGTTCATCTTGGTACATCAACATAAATTTCTAAACCCATATTTAAATAAGTATCGGTATTCCTCAAGAGTTTGTACTAGCATAGCAATAACTGTGCAGATCATGTGTGTCTGGCTGGCTGGGGGACAGAGGGAGTCTTGTTTCTAAACACCAAGCCATAGCAGGACTACAGACATGACATTAAATACACTGGGAAAGGCAAATTCTGGCCACACCAGGCACATGCCTAGAATAGTCTTGGTGGCTGTGGGACAGTAAAACAAGGTCTGTAGTGACAGCTGTAAGAGTCAAGCCACATCTGTGACAGGTAAAGTTTTAATAGGTTTAGGATTCCCGTAAACAGAGTAATTACAGAAAACCAGCAGAAGGAGCGGGTGCTAGCCAATTAGTCTTCTCCAGGTGCACTGACCAGCTTATTGATGAGCTTCTCAAAAGAGTTAATAAATTTATTCATTTTCCCAAAAAATGTTACACTCACACCAACTTATGCATGCATTTTACAACATTTTATGTGCAGCTTTTCCATCTGTTTCAGCTACTACTGACAGTGCACATGTGTCTATTTGTGCCTCATCTCATACTGAAGCTATGTTTAGGAGCTGGAAATCACTAAGTAATCAGGTGGCATGCCATCCATGGTACCAGCGAACAGATGTGGGAGCTAAGTACTCATGATCATGTCATGATTCATTATCTGAGCATAGACATATATTGCACAGCCTTATGAATATGGCGATATTTTTAGTAGTTAGCTTCTAAGTAAACATAATTTCTTTGTTTAACTATAAGCAAAATTAATTGTTCTATCGTAAAACTTTTTATACCTAGAACAGAAATTATGCACTTCAAAACATGATTTTTTTTCATTTCCAACTTCTCCATTTGTTCACAGAAAAAAATTCAGTTGAGCCCCACAATCTCATAAGTTTAGCTTATGAAACAAATTTTCTATTCTTTAACAAAGAAACAAATCCAAATATGCCAAGAAATCCAGTAGAAATGTTTTGTCCTTTAAATGTATGACAAAAGTTCCTGATATGCTATGCTTTCTATATTTTTTGCTATTTAATGTGGTCTCTCTAAGCAGGAAGCAATGAGTCAAAAATAAGAATTTATCATAGTCACAGAAGATATAGTTGATCAAACAAGGTAATTTATCAGTAAGTCCTGCTAAATTATGTACACACATAACGTTTAAGATGTTGTATGTATGTTAAAAAAATGTTACTTTTCATAAATCTAATATTATATGGCTGTCTCTTATTTTTACTCTTACTCAGAACTAAACAGTCTTACTATGAATCTTCCTTGTACAGAATTTTTAAGAGAAACTAATACCATATCTTTCTAATCTTCTAGTTGGTATTTTATAAAACTTCAGAATTATAAAAATTCATCTTATCTCTGCACTTATATATTCAGGTAATATTTTTTCTATTAATCAAACTGTCTTGGTAGACTTCTGTAGTGCTGATATGGTAGTGATTCTCCCCCCTTCCCCAAAGATATTAATCAAATCAGCAACTCTTTGCTAAGTTTTCTTTTATCCCTTTCATCAATTTTTTTTTTAACAAATGGTTTCTGTCATTGTGATTTATACCCATAGTAGCTCACAGTAAAATTATATTTGCTCTGTAACCATTTAACAGCTTAGCTACGCCATGTCAACAGTCCGAGCAGTTTGAGTACTGAGTCAAGACATCCTGAATTCAAAGCCCAGGAGTTTGCCAAACTCTAGTCTGGTTTTCAGGCAGTGTATATTCTTTTTGGGGGTTGTTTGGGGTTTTTTTGGTTTTGTTTTTTTTTTTTATATACCTGGGTTAGGGAGTAAGAAGCCAAAACCCAAAGCCAGAAACTGAAGTTTCTGTTGATTCCCAGGGAAAAAGGGGTATCACACAAGAAATGCCCAAAACCCAGTGCACTAGCCAGCAGGATGTGTCTGAGCTCTGACTCCTCTTGGGAGGTCAGAAACCCAGCTCAGGGCTGGCTCAGTTGTTTCTGCAGGAAACACCACTCACACATTTCATCTCACCTAAGCATTATGACCAGACAGTCTTGGGGGAACAAGTAGACTGTAATAGCCATAAAAAGCTTCAGCACAGGGACCACAGCTCAGACTACAGAACCAGTCTCTTCTCACTTGCTTCCTGGCCGTCATGCATTGGCTGCACGATGACACGCTTGCATGGCAATAGGCAGGGTGCCATGCTCCTCTCCTCCACCCCAGCTCACACCTCGGTGTCTAGGCTGTCTCCATGCTATTATTGAGGCTATTATAAAAAATATTAGGGAACTAATATTGCCAGCTGTGATTTTTAATTGAGTGGTCAGAGCTACTATTGTTTACAGTGTCTGGTAGATAGACAATTACCTAAACAATGAAGACAAATTTTTGGTCATTCCACCTTGAGCCAAGCGTTGATCTCAGCGTGTGCTTTTCACTACCAGGATATCAGACATACTGAAGAAAAGTCCAAAAAACACATCCAGGATTACCAGCTGTAGCCCCTCACATAAATACCAGACTCCTAATCTTTATCAATTCCTTCCTGTTTGCCTGAGGAGTTCAGGCTGTCTGTGGGCTATGCTGCAAAGTAAAATGAAGATATAATACTCAAAGGAAACCCAAGCACATCCCGAGGGCCGTCTTGAGCATCGCCTTTGTGCCACATGCTGGGACTTCCATGCATCAGTGCGATCTTCCCGCTCCACTCATCCCTGGCACTCTGCAGCTTGCGCTGCAGTGACTTTGGTGCATCAGGTACGCGAAATGCAAAACCTACTGACAGCTGCGAGTGCCATAAAGTTAGTTCTCCAAACTGTGAGAGCCTTTGCAAACAAGACTCTTTGGGAGGAAAAAGAAACAAAACAAACAAAAAAGGCAGGCAGTTTTTGACTGAAAAAGACTTTTTTAATTTATTCCTGCTTCTATCTCATCTCTCCTGATCTGGTGTGCTTTTTGGTTTCACACTGAACAACTAAGCTTTATTTTTCCTTACCACTTCTGCAGTTCTGTTACCTTGAACTCAGTTTAAATGATGGACTTCAAATTTCACTACACAGAGCATGGGCAGATTTTCAATTCCTACAGGTTTTAACCAGATGTACTTCAAAGTAGTATTAGATGTGCTATCAACTCTAGTTTTAAAAATAATAACAAAATGAGGCTGTTTAAGTTTTTGAATGTTTCTGGCTAAATACATTTAAATAGATCAATATCCACAATGGGAAGCATAATTTTAAGGTAATTTACAATACACGTAGACAAGAACAGCTCAATAGGTCTGGAACACAAAGTATATTAGTCATAATGGACCAAGTGGCAAAAAGTCAAGAGTCACTTGCCACACTTTATTTTTAGGGATAATGACAAAAGGAGACTATTTGCATAAAAGATTGTTAGTTACACGAAATTTATAACATAGGAATATACCATCCACATAAAGATTGAATACTCACACAACTTCTGAGATTAGAACACAAACTTGCATAGGTTTTGTCACACACCTCATAAATATTTCAAGTACTAGTAAACAATTGAAAACACCCAATTTTCAAAGTATTCTGGAAAGGTATAGCCCTAGAAAACCAAAATTTCCAAGTTATAAAATTCATTTTAAAAGTTTCTAATGTGACTCTTTTTTGTTGTAACAACAACCATCAGGTTTTACCTGATGACATAAAAGTAAACTGTCAGATCCTCTCTTCCTTGATAAGGTCAGTCTCCCAGTCAGATCCAAGAGCAATTTTGCCCAGATCATAACTACCTGCTCCCTTCTTTTAAGAAGACTTTTCAATCCACATCAGCCAAGTGATGTCGACACAAGTGTTTTATTCCTGGTGTTTGTTACGGCTAACGCAAACCTACAGGTGCTTTTCAAAGGAGGAGAGACACTTGAAACAGGAACTAAGGTTGAATTTAACCCATCTGAATCTTGTCATTCTCAAAGATTTTTTTTTTTTTTTTTTTTTGGTGTTCAATGACTTCTAGAATAATTCTAAAGTCATAATGTAATTAATATACACATTTAAAAGATGTTTGGCAATTTTCCATTCAGAAATGAAAAATGGCAGTTTTCTGTACAGAAATATTCACTAATTCTTTAAGTCCAAATAAATTATAATATCATTGCAAAAAAAAACCAAGCATTTTGACTTTTTTTGGTGTATTCTAATCTAATTTGCAAAAGAAATCTGATTGCCAGTAGTAAAAAGGGAGAAAGAATTCAGATTAAATTCCCTGTACTTGTTTTTCCATTTTTTGGTTATTTTTCATATAGGTAAAATATATGTAGCTTTCTCTTAATTAAAGAGAAAATCATTTTGTGAAACGTGTAATTTTAAGAAATGGAAGTTAATTTTTCTATTTGTCACTTTCTCGGGAGACAAAAAAGTCTAACTATATAATACTCTCCCACTCTCAAGCCAAGTATTTCCATAAATACAGGAATGTATCAGGATTTCTCTGAATTCACTCACTTTTAAAATGTTTAGAAGTGTGATTTTTTTAAGAACAGTGAATCATACTCCCTTTTTTCCACTGAGAAAACCTTATTCATAGAAAAAAAAAGTTCTGATCAGGACTGGCAAGCATGTTAAAGAACTATTACCCAGGTTTTATTCACAGAATGAAGTCTTAAGGGGACAATATTCTTCCATTTGACACCATATATTCTGCAATTCAGATCTATATTACAGGTGTATTTTTAGACTCTGGAGTCACATAGGCATTACGAGTAACTCATTTCTGTTGAAAGGTCAGGGAGAACAGATTTTAAATTAAAAATCAGAAATATCTAATCACACCTTACACCTGCACAGAGTTTGTTTCATTTTACGTACATCCAAGGATAAAATCAGTACCATATTAAAGAGGATACACAAAAAATAAAGTATAATGCCTGAAAATATTTTTATTGTTGGTGTACAGAGAATTTCTTACAAACATTTTGTAGAAAATATTTTTAATACCTATGCAAGTGGAAGTATCTCAATCCTTAACCCTTTTGGTGCACGATACGCAATCTGGGTAGCCTGAGCAATTTGCCACCCCATATTGCTAACATTGCCAACTGAGCAATTGTTTGGATATGGGACTACACTTCCAGCAGTTCTCAATGCCCATGTTTTTGCAAGGGTGGAGGTGTGCTGAGTTTAATAAGATGGTGTGCAACAGAAATTCAATAATTCCATGGCAATCTGGCATAAAAGGCATTGGTTACTTTGAAGATGCAAGTTCTAATGCATAGATAGCTGATTACATAGAAATCAATCACCTAATTTTTTGAGAAATATTTTGGCAGTAGCAGGCAGCAAAGAAATAAATTTTAAAAAGAAAAAGTTTTTAGTGAGAGATGGCCAATAGAATCTGGGTGGCCCACTGATCTATTTGACAAAAAGTTCATGGACTTGACCAATAAACTGTATTCTGGGGTTAGAAAAAGTACAGTTAAATTCATGTTTGAAAATGCACAACTGTATCTTCTGGCATTAACTGGAATCAGAAGCAAAATTACTGGAATACAGGAAATTAGCTGAAATTTAAAAAAAACATTGCTGACCTCAGGGTCTGTCCAGAAACAAATGTTATGATCTTAGAAACATCTGGAAAGAAATCAACACTGGTTTCAATGTTCTTGTGGGCTGTTTTTTTCTTCCCGCATAATCCTGAACACTCTAAAGAAGTACAGTAAGGCAATGTTTCAGCCTTGTCTTTTCTGTTCTGTCACTCTTTGCTGTCTTGGTAAAAATCAAAAGCATTGGTGTACAGAGAGAATGAAAGGAAAAATGCATATAGTTCAGATACAGCCCCAGAGTCACAATACCAGAGTCACTTGGTGGGGATTTTTTGCTGTTCTAATCTCTACTAAGTAGCTAATTATGACAAAGAATAACCCAAAGTTTATGCCCTGTAGCTTGAGAGATTGAAGTCACCCCAGCCTAAAAAGGCAGGATTCAATTTTCTGTGTCTGTTTCTCCACCTGGTAAATTGGCTGGTTTGCTCCAGCCATTAGCTGGAGTATAAATCAATAAGCAGGCGGTGTAGACAATCAGACCTGTGGATGCAAGTGTAAACTGGAACCCTAATTTAACATGACAGCGCAGACTGCAATAAATTCTAGTCTGAAGTTTCTTAACGTCAGGCTCAATCCTACAACTAACCAGGTGGATTCCTACAATGAATCTATCCATAAAGTGGCACTATGAATTGCTTTATCAAAAGGGAGATGGGCCACATGAAAATTTTGGTAAAATATACTCCTCCAAGAGCCTTTCAAGACACACTGTTCTCTACAGTAGTGGTTAGAGAAATGCTGTCTCAGAGAATAACAGGTCTGGGATCTGTCGCAGAGAGGAATATTTGCAGGCAAGCCTCCAGTTCCACACCAGTGATTTCTATGATGTTACAAAGACAAAAATCCTCTCAGGCTATAGTTACTCTTGTTAAGGATGAACTATTTATAGAAATAACCCTTTATCTGTGATTTTTACTTACTTTCTGATACAATTTTTATGGTGTCATATGAGAGGGAAAGCATTTCTTTCTACTCCCCAGTCCCCTCTTTTGTTGGTCTGCAAATTTTCTCTGCTTCTTAGAGCTGTGGCCATAAAGCACGCCAGTGTGGGGTTTGCAGAGCTCATCTGTGAAAAATGTCTCTGCAAAGGCATCAGACCTCCTGTGCTTGTGCCAGGCAGAATCTCTCCTGTCCAGACAACTATGCGCTCAACAGGCAAGTAGATACCCACCAAAATGACAGCAATCTACATCACCTATCCCGCTGAAGTAGCCGGTAATGATATTTTTCATCACAAGGCTATTTCCTACTTCCAGATATCTCATAAATATTCATACTTACTCTTCCAGACTTTAATTTGATCACACTTCCTTCAGCTGGGTGCATCAAGTGATTTGGTGTTCATATCTCTCTCTTACAAAGAATCTCATATCCACCAATCTGGTGTGCAAAGCATCATTTTAAAAACCTTTCTTCCTTGGTTCAACAAATCTTTCAGGGTCACTCAACACAACATTTTTAATCTAATGTAAGACATTATCATGTTTTAGAATAAATTAGTATAGTGCTTTAAAATGCTTCTTAGACACTTGTGCTTGTTTGGTGACAAATTTGAAAGCATGTTTAACATTATTAAATGTAATTTATGTTTGTCATGACTTAATATTCAAGTAGGCTTCACAAAAGCAAAATTAAAAAAATAAACCATGTTCAGTAATAGCACGGATCAGTCTCGGAGACTGATAAAAGCTGCTACAGAAAATGTAAGATGCTATTAATAATGATGACAGAAGATCCCTTGCACTCTAATTCACTCATTTGCCTGCTGCAAACTGCTGGTTAGTCTTTGGAAGACATAATTACTAACACTTCAAGGTAAAAAAACAGAAGGGTGACAATTGAGGCTTCCAGTTCAAGATACTGTTTGTTGTATCTGGGGTTAATAAATATCAAATATTGTCTGATCAGCACTTTTTAAAACTGGAGACAACATACTGATGCCTCTAGTTTCCTTTGTTACTGGCTCTTAATGAAGAAGGAAAATTCAACTATTTCACAAAGGAAAGTGTTTTTTTGGGGTTCAGAAAGTTCTCAGGAGTAAAGCAATAACTAGTTAACTTACAAGATTGCTAATGGGACTGGCTACAGTTCATATACAGAGAAAATGTCATACACCATAAGCCATAACAACATTCACTCTAGATCAAGTGAAGTAGCCAGGCAAGAAAGAACAAACGTCAGGCCCTTGGAGGCAGCAGACTGTTTCTCCTCTGGTGTTTGTTGTAACAGGGTTTCCATCACAGAATAGCTCCTTTTGCAACAGTGACATACTATAAAGATAGAGGTGACTGAGTGAAAATTAAAACCATTGTGGTTGTATGTTTCCTGTATACGATATTTACCCACTATGTATATACGAATTACATATGCTTTCTATAATCACACTAGAATAGCACTGAAGTAGCTATATACAACTTTTTTTTTTTTAATGTTTGTATAATTGGACTTATAAAGCATTATATTTCATTATGACCATAAGTGCCTAGTCCAGAAGTATCTTCACTGTCCCCCAGATCAAAACATGAATATTTGCCTTCATGTTTCTGAGGCAATATATGTACCTCATTTTTTTCTTTCTGAAAACATCCTCAGTACTGGCAAGTCTGTTCCCTTTCTGGTAGTTTCTACTTTGGAGCAAATGGTCATCCCATTTCTTCATTATCTGTCATTTTAATCCTGCTACATAAAACATGGGTTACAACACATGCCCAAAATATCCTTCCCTGAGCTTCCTCCTTAGTCAAGGCATGTGTACTCAGGTTTTAAAAATACATCTACTGTACTGTTTTCTTAGTTGCTTTGCTAAAGCACAATCCAATAAATCAAACCTAATTCAAATCTGACATTTGAGAAATAACTTTGCTGGAATTTTCTGTACAGCAGACTAATTTTTTTTTTCCCTAGGGCCCTTTGAAAGTGTCTGCAAACGTGTTCTGCTAACCTATCTGATACTGTTAGCTGATAAGCAATAGATGGAGTGTGCTTTACTGAATTTCTCCTAAGGAGTATTTGAGATTTTTCAGGAACAGACTGAGGACCTTTATCTGAAATAACCTCTTCAGGTAACCCATAAGAAGCAGCAAAAGGCTGTGTGTCAGCTCACCTCAGCAGATGAAGTACTAATCTTGTGGATTGTGTTTGGCCACCCCAAACCCAATTAGGCAGTCACCTACACTTTTCAGGATACAATTCAGTTACAGGTGGGAAGGAACCGGCTCTAACTTGTTTGGTGGCTCCTAAATAATTCACTCAAGTGTGGTCAAGATACCTCTGTAAATACAGCCAATTCACTACAGTCACTATTCTGCTGAAAAGAAATTATAGAATCTTTTTTTTTGTTTCCAAAGAGTAAAGTATTCCTTCTAACTCAACCAGCATCTTCACATGCATATCTCTCTTATATTAAAATTCATGTAACCATAGTAAAGAATCTCCTTTGCCACTTAAGATGATGATGAGAAGAAAGTATAATGTGATGTTTTAAGAGACAGTCTTTAAATGTAAGGTACAATCTGTTCACCTGTCATGTCTGTCTCAGATGGAGAAAGGTTCCCTGAAAGTGAAAAAAGTGGTCTAATCTCCATGTTTAAATTAGTATTTTTTTACCACTTTACTATATTCAACAGATCCTCTTGTTATCATTTTTGGACTGAAGATTTTTAAAGAGCGTATAAACACAACGTCCCTAAATAATGCAAACATTTAGCTTTCACAGTTTATTAATGATTACCTCTTCTTTACTTAGAAATAGACTTTTTTTTTTCCTACATACTGAAAGTTAAAGGAAACTTTTTTTAAATGTGAAGGGTGGACTTTTTTCAAGTCAAATAGTGCAGGTTGTTCCTTGGTTGACCACCTCTCTCCTCTCACATTCTCTTGTATCATTAAGCAAAACATTTTCTCACTTTTCCCACAGAAACCAATTCATCAGGGAAAGGAGCTCTTGGGATTTGTAAAAGATGACTAGAAAGTCTCATTTTTCTTTCAGCTCTCTCTTTAAACATAAACAATCTTTCACCTATAAGGTTTTTATTAAATCTTCATAATGAAATTCACCCAGTGTCTCTAGAAAATTTAAATCTCTTTGTAACATAAATGTCACTTTTCCCACTAGAATTCAGGCAAAGAATTTCCCTTACTACTGTCCCTGAAAGCACATGTATAAAAATACTACTGCATATCCTGAACTTGTGTTTCATATTCTTACCGTTCTCATTAAATTGAAAATCTTCCAAGCTTTTATGTGTCCTTTCCACTATTGCTATTTTTATTCTTTTTTTAATAACAAGTAGTCTTTCACCACTTCTTCACTTTCCTAAGCCATTTGGTTTTGCATGTCCTTGTCACCAAGTTTCTTAACATTTTCTAATACACAAAATTCAGGCTCACACTTTTTCAAGTTACTTATAGTTTAGTTGCTACAAAACCCCCCACAACTATCTGGGCCTAACTTTACTCATGGATTACATTATACTGAGGAATGGGTAAGGGCAGCACAAGATGACAGTAACTTCAGAATTATCCTTTCACTCCTCTGGTTGCCCTCCATCTCCTGGTTTATCTGAGAGAACAGCTGCCCACCTCTTCTCTGCCAGGGTAGCACAGGCTTTGGAGCTCTACACCTTGATCCAGGCGGAATCAGCTTTCCCAGTGGGTGCAGGAAATTATGCTCCAAGATGTCCCAGGAGCTTGGTGGAGGTTGACTGTCCAGTCTTTTGGTTTTCTTTAGTGTGAAGCAGCTGGAATTTATACCATCTAGAGTAATTTTTAGGGTTTTAGGCACACTGGACAGTTTTTGCCTAAGTACACGCATCAATCCAAAATGTTAGACTTGCTCACCAAAACAGAATGATTTTACACAGCATGATCAATGAAATAGGATGCACCATACGAGATGCAAAACTCCTTTAAGCAACATAAACTGGATAGACAGATAAGTCCAGACCATCTGGCATCTTTGTGCACGCACTGCCTAATGTAATTCAGGAGGCATGTTCTACCTGGAACTCCAGGATTCAAATTCAGTGGGACCAGGTCTTAAAATAGCACTGGTTCTCCCCAGTGCCAATAGTCCCACTTCTCTGGATTATTTCTTCATTCCTTCATGGGAAGCTATTTGCACCCACATCATACATTCTTCTCCATCTGTGGTCATAGCCCACTTCATACTCCTTTCTGTCATCTCAGAGTCTGCAGCAAACCAGTTAATCTGTACAGTAATTGCTCTTTAGCGGTGGGGATATCATGGAGTATATATGAGATATGGGTTGTGTCTGAAATGTGGCATATTGGCATTCTTGTCCTCAGCTACATGTCCTGACATATTCTCTCTGCCTTTCCTGAGTATATGTCATCCTCATATGTTCCCTGGTGTCCTTTGACCATGTGCTGCCTCTATGGCACAGAGCCCAAATGCTCTCCTAAGAAATGCCAGGCTGCACAGCCCAGGTCTCCCTGTGCCACCTGGTCAAAGTGCGCCTACCGTGTATCTGTTGTCTTGTCCTGCCTGGTAATGCAGGAGGAGGACAGAAGGAGAACAGAACAAAATCAAACACCGTATTCTGGGTAGCTGGCCCAGCCTGGCGTATTTGTGTGTACAGGTGGTCAAAGCTCTGGGCTAGGATGAGGCAGTGCCTCCAAACCATCTATAAAGAAAATGACAATTAGAGTCATAATCCTGTTAATGTTTTTCTGAATAAAGGAATGAAAGAGGGCACAGAGTAAAACAAATATGAGCTTGGATTAAAAACAAATGTGATTTTTATTCCCTTTCTCATTGTGTTCATGCATTTTATTTTGCTGAAAAATATGTGTTCTGAAGCTAGATATGTAAACAGAGATGAAGATAAATATAAGAGGTGAATTGCCTTTTTTCCTGTCCTTTTCATAGGACAGGTAGATAAAGTGTTGCACAAGCATCATGCTGAAATGTACTTCTGTCTTTTGCCAGGAATCCCAAAGATTTTGATAACCGGTCCATTTATACTTAACAGGTAGGCCAATATTTTTCTTCCCTAGTTAAAGAAATTCACATTAAATCTTCCTCCTGATTGTTTGAGATTTTTTTAAATCAGAAATCGTGTTCCACGGAAGACTGAACCTTTAAAGAAAACAGCTCTCCACACCCATGATTTGATCAGGGGAAACAAAGCTGAGAGGAATACTGACAGCAACATACAGACATGCTCAGCTGAGCATAACTGCCTAATTAAGGCCTTATCGCCAGGTATGTCACTCCAAATAGATAATGAAGCAAGAAGTGAATACATTCCATATTTTGTAGCACACGTGATGCTAAATACACAATTGCTACGAGATTTGGTCACTAAGAACAGCAACCATGCATATTATACATATCTCAATACCTGTTGCCAACCAACTTTTCCTTCATTGACCCTTATGGCCTAAGGGTAAAGCAACATATTGTGTGACTACAAGCTCAGCACTAGCGTGGGTTAGTAATAAAGTGGGTTTATAATGTCCCTCTGCTTATAATTTTTCCACTATTTATGATTCACAAGAATGATCCTTGCCCAATGATAGTACAAGTTTTGGCTGTCTGAGACCTAATACATAAAACTCTCCTCCATTTCTGTATATGTCATGGAAACTAGACCAAAGCATCCCCTTTACTAAGAGAAACACAGTTTTTTGACACTACAGAACCCCTCTTTGCCCATAGTCAGTCTGCTCCTACCACTGTAAAGACCTCTATTTGATATAGTTTAGGGAGAAATTACTCAACAGAGGTGACAGGATTCTAGCTGAGGCATATGTACACTGCCTGGAGCTCATTAACTGTGCATCAAGCCCTTGTCCCTGCATGTGCTTGTAGCTATGTTACAGTAATACCTGCCAGTACACTGACTTATTGTAAGTAAATACAATTTTCAAATGCGTTCCTAAAGTCTGGACTTTACAGAAACTTACTTCCTGTTTCTTCACAATAATGTTTTGGGTGGATTTTATAATACACAGTATATTTATATATCTCACTGGTTTTGCCACTTCTCTGAAATGGATTTGCTCCCATGCCAAAATTCTCACTGAAGTCTACTCACTAATCTGAGCACACTTGCAGGCAATCCCCAGTCTGTGATATTCTGTAGTGCCTATGGGTGCCAAACCAGAGAGCTGGCTACCTGTTTCATTTTTGGCTCCTTTACAAAAACCCAGACAGAATTCCATCAGCCTGGGACACAGTATCCCAGTCAAGACCACATCAAATCATTCAGTGCTCCTCTGACACAACAAGAAACCATAACTAGAGACTTCTAGGAATTTCTGGTTGGAGTAAGATCAGACAGTTTAAATAATTACCTACAACGTGAAAAAAAAGCTACTAGGAAAGGCGATGTCATTTATTAGCTATAAATGGCTTCATAATAATGTAGTTAAGCTTTCGCCAGCTCTTCTACTACAAAGGTCCTTTTTCTTGAGATGATAATTTAGCTAAAAGCTGGGAACATCTTTTGACTGATGGGAAGTTACTTATTTTTTGAAGAAAACCTATTACAGTATTGAAGTGAGAGTGCACAAAAGGATTTGCTCAGTTTTGCTTGCCTACTTGTTGACTTGTTCTCTCTTTAAGCTTTCCCTTCTGAATATGTATGTTGAAGATTTTCCATCAATACTTGCTTTCTGTGTGACTGCTAAGATGCGTCAGCAAAAGGTGCCAAATAGGTACCCATATGTCTAAGCTCAGCAAAACCATACATAAATTTTTGCAGAGACACCAACCACAGTCCTGGGCACCTTCATTTGTAACATATGCAGTGAAGGTCACCACATGGCTCAACAGACCCCAACGGCAGGGTTATAGCCAGCAGAAAGGTTCAGTACTGTGTCAGTACTAGTATTGTCACATTTTACCATGGCTGGAATTAGGTCACTTTCTTTTTATTTTATTTCCTTTAGACCCAATATAACTGGTCTCACAAACTACTAAACTTTGCTTGAAGCAATTACCCTTGAATTTTAAAAACAAACTTATTACTAAATTTATAGCTTAGACCACTAACAAAATACAGAGATTTAGTGTAACGGAAATCAACCAGGTAACGGAAATAACCAAGTAATGACTATTCATAATTACACTACCAATCTCAAAGAGTAGAGCTGTGGCACTCATAAAGATTCAATTTAAGTGGCTTTGCTGAAACTAGTAAAGACTGGAGTTTAAAAATATAATGGCCTAACGAACCATAAGCTGATAATGAATAGAGGGAAACATAATTTAGCATTGACGTGAAGTGTGGCTCTTTTTTAATAAATTATGTTTTCATGTTGATGTTCTGCATCGATTTGGTAAAATCAGAGTATCTTTTTACTAACTAGAAGGAAAAATAATTTTGATAGTTATAAACGATATTTCATGGGACAAACTATTTTAGCTGAAAAAAAAAGTGTGTGTGTGTGCGTGCACAAGGTTAAGTACAGATGATGCTGTAATTTAATTTATAATGTAATGTTTCACAAATGGAGGTAAGCCAATGAAATATTGCATACCAAATTTATTGTCGGGTCAGGAATATTATAGGTATTTAATGAACCATATTGATGACTCTATAATTGAGCTGATTTGAAGTGAAAATGTTATTTACAACAACCTTCAGAGCTTTTCTACAAGATGATACCACAGGGCCTGTCTTTCATTTCACTTCCAGTGCTCCAAGACTGCTGAAAAAGATTTAGTTTTTGCAACTGAGTTTTATATTCACAGTAAATATGATCTCTTTTCTTGTTTCTCTCCATATTAAAAGTACAACTCAATGCAATTAATTTTTGTGTGACAAACCTAACAAAACCAGCCACTGTAAAAAATTGGGGATTTAACAAAGAAATTCTGGAGTGAAACTCTACTAGATTTTTTTTGTTTCCTGGAGGAAAGGGAGGGTTTTGTTCATGTTTTTAAGGTTACAGGCCTTATTAAATTCTATGAAGAATTTTTACCACTTAACATGGGATCCTCTCTTTTGCCATATAGATAATATCAAGAAAATGGGCTGGAACTTGGTGTTTTGCCAACTCTTAGGCTATGTCTGTGTTAGTAAATTAGACATAGCCAGAATTCTCCTCTGGCATCAAGGCCAGCCAAAACAGAATGGCTTTGAAGACGTTGGTAAAGCCTCCTGCAGAAGAGTGTCCTCATCCAAACCACCTTTGGAAGCACAACAACCAGGCATGCTTACTAGTATAGACAACAGATTCCTGGTGCCTCAGAGCATTACCTGCTACTGTTTAATACATCAATACATAGCATTATGCCCTGGAATCTACAGATCTGTAAAGTCCCTTATTATATGTCTTCTTCTGTCAATTATTCCCTGTTCCTTGTGATATGAATAGAGCCAGATTATTCTAGCTAAGCTGCTGAGATACACTTCTTTACGTGAAAGAGAAAGTCAAAAAGCATAATGTTGGTGCAAGGATATAAATGGGCAATAGATGTTAATTATCATTATGCCATTGACGACTTCTGTTCTAAGGCTACAAATTTAAGGAAAGAAGTTGTCTGGAAGTGATTGATTTTTACTTTGTCATTAGTTTGATTACATAAGTGTGGTGGGTTGACCCTGGCTGGAGGCCAGGTGCCCACCAGAGCCACTCTATCACTCCCCTCATTCACTAGACAGGGGAGAAAAAATGTAATGAAAAGCTTTTTGGGTCGAGATAAGGACAGGGAGAGATCACTCACTTATTATCATGACGAGCAAAACAGATTGCACTTAGAGAGAGGAAATTCATCTAATTTATTACCAAACAGAACAGAATAGAGGAATGAGAAATAAAATCAAATCTTAAAACACCTCC
>VXBL01005303.1:212164-223928 GCA_013400195.1 Aramus guarauna
CCCTCTTGGAGCCAACTGGCATTGGCTCTGTCAGACACAGGGGAAGCTTCTAGCAGCTTCTCACAGAAGCCACCCCTGCAGCCCCCCTTGCTACCAAAACCTTGCCATGCAAACCCAACACAATAAGGTTCAGATTTCCTAAGCAGTTCCACCTAGGCTTGTTTTTGTTATTCTGAGAAGACTTTGCTAGTGTTACACTTTGAGACCAGGAAGCTTAGCAAGACACTCTGATCTTGATCCTGTGGCCCAAATATAGGCACTGAAAGTCATCCAAAGGCATGGTACCTCATCACAAACAGATATTTCAGATCCCTGGAGCATCTCAAGGACACACTAGAGACACCTATGTTTCAGCAGCTGAGCTGAGACCTCCAGATTTCAAGACAATGTTAAAGTACCAGGGGTTTACAGACATACAGATAAGTAAAACATGCTACATAGCAAAGATTTCAAAATTTTCATAGATTGCTTAAATATATCTCAACAGGTTTGGGTTCCAGAAAGCAAACTTAGACTGGATAAGGTTTGGATATCCTGGGAGTACTTGCAAATTTTTCTGAGTTATCTTACCCAGAGAATGTCATTTAACAGGGATGCTTCCTTGTTGCATTATTTGCATTTTCCTAAATGTGCTTTTAATAAAAATCTTGCAGAATAGGAAGTCTCTGCCTGGAATGTGCCTGCTACGTGGTCCTGGGAACGACTCAAGTCTATATAACCACTACGTGACACTTCTGTGAAATGCATCCATTCTGGGAACGTAATGTGAGGAAACAGGTGCCTCACCTCCAGCGTCATGTCACAGAGCCTTGGCCTCAAGGAATGTCTAAATACAAAGCTTTTCAATAAAAAAAAACAAGGAAGATGAGGACAAAGACATTATGCTACAAAGATGCTACAGTTAACTCAGGAAATACAGTTAGGAATAACAAACGACAGATCCTAATAGCAGAATACTCCACATCCTGTTTTCTATGCAGTGCCCAACTGTCATTGCTTTATGCTGCAGCAAATTCCACAAAAATTCTATTACTATCAATATACAATTACTATAAAATGACTAATTAAATCCACATTTCAAATTGTCTATGGAATGAGAATTCAACATCTTTAAATAAAGAAGCTAAAAATGGAATAACATTGCTAAACATTATACATCTGTTATTTCTCCTTTTTCAAATGTTTAATTCATATTTCATAGGATGATGCTGAAGCAGATAGGACTACTTACTATTCAATAAATTAAGAATTCTGATTAGGTATTATTTATAGTGCAATGTTTCCTATATGTCTTAGTATTGTTTTTTTCAATGACAGCCACAGAAAGAACAAAATAGATGGTAATGCAATACTTTCTTGGTTATGAATAATCAGGATCAAACCTGAAAGATGATAGCTAAAGCTCTTGTCTATAAGCAGTCTATCCCATTCCTAATCTCTAGAGACTACCCTACAAAGAAAGAAACATTAAAAATACTCAGAAAGGGTGCTCAAAAGAGAGGGATGGTGAAATAAAAAAGACCGGGGGCTAAGAGTGACAAGAACAGTAAGGATCAGAGTCTTTCTCTGAACTAAAAAAAGCAAGACTAGGAAGAAGGCAGAAATCATATAGATAGATTAGAAGTTTATGATATTTCTCAGTCAGTCTTTGGTTCTAAATAAACATTACTTTGCTTTAAAAAGGCTGTGTGTCACTGGCAGCACTTGAAGCACACAAACATAGAGAAGAATATTATGCTTTTACTTTTTACTTTTTTCAAATTCTGTTTGATCAATTGTTTGCTTTAAGACAGGCACATACGAGCAGCCTTCAAGGAATAAAGACTCCATTAGAAATGTTTGCTGGAACCCAGTGTGGATTTTTCTGTGAAAATTCTTAGTTTACAAAAGCCACAACACCCAGAAGGGGACAAAGTCTTGCCTCCACGCATCACTCATTCATCCAGCCTTCAATCATCCCAGAACATACTGGGCTGATGCACTTGCAGGGGCACAGTCTCATAGCCTACGGGAAGCTGAGTTTCCATGGGAGCCTTAGAGGGCTCAGTAAAAGTTTAATTTCAGAAGCTCATTCTTTATCCAAACTAATCTAGACTCACTTCCTGATTTTGGGTATTGCCATAGAGCCAGAATGACTTCCAAAGCTTGCTGAGCTCAGGTGTAGGACAGCTTCAGAGTCCATCTCCTGCTGAGCTGCGATATCTTCCTTCTGTTTTACCCCATGCTGACCCCTGGGCTTTGGTTACCACTGCCACTGCTGCAAGGGACAAAAGCACACGCAATGAACTAAGGCTGGCTGAGGTGACCATGGGGGAGGAACTGCATCTCAGACTGATCTGTGGGAGGGAAAAGTCCCTGTAACAACAATAACAAAGTGTAATATGTTTTTTTCAATTAAAGTCTCAAAATATGTGGAAGATGATACATTGAAAAGATTAGTAGAAAATTAGTACTCATGTGGCAGTAGTTCATAATATTTCTTTAGGTTGGCATAGCAATTGAGCAGACAAAATATGGTCTGTAACTCAAGTCCGCCAGTCCAGAGATATGTCAAACTCCTGCTGACAAAGAGAGAGAGAGAAGGGGAGAAAAGTGAACTTGGGAATGAAAGAAAAAACAAAGCTTACGACTTAGTTTCACAGTCCATGCACAGTCAGAGTTAGCGAAGGGAAAAAAACATTCCTCAAAAATATCTCTCTCCTGCTTCTAGGGATGCAGCTTCACCAAAATTGCTATTATTCCTTCTTCTTCAAAGGCACCTCAGACCCCCAGACACAGCCACACTGGGCCAGAAGATCATCATCAATATAAAACTGAAGCTTTAACACATATCCTCTCCGGAATGAAAGCTTTACGAGAAATAAAACAGGATGTTGATGTAAGGCATTCAAAGAAGAAGTCAAGAGATATATTTTCTTCAAGTAGTTTATTCATTCAGTTCCTATCAAGGACCAAACTAATAATACGAATTTACGTGCTATATAAGAGGTCAGCATAGACATCCCATTTGTATGATTCTTGCATAAGCAAAACATATTTGGCTGCTTGAAACCTTGGAGAGTTAGTGTAAGGTCTGCCAAAGCAGAGGTGTTCTCCCATCTCACCTCTTTTTCTGTCACAAACAAGACATCACAAACATACTAAAAAGGCTGGAACTTTGTTAAGCCTGTCTTCTTCCTCAGAAACAAACTCATGGCAACTCATAACAACTAAACCCAGGAAGGAACAAAGCACAGCCAAAGCAGAGTCAGCGAGATAAGAGATGTTCCCCAAGTGAATATGCAAAATATACTAACCGTAAAGAGCAAGGAAATTATGCAAAGATGCCAACATGTAAATTAAGCCTGCCTGGGGAAAGATGAACTTATGCATTAATTTTAGGCAGGTATTCAACATACAATTTGTGCACAGGTTTAGAAACAGATATTCACTCTTTGAACACCTTCTTCCAGCACAGGGTATACAGGCCACCTGTGCTTTGAAGGGAGCCAAGCCTCAGTGATGAGAAAATACTTATAGTATAGTAATTGTGAAAACTCTGAAATTGGCCTTTTTCCAAATCATTTCACTATGAACAATACTCACAAGTATCTGTTTGCCATATTACCATATTTGTTATGCATTGCCACTATAAATTTTTAATCTCCTCTCAAAATATGATAATTTTATTTCAGTCATATAATAATCTGGAGACTTGTACAGAAGGAATGGTGTGATAGGAATGGGCAGTGCAAATGAACCCTGCACACAGAACGCCTGCCTTGGGGATGCACAGGGCCCTGAAATACCCAAAAAGAGAGAGCCAGTGAAGAAGGAGTGTCCAAAAAGTGAAAAATAGGTGATTTATGGGACATCAGAGGCTCAGCATGGAAGGAAAGTTGGTATACAGAACTTCTGTCATGAAGAGAGGACGAGAAAGCTTTATACAAGAAGAGGAAGGCCAAGGTATATACATAGCCCTTGCTGCAGACGAGACTGCAGGCAGATTCTGAAACAGGAGATGAGGGCAGCATCATCTGAGAAATGAAAGCACACCTATTGCACGATTGCAATAAAGTGTGTATAACTTTACTTATCTAAGAAATCATTAGTTGTATTCTTGCTGAGGTTTGAGAACCACGTACACAGTGTTTCTGATACAGCAATTTTTCCCTTCAGAAACTTTACCTTCACCCGTAAAGAAGCAAGTAAGCAAGTCTTCTTGTGAAGAAGACTTTTGCTTCTCTATCCTGAGCATCAGGGTGCAGCAAGCAGGTCCTGCCCCACAGGCACAGGGAGGCAGACACCAGCTGGGCTGGGGCCTCACTGTCAAGGTCCCGTAGTGACATGCCCCCAGCATTGAGGTGCATCTGAGGTCACATCAGGAGCTCAGTCGGCAGCTCAGAAATTAGGTAATAAAACACAGGGTGCCAGCAATCATTTTTTACATACAGGAAGAGCCACCTGTCATTAAACAGGACTGCAGTGCTTCACGAAAGAGTTAAGAATATTTTAAAAGATGTTTAAAGTAATGTACTTAGAGTGAAGGATTCTGATATACTCACCAAAACAATTAGGAATATTGACTGATTCAAGTTACTGAAAATCAGATAAATATCTTCAAGACTTTAGGTAATTATTTGAATTTAATCCTGTAGCAGTAATGATTTTCTATTGTACTTAGCAGCTTGTTTGAAATCATCAGGGTCAGCTTTGAACACTAAGGAGTGGCATTCATCTGCCTAATGCAGACATTCACATGAGCTAATCACCAAGTTTTTGTCTGCAGTCAATGGAAATCTGTCTAGTCAGTGTAGCAGAGACATGATTCATCTTATCCTAAGTACATACACAGAATAGGTAAGAGGAATTGCACCCAAAAAGGGCCTATTTCCCTTCATCAGCTATAAATGGATCCTAAAGAGAGCAGTTTGCATATAGATGAGTACAGTGCAGACCTCCGAGGTCGGAAGAAATTACTATGACTCTACATGTTCACATTACAAAAGAATACATCTTATTCCCTGAAAATGGGATTGGCCAGCTGAAGACACAGCACCTGATCCAAAGCTTGGTCAAAGCATTGAAAAAGTACACTTTTGGATGTATGCCTTTGGATGTGATTTGGATCAGGTGTTCCAAGTGTATGAAACTTGAAATTGTCCTTCATTGTCTGGAGAGATCCTTCCAGGACATGCATACAACATATTTGTGGAGTGATTTTTAAATTATGGAACAAGATCTCTCAGAGTATTAAATTCAGAGAGCTTTTCTCCTTTGTATGCAAATGATAACGAGATGTTTTTCCTCTATTCACTCTATATAGCTGAGAAAAAAAAAAATATTTATACTCACATGTGTAAGTCACCTATAAAAATGCTGTGAAGATAATTTTTCTATCTATTATTATTATTAAATAAAAATTAAAAAAAACCCAACCCACACCTAAAGCATGACTGTACTGAAGAAAAGGGCAAACAGGCATCTAAATGCCAGTAGTCAGGCATATTCACTTTTGAAGTTTCATTTTCGTACAGTCACTACCCAGATAAAGAATTTTAATTGCTTACTTTATATTTCTGAAGCACTTAAACATTCAAATAGGGCAGTGGTAAGTGAGATCAAGGCAGATGGCTTGCCCATTGCTTGTCCACTATAACGTTGGTTGAAGTGTCAGCACGCAGCAAATAATTTGTGTCAGAAGCATTTCTTCCTGCAGAGGATATAACTGCTGCTGGTCTTTGTGTTATTTGTATTTCATTTTTCTAAAAAGAAGAAAAGATTTCTTTTTAACAGGCTTTCTTCCAACATTTGCCATTTAATTTGATGTGAGTGTGGTACTTCTCTTAGAGATAGGTGTATTTTATATAATCAAAACGTACAATATCACACTGGTATCTAGACATTCTTATCAAGTTGAAGTCTTACAGTTTGGGAAATAATTATGCATCAAATTTAGATGGATAAAAACTACCTGTAGAGCCCTGAAACAGAAAGTTTGTGCTGATTGAGTGTGAATTTCTAGGCATAGTTTGACAAGACCATCTGCACTGGCACAAAGACACAAACTCCTTGTGAATGCCAGCTTTGAAAACCTCCCACCAGCTACAGAGCTAAAAAAATAAAAAATAAAAAATTACCTTAGGCCCAGTTTTGCTGTATGCCTCAGGGTAAAGGAGTTTCCAAATATTTCTCAGAACCTTCTAAAGACCTATATAAGAACATAAATAACAAACACAAGTCACTTTTTCCTCTTATCCGTTCAAACTGCTTTATAGGCCAGAGTTGGGGGATTTCTACTCTTCTTTGGAGTCTATGATGTGCTCTCCTATTTCTATCAGATTCCTGAACAAGTCATAGAATCAAAGAATGGTTTGGGTTGGAAGGAACCTTAAAGATCATCTAGTCCCACCCCCCCTGCCACAGGCAGGGACACCCTCCACTAGACCAGGCTGCCCAAAGCTCCATCCAGCCTGGCCTTGAACACTTCAGGGAGGGGGCATCCACAGCTTCTCTGGGCAACCTGTTCCAGTGGCCCTCCTCTGGACTTGCTCCAACAGCTCCATGTTCTTCTTATGTTGGGGGCCCCAGAGCTGAATGCAGTACTTCAGGTGGGGTCTCACTAGAACATCCTTTTCCCATCACCAAAGCTCACATTGTACAAATTCATATTGTACTGCCTCTGTGTAGTCCTTCCTTTCTTCTGCTTATCTTCCCAAAAGTTTTTTCTTCCTGAAGACTTCTAGCAAACAGATTCTTTGCGTTGGATTCTCTGTTTCCCAAATGCCTAATGGTGTGTTGCTGTTGGCCTCACCCTTAATATATTGTAAATATTTCCATTTTCCTTTCCAGACAATGTTAAAGGATTATTGGCACTTCTAATAAATCTGAGCATTTGTTATAGATTCTTTCCATTTACTACTTAGTTCTTCCCTTAGATGTTTACTTTCTAACCATTTAGATATGTGTTTATCCCTTTGATATTTCTAACTTTCACATCCCTATGTTGAAGTGGAAATAGTATCTCGATAGAAGATTTGCAGTAGTTCGGTCTTAGGGTTGTATATGTTTCTAGGAACCAGCCTTACTGAAATCAGTAGATACACTAGGGCCTTACCAGCTTCTGATAGTATTTCCTGCTGAATTGCCATATATATATATATATATACATATATATATATTACTGTCAGAGTATGTGAATAGACTTTGTTGGTCTTTTCCTTCTGACAGAATGCTTGAGTTGAATGTTTCTGAGAAAAATTTGAAAAAAATCAGAAAACTTTAGATGGAAGTGTAGATCGGCTGAAGGGAATGATGAGAATTTCAGCCCCATTGGTCTCCGTAAGTACCCACCAGTACAGGAAAAAGTTTGTATTTAATATACATATAGGGAGACATCTGTCTCTGGACTACCAGCCTTGAAACTGAAATGATAATGGAAGGTGCTAAGTTACTTGCAGTGTATGGAAGAGCTATTAAAGGCTGAGTTCTGAGTTACCTTAGGCAATCTTTCTTTTAAGAGTCATAGTTTTTTACACCAGCCCTGCTATGATCAATTTAGGGAAAATATTGGAACTTTATACACCATCAGATTGATTTTCCACAAAAAATATTGCTGGAAACTACCTACAGTCAGTGCAGTTATGGTACTCCAGATGACACTATGTTTTCTAGTATCTTCTGGTTGTGTACAGTATTTTGTAAAATAGATAACGTGTCCTCTGATGAAAATTTAGTTCATCCTTTTACTCCACTTGTCCTTAAGCACATATACACTGGTCTTCGTTGGTTCTATTGGTAAACAATAAAATACAAAGGTGAACAAAGTACCTACACTGAGACCAATAGTGTACACGTGTTTTCTTAAAAGTTTGCAAGAGATCCATAAAAGATAGCCCCATTAAAGAGAACAGTTTTAATAAAGAAAACATTTCATTGTGGTAAAATATGTTTTATGTAAATTGTGTAGTAATTCTGTAACCCAGAATACGTAGCTTGAGGCTTGGAGGCTGAGATGCAGATGCAAGAGGGGTGCAAAATCATTCTAATGCTGAAACTTCTTTTCTAAGAGAAGATAAATATAAGGAGTCAATCATCCTTACACTGTTCTGATTTGTCACAGGGGACCCTAATCTAAAATAAAGTCTTCCTTGCTTAGGGTTAAAATGAGACTGTGAGTGTGATCCGAACCGAACCTCTGGGCCCTATGAAAACAGCTATCAGCAGAGAGTACAATATCTGGTTTCAGTTATTAAATGAAACCTAAATTGTGGTAAACCTAGTAACCATACACTCAGCATATATCTCAGAAAGCAAAAGAAAGATCCTTCTCTGACCAAAAGGATTTCCAACCTTAGTTCCGTGGCCACAGGCACTCTGAGAAACCAGCCTAATACTTCCTAGCACCTTTAAAGCAAAAATAAACAGATCACTAACAGTTTCGTTGAACAGCAAAAATGAACTAGCAAGGGTAAGAATAATTAGTCAAAAGATGTTGCACTGACGTACACTGTCCTTTTGTATCCCTCTGCAAGAGAATACTTCTTCACTCTCCTCTGTTTCTTCACTTTTGCAAAATTTCCTACAACT
This sequence comes from Aramus guarauna, assembly GCA_013400195.1. Lineage (NCBI taxonomy): Eukaryota > Metazoa > Chordata > Aves > Gruiformes > Aramidae > Aramus > Aramus guarauna. Next base: position 220,733 of record VXBL01005303.1, read on the forward strand.
TTACAGCTATTCAGATGTATTCAGTGCATGAGACAAATAGAAAAGAATTACAGTCACTATTGCCATAGCCCAGCAAGTCAGGCCCCCTAGTCTGCTTGCTCTGTGGTACTTGATGATGTTTTTTTCTATGGGAGCCACTGTAGAAAGGTCCCATTACCCCTATATATTTTCCAAACCTCATGCAGAGCAATTGTTGCTTCAGCAGTGGAAACCAGCTACCCCTGAGAATACTCTCTCTGTTTCTGAAATGTTACCGTACCACTGCTGTTTTATAAGGATGAGTAAACTCACCTCACCGACTCAAGCCGTGCAGGAGTAGAAGGATACTTATCAACTTGTTACACGTAGAGTTGTGAGCACATCTTGCGGGGTATTTAGATTTTCTGAGAAACCCATGCAAAGCCAAGTTCTGAAGTACCTACACAACTTGTAGCACCCCAGGTAATAAGTTCAGAGCTATCTTGAGTATCTCGGCATTGTGCTGCGTGTATGCACAGCCAGCTATCCAGAAAAAGGATAACTACTAATCAGCAGTGTTAAATGTCTACTCATCGTTTTAATCCTTCAACTCCAGAGAAGTCTAAAAAGGTACCTACTTGACTTTTTAGGTGTTCTGGAGCGGGACTTATGAGTATTTTCTGCCAATAGCGCAAAAGTATACCTATTGCTTTAATTTTTTGTTCTGGTTCACCATGAAATAGATCTGCAGTGTACATACACTTCAAGTGAGAATATTCACTACTTGTATAATTAGCTATGGTATTTATTGCTCTGCTTCTAAACTATTCTGCATATTGCTGTATTTTTTCAATGTGGTTTGCCAATACCAGCCTTTAAAGTATGAGTGGTGACATAGGAATAGTTATTTAACAAATAATGAAAAGGCTTGCAAATGTTACAGTTGTGCTAAATATAGCTAAATGTCATGTGCACTGTTTCTTCTTCTTCTGAGAACAATTGCTTTTGTTGGTAGGCTGGGAGACACAAGACAGAAACCACCACCCCAGGGACTCAGTCACACACTTGAAAACAAAACAGCACTGACTGCTCAGACAGATTTCATAACTGCAGAAGTATGCAAAGAGAACCTCGACTTTGTTCTGGACAAACTAATCAGAAACAGAAATAATGATATAAATTGGCCAGTTGTTTGTGAAGTTATTTTCCTTGCTATGACATCCAGAAGAATAATCACAGTTAAGGAATCTTACTAAATCTTTATGCAAATTGTGCAAAATCAGTTTAGTCCAGATTTCCATGGAAATCAAAGCAACTTGCAAATCTAAATTTGGCTTCCACTGAATCACTCACTTCTCAGGTGCCAACAAAAACTCCAGGCTATGAGAGGCTGACAGTTCTGGTCTACCAGCAAGAGGACTGTCTCTAAAGTTACCTTCCTAAACAAAGCCTGCAGTCTAGGTGACTGATGCAATCACAGTCTCCATAAAAAATATTTTCTCTTTTGAAATTCAGAAAAACAGAAATATAAATGTTTGATTTTTTAAATAAAATGTAAGGACTTGAATTCATTTCTTGCTGAGAATCTCATTGAGCGTCTGCTGTCTTTAGGAAAAGACATTGCTCTTTTCCTCCAAGACGCGCCTGCTCTTTCTGTTCAGTTCTTGGTTTCATTATGTTTTGTAAAATGGCACCCTTAATCTCATCTCAAAGTTGGTCTGGCTGTGTTCAGGCTTGCCAAATCTGAGGACAATCAGATTGAATCTTTTTCACTGAATCTGGAATGTTTGCGGTTTCACTGATTTTTTTTCTCACTCAAACTTTTAGAGATTATCTATGCAAGCTTGCTTCACTGGCTTTGGAAATCATTAAGTTTAGCAGTTTGAGTTACCTTTGGTTCTACTGTTTTTTGATTGACCCAGGGGAATACACGTTTACTTTAATGGCTCTTTTCCTCATTTGGTGCTTCCACGTTCTTCGTTCTGCTTCCATTCGCTGCCTCTCTAACCTGCTCTTGCTCTTATTTGTAAAGTGAGCAGAGAAGTCTCTATTAAGTGGGTGTGGAGCACACACATCTGTTTATGGTTTACTGAAGGATGATGGTAGTTCAGGATGTGATATGGCCACTAATCAAGTCATGAGTAATATACCTTGGAGAATATAAAACAACGTAAATTATTGAAGCAGCAAAGACATTTGCAGATGAGACTCTCAGGGCATTAGCTCAAGTAGTACAGCTTATTTCAAAACTATAGAGACATCTGTGCCTCTGGAAAGAGGCAATGGAAGTGGTTCTTCATAATGCGTGACCTGTGGGCAAGGGCATCTCTCTGCTTAGCTTCTCTTTAAGCAGGAGTCACAAGCAGGTGTTCAGTTTGTGGGACTTGGTGGAGATTTTTTTATCTGGGTAGTACCATTAAATAACATCAGACTTCATTAATTGTGTATCAAATAGCACCACAGTGATTTAGCTTTGCTCTTACCACACTGGACCAGAAGACTGAGATACTTTGCTCTGCACCTTTACTTTCAGTTATTAGTTGAACTGGTGGATGTGCACGCTCTGTGATTTATGCATGAAACTGCATAAGAGATCCTGAGCAAAGTAATGAAGAAGAATTCTCCCTCACTATATATATGTATTCCTGGGGGAATTTTGCAAGACGTACGGCCATTCAAACTCTCAGGAGATCAGAGTCTATTTTATGAGAGAGCAGTCTCAGAGGGCAAATTGTAAACTGTGAAGATTAACAAGGAGTTTTTCGAAGGCATAAAGGGAAGTCAGATGCCTAACTCACATTAAAAGTCAATAGAAGTTGAGCATTTAATCCCACTAGTGTCTTGGAACCACCACTAGTTGGTGCAATTTACCTTGTCGTGGTGTGGTGGCTTGCGTGCCTTGTCGGGCCAGACTAAAATGTTGCACCCTGGCCCTCCAGGTTGGGGGGTTTTGTTTTGGGCTAACAACCCAATCATGTAAAAAACAAAATCTGTTACAGAAACTGCAACAACACTACACCACCGGGTCCGATGGCATAGTGTTGTTGCAGCCCTATGCTCCTCGAGGGGTAACAAGGACTAAACAAAAACAAACAGTGTCTTGGAAAATCTGCTTCTGAAAATAAACTTTTATCCTCTCATTGAATTTTGAAGGAGTATTCTGAAAATTCCTGAGTGGACTTGAGTTTCAAGTTTCCTCCATAACTGAACAGCAGTCAAAGGACTTTTTTTTTTTTTT
>VXBL01005303.1:230641-263825 GCA_013400195.1 Aramus guarauna
GAGGAAGTTTCTTTCTGACCCCAGGCTAGCAGTGATTGCCTGTTTCTTGTTATTTTCAGCTAATTTTACAATACTCTGCTGTGCAAATGTAGCTCATGACTAACAGGGTATGCCTTGTCCCATGAGTGTTTCTATTATTCCTCAGGAGCACCCATACCAGGGTGCTTGGCACAGAGGTCTCCAAACCTGCATCAAAAAAAGGCTTTGGGAAGTGTGTATAACAGACCATCAGGCTGTGTAAATGCATCAGCATGGATCTGAAAACAATACAGTCACGCTCGCCAGACTCTGGTAGTACTGGGACAGCCTAGACCCAGCCAGGCTGCAAGCTGAAGTGGCTGAGACAATACCAGGGACTGAAGACCTAAACCACAGGAAATAAAATCGAAATGTAAATATTGGTGAATTTCTTTTATATCCAGCCTGAGGCTGACTACAGCCTACCAGGACAAGCTGGCCTGCTATCTACTGTGGCCAGCTGCAGTCTGGTCCCAGCTATTTTCTTTCCCATGGACAACTGAGGGACAACTGAGATTGCATCATGCAATAGGTCAACTGTATTGTATATGCTCCCAGGGCTTGGCCCTGTGATAGATGAGAAGACAAGGCCAGATGAGAAGTGGGTAAGAAGGTGATCCCACATCAGTTACCTTCCTGCTCTCACCCTTCTCTCTCCAACAGCTGTTTTGCTCTGGGCCTTCAATATGCTTTGCCAAGTCCTGGGGGCATCACAGCTGCATCTGGGATTACCATATGTCTACTCTTCCCTAAATATATCCCCAAAGCCTCTTCCACGTGGATTTTTTTTTTAATTCTTGTCTGCTTCTGGGTTGGAAGGAGAGGAGGAGTTTAAGTCCTTCCTTCTTCCTTTTCCCCAAAAAAACCCACAAAATCAGCTACAGGCATGGCAACAGGAGGTGTCAGCCACCAAAATGGATACAGTTAACAGAATGAGCAGTGATAAAGTGCCTGAGGTGAGAAAGCTGTGACTAGACACCAAGGAAAGGAGGACAAAAGGGCTTCAGTAGGAGGATGTTTGGGGGAATGTGAGCACCATGGAGAACTGGGAAGGATCAGGAGGAGACAAGGTGCTCTGAAATAGATAAAAAAAGGGTAGTTCTGGAATGAACAGAGTAGCAAGAGTTTGAGAGGAGCTTGTGTAAGAGTTGTGGTGATGAGACTCTAGTGGAAGTTAGACTTGATCTTTGAGACAGCCAGGATAACAACTTGGGGTTCTGTCTATATTAGGAACAAGTGAAGGTTTTGTAATCAAAGAATAGGAAATAACATAGACCGTCTTTCTCCTTAGGTGCTGCTTCCCAGGAATCTATTTTGTAGCAGGGAAATACACTTCCAATAGCCCCTCTGGTGTTACATAGGACTTCTCCTCCCCAGAACCTGTACCCAGGACTCCCTTGGTCCCCATCTCAATCTCCTACTGCTTTTGCTGCTTCAAATATATTACTACTCACAGCAAGTTCTGATGTTAATAATATAGCTGAACACACTATTCTCTTCATTTAATGAATATAAGCAGCATGTCTTTACAGAGAGCATGGCAGTTATTAGACAAGGATTGCATATTTATTGTGAGCAGGACATTTATTGCAAATAGATTCAATTCATAAAGAAGTCAATTGGCAAGAAATACTTGAGCCAAGAAAAGCAAAGCTTCCTTCTATAGCAACCATGGAGGGCGGAGAGAGTGAAGCATCTAAAATTAAACGATTTGGTGCCAGATTCCCATTGAGTACTACCTGGCTCCATGCAGTCAACAAGCTGGACTCCAGCCCACAGCCCTGCCGCCAGGTCTGCTCCTAAGATCTAGCAGTGAGTGTCTTGTACACACGGGGAGGGGGGGGGGATTTCATCATGTTAACTGCTTTTGTTTGCTTCTGTCCCTTCTTTCCGTGCCCAAGCCCACACCCTCAGCACATGCAGCATCTTCCCTGCCCCATGATTCTGGGTGCATGCCGAGCAATCAGACACCTTCCTCCCTAAATTTGTTCCTTTAGTACTTATTCATCGATTCACACAGGGCTGTGTTCACTTACACCACTAAGGATCTGTTTTCTCCTCCTTTTTCACACCACAATTCATTTGCAGCTTCCCTCTTTGTGTCCATGTATAGTCAAGGCCTGATGCTTTCAGTTTTTATATTAACTGTCTTTTCTCTTGGGACACCACTTCTAAACCTTTTCCATACCAGCACAAAGGTTCTGAGGGAAAGACAAAGTCATGACCACCCCCACCCTGCCTTCCTTACACCTTTTCTTTACCCTCAGCCGTGCACGCAACCAACTTCCAGTGCCCCACTCCAAGTTTCCTAAAAGCATCTCTCTTTAAGCCTGCATTTTTTGTATCACAGCCATCACCTCAAAATGAATGAACAGAGCCTAAGACTTTAGTGTTAGCTGAAGCACAGCAATTGAAAATTTCCAGGCTGACAGCACTGTTTTCTGCTTAAAGGAAAGCATTTGTCAACACTTTACTTCATAACCACATGCACAGGTCATATAGCTTACAATAAACTAACGATATTTCATAGTGTTTCTACATGCAACAGAATTCTGTTGAGAATCGAGATGTCAGGACTAATTTATAGTCTTCTCTTTTTGTACCCCTGAGTAGACATAAATAAATATAAGACATCCTGCACAGCCTTCTTCCTATTAAATACTGTTTATTAACATCTGTTAAAATTAGTAATTTTTGTATCCTCACATCATTAATCATTTTTAAATGCGCTGTGTTTGTTGTTAGTGCAGTATGACAGGCAGTAGAGACCCTTCCCCTCTTGCTTTAATTTCTAGCAAATTACATTACAGTGGCATTCTTTGGGACTGCAGAGTTTTGGATACATCAGCATTTCCTTTTACCAATACCCATTTTCATCCCTAAAATTACACACTGCAATGGCTTGACACTCTGCACACGACATCTTAGGTCATGCATTTGATTCTCAAATATTTTAAATGTTTCTGTTCTTAACTTACCAAGAAGGGAGGGGGGAAAAAAAAAAAAAAGAAAAACCACAGCCTATTGCAGTGTAAGATTTGAGCTCTGTAGAATTCTACCTAAGTAGGTCTGTGCAAGCATGTCTAGGTGGAAGAATTAAAGCCTGTGTTTCAAATAATAGCACTAAAATCAACAGACTAACAAACTTCAATCATTAAGAATTCCAGTAGGAATCAACCTTAAGTTAACATTTGTGGTTTCTCAACATAAACCCATAAAGAGGCGTATGTTCATCACAATTGAAAAATGTATTCATATTCGCTACTGCTCCCTAGAACATTTCTCAGGTCTCTCAGCTCTTGAGAGCTCAGTAAGGATCTATCCTCCAAGACCAACTATACACAACAAAGCTGTACTGAGTTTGTGGGTAGAAAAATACACTGCAAACATCAGCCTTGCAACAGTGAGACTTTTTTAGCTGAAAATTAACGTGGTCTACAGACAGCATTCACATTCCACCACTAGTTGGTGCAACTTACCTTGTCGTGGTGTGGTGGCTTGCGCGCCTTCTCAATCCACAGAGCTATGTCGGCGGGAGCCTTGCGCTCCTGGCAGGTCTAACCAAGCCGAACAGGTCTGTCTGGGGAGAGGCCAGACTAAAATGTTGCACCCTGGCCCTCCAGGTTGGGGGTTTTGTTTGGGCTAACAACCCAATCATGTAAAAAACAAAACCTGTTACAGAAACTGCAACAACACTATGCCACCGGGTCCGATGGCGTAGTGTTGTTGCAGCCCTATGCTCCTCGAGGGGTAACAAGGACTAAACTAAAAACTAAACAGACAGCATTCAAACATGTGCAAATATTTTATTACATATTACTATGTAATTCTGTGTACTTCTCTCACCAGGGGCTCCAGGCCTGTGTTTGCCTGGCACATGCAGAGCAGCAAACAGCGATCTGAGGTTGCAGAGCAATATGGATAGAATTCCATATTACTTGAGGAATAGTTTACAACTGAGTAATTAAAGGCCATATTGCAATGCATATGCTCCCCTGAGTGAAGCAAGTGCTGTTGACAGTGCTCATGTCTCCAAACAGAAGGAGATTGAGGAGATGCAGAAGGGTTTGTTTTTCAGTCTTGGAACATGCCCAGAAGCTATCACTTTTACTCTTGCACTTTCAGAAGCTTCTAGAGACATTCTATTGCCTCCAACACCAAACCTGCAGCCACTTCAGATGGTTTCCTCACTGCTTTTTGGAGAAGAAATGTGGAAATCTAGGATATAAACCCATAGTATGGTTGCTGGCCTGAAGAGACCTTCAGTTGCCATCAGACTGTAGAGAAACTGAGGATGTTCTATACATCACAGACTCAGGAGCTGTGGATGCCCCATCCCAGGCAGTGTTCAAGGCCAGGCTGGATGGGGCTTTGGGCAACTTGGTCTAGTGGAGGGTGTCCCTGCCCAAGGCAGGGGAGTTGGAACTAGATGATCTTTGACGTCCCTTCCAACCCAAACCATTCTATGATTCTATGAGTTCTGGGGAAAAACCTCAAATTCTTGGACATAGAATAGGGCCCAATAAAGTTGGCTAATACAAAAGGGGAGGGGAAAAAAAAATCAAAAACATAAAACCCTGAACTAACATATTCTCTTTATAATCCAAAACAGTTCCTTTCTGCAAGTTACCCAAATACCAGGAGCTAGGGGGTCACAGCCACTTACAGAGATGCTGTGACAAATACAGTAACAAACAATGCTTCTACTAGTGACTCCAGCACCACTTACAGTATATTTACTTTTTTTTACTGGTTGTGACTCTTTTCATATCTTAGTCCCACATGTTGTTGAATTGACTCTGTTTGGATACCAAAATAATCTTTCTTTTAAGGAAAACCACCTAACACAAGCAGGGCCAGAAACAGAATGAATGTGCTCTGGATCAGTCGCTAAGATTCAAGATCATCCCCCACCAGAATATAGAAAGTGAAACCTGGGAAACAAAAAGCTACTGTATTTTCTACACCAGCATATAAATCTATAGTAACCCAATTAACTTTACTATAATTATTTTTTCACGGAGACTGAGCAGATACTCCAGAGATGAGAAACAGTATGAAAATCCATCTCAGGAGAGGTTTAAGAAGATTTTGCTGAGAGGCCAACAGTTTATTAGCCAAGATCTGGAAACAGACAGGACATGGACATGAATAAAAGAGACATTCACAATGCCAGTAATTAATTTTAACAAAAACTGCAGAGGAAACTAAATTTTTTGTGTCAGAACTTGTTAGATGTCCCCATAAAGTTTATCATGGAATACCTGCCCTCCCTTGGGGCCCGAAGCACCTCGTGCTGACCGCGGTGGCAGGCAGGGGAGGTACCACAGGTCTGAACCAGCACCATGGTTCATTGGCTGACATCAAGCCTGCAACGACGAAAGTGTTATTCCTCTTGAAGACTTTGGTTTAAACATTATATGGAATCGTTGTAATCCCGCCAAGTGCCTCTTCCCCATCCCCGATCGGCAGGGGAACACACTCATTACCCTGCTTTCAGGTGAAAAGGGAGCACGAAGGCTGTGTGGGCACTTGTCCGTCACTCTGCCCATCCATCAGACCCCATCCGCCTCATATTCCTCCCACAGCTTTTGAAATATGGGGCAATTCCAGCTGCACTTGGCAGAAGATAGTAAGTCCCATCCATTTGGTACAAGGGGATTGCTTTCTGAGGCAGAACAAGGGTGGTTTCAAATGTCGGTATCTCTCAGTGCCTCTGATCTCCTCCAGCTGATGCAAGCGGTACCAGGTCCAATAATTCTGAGGACATTGCTGTCTCCTCACCAACATGTCCTTTGGACTTGTGGTTAATAAGGAACTGAGGCAGATGCTCCTTTTCCTTCTTGATGGGAAAAAATCCAGCAACAGTCAGAACAAAGGGACACATACTCAGCTAATTACAACGGGAAAATGAAGATTTTTCATGCCTTTCTAAAGGGATACATAATTCACTGCCATCACACCTGTCACCAAAGTTCTTTCTAATTTAAGACTATGCTTTCATTTCTATTATCATGGCACACCTAGAAAGGTTTATAACTTAACTAAACTGAATTCAGCTTAAAAAATTTAGGTCCAGATAGAGCAATTTTTCTATGGTATTTTATTATCTGGACAATTTGCTTTTGAGAGCAGAATACATAAATTAGAGGTGTGGGCACAGAACATTACTGTCCATGTCCATACATGTCTGTCATCTGGCATGCAGTGAAGTAAATAATTAGAAAAGCAATTAAAAAAATAACAGAAAGCCATAGGAACTGCTGCAAATAAGATTTTGCAGGAAACATTTCAAGTCTCAGAGAATCAGGCCATTAGAGCATGCCTACTTAGGGAAATTGATTGGCATAATGACAGCGTAGTTTAACAGAATAATGTATTCTCCTTCCTTCCCTTAACTATCCCAGTTTACCTACTCCATGTGGATATGATTCCAGATTAAACTGATTTTATTAAACAATAGCTTTATTAAAAATAAAAGACTATTAATATATCAGTCAGTTTCCTCAAGTGGAAAAGCTTTTAGGAACCTTTATGAGATCATCAGCTTGGATAAAATGAAACAAATGGCTTCCTCAGCTCTAAATACAGAGGTTTTGTCCCACATAATGCCACATTTCTAAGCTCTGGGTGTGCAAGCAGCTGAGATGGGCTGAGTTGGGCTTTGAGTTCTACAACATATAACCACTGAGGACATGGCAAATGTATAAAATCTAGGTTTCCTTTTAATACAAGTCAGTTTCTAAAAACTCACCTTTTGTAGCAATCCTTGAAAGTCTAACATGACAGAAAAGAAACAGCTGGGGCTACAAGCAATGGCTAGCTGGTGTCAGTTGTAGCAAGATGAGTGTAATAGAAGTCAAATTTTTGCATACTTTAAGGGGACTCTGTGTCATTTATCTTCTGTGTCAAATATTTATATGATAACTCTGTCTTTCAGTAGTCTGGTAGGGTGGTCCATGATAAGCAAGAGCTAGTTACAGAGGGATGTTAACCAAAAAGTTAGCAAACTTATACATATAGATATAATCCATCTTTGTTTAGGCATTTACCTGCAGTGCCTCTGTTAGATGTCTAGCACATCTGGTCATTATGGGAACTACGGTTATGATTCGGCTCATCTAAGAGCTAAATTATCCTTTGAAAATAAGGTGTCACTGTTCAACTTTTACAAGGTGATCGCATCCATCCATTGGGTGAAAGTAGGTCCTCATGCCTACATTAAAACTTTGTTCTCCTTTACCTATACTGCCATAAATACATCAGCAACCCAAACACCTCCCACCCAGAAATGCAGCTATGCTTGTATGACAGTGGTCACGCTTATACCCTCCTAATGATGAAAGTGTCTTCCTAAGGAATTTTACCCACTTAATGATGCAAATCAAAAATCCTACAATTCTGCATGTAATTTGTATTTCCTTAGTATAAATTACATCTAAGTCACTTCTGGAAATAGGTCACAGACTCCCATCTTATTTCATGCATTAAAAATGTTTATGACTTTATTTTAAAAGCAATTTTTTCCAAAGTCACTTATACAGAACCTTGTTCTAGCATTGCTCTCTACAGCATTCTGAAAAATGAAGGCTGTCTGCTGCTCTATTGCCTTTTTCCCTCCCAAGTGCAGCAGTTCCCTGCCATGTATTTTTCTGTTCCAAATCTGATCATTAGACTGGACAGGAGTTTAATAATAACTAATTGCTCATGTTATGCTTAGTATTTCCATGCAGCAGAGCTCCACATTACCCTGTATACAGTACAACCTCCATGCGTTTTGCTGCTTTCTGAAGCCCACTGTGACAGCAAATTTGAAATAGCTATCCTTTTACAGAGACATCCTCTAGAATTTGGGACGGGGGGTGGGGGGTGGGGGGAGAATTAACTGTGTATATCTGCATGGTATGATTACATGTGCGTACATGCATGCATCTTTGTAATCCACTTATTTCTATATTATTTTCTATATTTATTTATTCAAAAATCAGGTAATTGGTGGAGTAGAATTGTCAAAAGATCTCAGTAAGAACCTGTAGGACAGGTCTAAGCACTGCTCTGACCTCCTGCTGAGGGTGACTTCCAAGCAAGGAAGCTGTAAGTGTGCGCTGGCTTGCTGAGCTAAGGAATCCAAGGTGGCCAGACATCCATCATGCCATATTATTCTTTTACATATGATTCAGAAATAAGCATAGCTTAACCACATTAACTTGATAGGTTTTGGTTTGATATTGCTGCTAAGGAATTTTATGAAAGGCTTGAAAGACTGTAAAAGAGACAAATCATTCAATTAAGTATTTTGTGTAATTCCTTAAGGTCTCTATTAGGTTTCTGAAAAATACTGTTGCCTCATTCATCTTCAATGTTATACAAATTTGCCACAAGACATTTCTCCAGATATTTATTTTCTTCTTTTTTAATATACGTGCTGACCTAGCTTTTCTGCATTTTCCCTTCCCTCTTACCCTGGTGTCCTCACCTGAGCTCTGTTGTCCTTAGAAACCTGCCACGCTACGGCTCCTGCCTTGGTGGAAGGCATGTCTGATTCGAACCCAGGATGAGGGATTTGGCAATTGATGCCAGGCATGAACCCTTCCCCCGGCACCCAGCTGGAGGTCTTTCTCTCTTCCCTCATCACCCAAGTCACAAGATCTGAAATTAACTCCACTGCAGAAATCAGACACGTGCACAAAGTAATCAGATTTGCTACTCTGCTCCACAAAACAGTATTCTTATTTGCTTACGTGTATCTTACAGGAGGCAACCTCAAATTTTATAGAATCACCCAATTTATGTCTCCCTCAGGGCAGGAATAGGGAATTCAGCAGTATTATCCTTCACTCCAGTGAGTGCCCCTGTTTACTGTGCCTCTTCTCATTTCCTAATACTTTTTCAGCCATCAAGGATCTGAAGTAGCTGGTAAGGTAGAGAACAGTTTTTTCTGTGTGGAGGACATCCTGTCTGCTCATTAACTCTACGGGAAAGTGACCCAACAAATTGCTCCACCATTTCCCGCTGCAGCTTGAGTCTAAATATACCTGATTATGCAGCCTTGAGATTTGTATTAAAAGCAAAGGGGTTAATCTGAGTGATTATACATTTACTTCCCAGCCCAAGAGACACATTGGTATTGGTTTCTGTTTGTTTGTAAAGCAATATCATGCTAGCTGCCAAGTCATTAAAACGTTACAGGCTTCAATCATAATTTTTAAGAGCATTTCTTTGTTTACATTTTGTTGTCCCAAAGGTGATTAACTCCTTTGTTAGAAGGTTACTTTGTTATTCTACTGCAAGGTTCTGGAATGAACTTCAGATGGGATTAGAAATTCCTCTGTAGCTAACAGCAGCACTTGTGAGCGTTGCTTTTATGCGAGCATATGACAGCATTCAAGCTTTGGCATTAGTGCTGATAGTCCCTCTGCACCCTCTTGTCATGTACTTCTATTTGCAAAGTTTCATCAGATTTCATTCACTGACCATAAAATATAAAATGCTGAGCCATTCCCTGCCACCTCAGCTCAATAACTGAATACTTCTCGGGAGTAAATCCAAAAGGTCTGCAGCTTTGCATAGTGTTTTTAAACCACCATTAATGTAAAGAATATGACTAGGTAGCATAGAGAAAATTAAAAATTAATACATAATTGTTCCTTCGTGTTTAATTTTTAAATCAGAGCTGAGAGATTAAAAAGCAAGTCTAAATCCACTGGTATGCCTAGAATCACTGATTCCCAAGGCTTTTGCACAATCACCACTTTATATTCTGTTCATATTCTGTATGAATAAATGTGTTTAGAACCCTAAAATAAGCTGAAAGTCAGTTTGTATAGGCACACAAAAATATGTTTGCTCATCCAGATTATTATTCATTTTAAAAATCAAGTGAGAGCCCTGTTATACTCTGAAGTGAGTAAATTTGGGCTGATATTCTCAGGAGATAAGGTATTCTTGTATTTTATGCTTCCAGTTGTTTGGAAATAGCCCAAAAGCAGATATATAGAAAGGCAAATATAATGAGGAGAAGTCAGCCAAGCTCTCTCAAAGGCTCAAAAAGAATTGAACTTACTTTCTAGATGAAGGCTTTTATTTCATGTTCAGTATTGGTATGCGTTGATATTTTGTCCTGAAACTCAGTATGCATAGGTGCTTCGACACACATGTAAAGCACTATCACATGGATAGATTAATGATCTTTTGAACTAATATTCTTGTGGTTTTTTCTCCTCAAATCTGTACAGAGCCAATGAAAATCTGAATGTATTTCAGATGCCATGTCAGACATTGAAGTGTATCTTGTACTGAAAGTTACCTCTTTAATAATCCTAAAATGTGAATTAGAAATTGAGCAAGCAAGATTCAGAAATAATTCTTGAGTTATAGCATTCTAAATAACTTTAGTATCCTTTCATCTCACCATGAACACATAAATGCTTAGTACATACATGCCCTTAGTGCCTCCTACACAGTGCGGATGCCTAGACTGGACCACATTTTTATAGCCAAATTCCTGAAAAACAGTTGATTCAACTTAAAAAAAAAAAAAAAAAAAAAAAAAAAAAAGGGGGGAGAAAAAAAAAAAACAAAAAAAAAAAANAAAAAAGTGGTGTGAATAGAAGTAAACCAATAATGACAAAATTTATTTGACATCAAATGTTGTGATTAATATTGTACCAAGGCACATTACAACATTATTGTAAAAATAACCCACAAACCATCTATTTTCCAATTAAATGACCACTTATGATCTGTAGTCTTGTGTTCTCAACAGAACCTGGATTCTGTTATTTTGCAGTAAAACATTTCACCTAAAGTGCTTCCCTGTACCATTCACTTCTTTCATACCTAACGACTCCAAGTTTGGAAGATTTCCTGTAACACGTATTCTCCTGGCAGAACTGAACTAGGTTAGATTGGGGAGGCTTTGTTTTACAGGCAATGACAATGTGTTTACATGAAACCTTCCAGGCAGAAAAATGCCATGCCTTACAAAAAGTCTAGGAATCACATCAATTATTATTACACTGTAACCATATCAGGAGAAAGTAATCTTTTCATCTTTTCCTTAGAGAAGTGTTTTGTTTTGATGGGGATAAACAAAATATTTACTCTGAAAGAAATACATCAAATATTTTAGATTGAGCCACTTATTTAAATTATACTGAAGAGTAGAAAGGAACTATATCTTCGAGCAATTTAATCTAAAAGGACTTACATTAAATTAATAAAAGCCAGGATCTTGAGGTCCTTCTTTAGTTTTCAATCAAACAAATGTTTAAAATTGCAGTAGAGATGAGCCAAAATCACAATCTGAATGGTTTGAGCCAAAGATGAAATAAAACAGACAAGATCCTCAGCTGGCAGATAACTCCATTGCTGTTAGCTAATGTTTTTTTATTTAAACCAGGCAATCTCATCTCTCTCTGTTTTGTTTGTCCTCTTTCTACTAATCCCCTGCAGATCCAGGAAAAATGTGAATTGAATTTTAGTCTACATGAATTTTGCCTCAGAGAAAAGCAAAGAAGATTTCAATGTCCATCCCACGGAGAAGGTAGGCATAGATGTGGGATGGAGTTAGGGACTGCAATGATCAGCAACACATTGCCCAACATTGGCTTACATGATAGAATTCATAGTCTTATACACAATCAATGAGCAAGGGCAGAAAAGCACCTCAGAATTAAATCCCCAAAAACAAAATATGAAGTCATCCAAGTTAGCTACCAAATAAACACTGAACTAAGGCACAAGTCCTCAATCCCAACCATCTCTGATGCATCATTTCCATAAGATGAGCTTTAGTGAGACAACTGAGCCAACTTCAGATTTAGTTGTCAACTGCTTCCATGAATGAGTGTCCTATTCCTCCTCCCCTTTCTCTTCTCCTCTCCCTTCTTCCAGTTTTGGCAATTACCTGGTCCCCCAATGATCACCTGAAGTCAGTAAAATACTGATTTTATTGCTCAGTTAGTTTTCTGCCAAATTCAGTGAAATAAATCAATGCTCTGACAAACTCCAGAACTAGTGCAAGGTACAGGTTGGGAGCGTACAGACAGAGCAGGAGAGGGGAGAAGCAGCAGGATGACCCCTTCTACAGCACAAAATTACTAGATCAACCCTGCTTGGCTCATCTTTTTTCTGAACTTCAGGAAGAAACCTTCTTTTGATCTAAGCCCTGAACTCTCAAGTCCACACATTGGGGTGAAAATGGGTGTTTGGATAGTTCTGTTACACATTTTGACTAGTGAATTTGACTGTGTATTTTATCCAGACCCTGAATTCCAGACAGCTCTAGGATTAGGCAGCTGCTCAGTGAGATCCTGAGGACTGCAATTCTGAACTTCAGTTTTTTAATCCTAAGAGCAGTATCCAAACAATGAGTAGTCTCATAGTCAGCAAAAGTTACAACTTTACTTCAGCGACAATAATATCAGACATTGTATTTAATCTAACTGTGTTTCTGAGCCCGTTAGCCAGCCACCACTCTAAGATCACAGTGCCTCAGTGAACTGGGATGCAACATCTGTTTATCAGGGAGTGTAGTGACAGGACAAGGGGTAATGGGTTTAAACTGAAGGAGGGTAGATTTAGATTAGACGTTAGAAAGAAATTCTTTGCTGTTACAGTGGTGAGGCACTGGAACAGGTTGCCCAAAGAGGTTGTGGATGCCCCATCCCTGGAAGTGTTTAAGGCCAGGTTAGATGGGGCTGTGGGCAACCTGGTCCAGTGGAGGGTGTCCCTGCCTGTAGTAGGGGGGTTGGAACTAGATGAGCTTTGAGGTCCCTTCCAACCCAAACCTTTCTATGATTCTATGATTCTATCCCTTCAAGCAGCTCCACTGCTGCCTACCACAAGCAGAATGGCTTGGTTCCAGCTCTGTGAGACTCTGATTGTTCAGACAGCACTACACTAATGACACTTTCAAGTAACCCACGAAAGGGTAATAAAAGCCAATACCAATGTAATGAACAAGATACAAGAACCTATAGAGAGAACAACTATAGACCTCCTTCAGATACACTTCTAAATAGGAGAGAGCTGCAGAAAAGGCAGGAATCAAGTTAGCATGATGATGCAGGAAGCATCACTACTAAAATCTCCTAGCAGTCACGATTTCTATCAAATAGTTTGTTGCCGAGAATAGAACATAGCTATAAGCAGAGGAAGGACAAGATGACCCTGTATGATCATGTGTTTCTGAAGGCATATTTGATTCAGTTTGTTGTCCTGCAGAGGGAAAAAGCCACTGTCCAGAGGCATCACTGTTAGTCTTGGGATGAACACTCAGCATTTACAAAATCTCTGAGTAACTTTATCTGATTCAAAGAACTCCCACTGACCACCTGGCCTGTTGGGAGTACCTCATCACAGGTATCTTCTCCTCTATGGAAATAATTCTGGTATTGTTCCTTGTGTCTGTACCTTTACACACTGTGTGTGGTGGTGAGCTGGTACAGGAATCTCAGCGCCTGTGTACGGGATGTGTAAGTAAGTAAATGTGTAAGAGCCTGAATAACATGCTGAAATACCCATAGAGAAAATGCCCTGAGGATCTCTATTTCAGATCAAAGGCTAATACCTAAGAATTACTGCACGTTAACCCCAAATGAGGATACTGTGTATTGCCCAGCTTTCTTAACCTGAGACATTTTTAATTACTGCATTCTCATAAAATTCCTCATTAAAAATTGGAACACAATTTTGAAACAAAATATGATAAAATGCAGAGAAACACCCACCTGGATTCTAGGCATGAGCAGCTGCATGAGCCATCTGCACATACCATATGTTTAGTGCTTGATTTAGGGTGAATTAACAGGGATTGGAGGTAAACTAAATATCTACAGTGCAGTTAA
Organism: Aramus guarauna; assembly: GCA_013400195.1. Taxonomy (NCBI): domain Eukaryota; kingdom Metazoa; phylum Chordata; class Aves; order Gruiformes; family Aramidae; genus Aramus; species Aramus guarauna. Next base: position 244,510 of record VXBL01005303.1, read on the forward strand.
GAAACTGCTTTCCTTCACACTTTCTTACGTTTAAATCTCCCTTTTACTTTTCTGTGATGTAATTTTTTTCTCCCTTGTCCATTGGTAGCAATCACTGAATATGAACAAAAACATTATCCAGTCCCAGCCCGGTGTTGATCAAACACTGACTATTCGACTCTTATTTCAGACAATTGATAAGTTTGGTTATTTTGAGACACCCCATTTAGTCCAATGTTTTAGTGCTCTTCTACCTCTAAACAGAAATTTTTTTATTTTTTTTTTTTTTTAAAAAAAAGGTAGAAGAATTTGTTAATGAAACCAAGTGCAGCATACCCTGGCTTGAAGCCATACTTAACTTTACATGCTGCAAATAGTCCTAAACCAGTTTTCATAGTGCTGCAGCTCTACTATCTGGTTCCAGAATGTAAGCTCAAGTTCACCCAAGAGTTTGGAAGCCACATGTCAAAGTTGGCTCCAATTTCACATGAATGCAGATCAAAAGCTTCAAGGACCTGAAAGCACGTTTAAAAAAACAACTCTATAGATCCAATGGAATTTTAGTTTGCATGTGGAGATTTGTTTAAATCCCAAGCGCATTCAGAAATGCTGGAGCATGAACCTATGTGAACAGAAGCCAATAAATTTCCTGTTAACTTTGGATTCTCTCTCTCACACCAAATATCAAACATGCTTTTTTTCCTTCTGCCAGCCAGGATTGTAGCTTGTTAGCAACATCCTGAGCCCAAGAGATTTTCAAGGGCTGTAGCTGAAACTGCTGCATTTCTTACCCTGCTTGTAAACTAGCAGCATATTGTGAACACCTCCAGAAAAAATATAGTAATAATTATGGTATCGGTGCTAATAATCCAGCTGCAAAACATCTAAAATCTAGTATCTACAGTATATGCAGTATCTATTAATAGTTTTGCAAATTAATAGACCATCCATAAAATGCACAAAATTTTAAATCATTTTAATACTTGCTTAATTACTTAGTATAACCCAAAGCAATTAAATTCAATACAATGAGGATAGACTAGACAGAGCAAATAGTGTTTAGTAACCATGTCTTTTCAAGATGTTGTTAACAAGCTACAGCTGTGGCTTTTGGAGGAGAAATGGCTTGAAGATTTGAAAAAGAAAGCTATTTGGTGATCAATAAAGAGACTAAAAGCATGTGTATACAGGTGTCTAGAGACAGGATATTTTGAAGAGTTTTAGAATGCAAATGTCAGAAATCTTCTTACCAGAAGATTTTATCAGAAGTAGGTGTCAGCCACATAGGTGTGTGAGTCTGTGTGTGTTTGTTCAGAGGTAAGGGTGGCTTAATTCTAGCCATGTGTGCAATTTTCTGTGTGTGTCAGAGTGAATACAGCCCATAATATTTGTGCTTGAAATCTCTTTAGTAATGCTTATAAGATTTCTTGCTCCTTGTGGCACAATTTTTGGAAATCTCACAACAAAAATTTTCAAAGATTTGCACCAACCTGAAGAGAAGAAATAGTACAGTGCCAGCTGGTTGTGCTTGACTGTAATAACATCAACGATGAAACTTGGAAAATTATTATATTTCCTACATCCCTTTAAACTAAACCAAGAAGTCTTAATAGGTGCATTTATACCTGGAGTTTGATGCTACACTTTAACTGTCCTAGAACAAATCTGAGCTTTCTGAGCAAAAGTATTATTTTCGCTCATTTTCATTGTGATCACCCTACACTGAGAGAATTCATTTAAATTCTTTTATTCATTCACAAAGAAAACTTAACTACAATAGTGGCATGACTTAATGAAATGCAAAATTCAGAGGCATGTTCTGTTGGAGGAAAAAACCTCAATCAGGCACCTTGTGCCCACGCCGTTCTATCATTTCATCTTAGTTGATCAGATGGTGGTTTAAATTAAAAGGACTCAAAAAGGCTCCCTCTTGCTTCCCGTTTTTCTAGGGGCAGTATGCTAGATCTGGATTATAGAAACTTCCCTCAACAGCACAACTCAGTCTGCATGCCAAAGAGTGATACTTTTCAACAGCCTTTTGAAGCCACATCCCTCTTTCAAAAGAAAATGTTAATTTTGTTAGCCTGTACAGCTCAGTAATACCAAATGGACTCATTATCATTTGTTACCCAATCGTTACCTTGTCAGTTCCTTACACTTTGCTGAAGTTTGCCATGAGCACAGAGTACACAAGCTTCCATCTCTCATCTCTGTTTTCTGATCCTAAACATCCTCTCTCTGGATGCCTGCGCAAGTATTTAATGTCAAGACCAATGCATTTCTCATTATCGCATTAGAACCAACAAGTTGACAAGCAGCTGCAGGTGATGACTGCTACTGAGCTGAACTGTTTCACAGCTCGGCTCTTGGCACCGCTTTTGCTGCATGGGCTTTCAGCAACTCGTAATGGCTGATTGCCATGTTTAGAAGGCTGTTTGTTCTTTCACGTGTATTTGGGACTCCAGCCAAGATTTTGAAAGATAAAATCCTGAAAAGAGTTAGGCAACCATTTCTATACGCAAGGGCCTCAGCAAATGCTTTAAAATCTAACTGATTCTGCTGATTACTAGATAAGGATATAGCCACCTTATTTTTTAAGTTCTTAGCATTTCAAATCCTGGCTAGCTTCATGGCTTAAAACACTACCATAAGTCTTCCAGCCATGATATGAGACACCACAGGCTGTGTCATGTGCAAGACGGAGACCATGCCACCCGGGACACAGAAGGTACACATGTGGGCTACTGCTCTTTCTTTGGCGGGAGTGGATTGGGGAAGTACTTAAGAACAAAGAACCAGAGACACGAGTGGCATAAGGGTGCCCAAATTGCCATCTTAAAAATCACTTTCAGGTGACAAAATAGACCCCTTCCATCTGCCTGGACTTGTAACTTTGTGCAGACAGGCAAGCCTGTAGAGCTTAGCAGCTAACTTAATTGTCTAAACCTGGTCTGATTCAGATGACAGTCTTCTCCCTATTTAAGTCTCTTTGATAAGTGATCTAGCAGATATTTTCAGAGTACACCTCATCCACACAAAAGGAAACCAATATCACAAAACTGCAATAGTGTACTCTACTTTCCTTTAAATGGCCGTAAAGAAGGATACGTCACTTGTTGCTTTCAGATAAACTCTGACTTGCTCCTATGCTCATCTTGGCAGTGGGAAGCAAAGGTTCAATAAGCTCCTCTGCCTAAAGAGATAAGAACTTACTTTTCATACTGTCCAGGCAATTACTGCTTCCCAGGAAAGCACCCAAACTGCCAATTCTAAATGGTTATGAATGGGAATGCAGATCCTATTGGGTATGTGCACTGAGCTGAAAAGGAAAATTTACAGGATCAGAGAAAGAGGAAGCAATGGCAAGTAAGGGTTTGGCTTTGTAACCCAGAGTTTATACCACTGAGTCAGGACTGGCATATCTGTATTTGTGGTCACAGCTTCTACTGCTATAGTTTAGCAACCAACTGTTTAATGTAAAATGCAGAAACCACTCAGAAGAGACAAGAGACCAAGACGATCTCAGCAGTGAGCTGCAGGACTGAATCATGCTTCTCATGCACACCGTCTTTCTCTAAGCCAGTAGTGATGCCTCTGTAAGTAAACTAGATGTGTCCATGACCATTGCCAGGTCAACTGGCATGGAACAACCCACATCCATGCCTCCAAAGTTTCCTAACTTCCAAAACAAGTTTGCCACATGCAGACTGCCAGCTGGGAAAGGTCCCTGGCCTGCGCTAGCTCCCAAACCAGGTAGGAGAACTGTTTGGGAAAACTGGAGGCCAAAGCCACACAGTTGCCCATTTAGAGGATTTAAGAGTAAACACTGATTTTCCCACACCTGGCAGCATTCCCCAGAGCTGTTTAAATCACTCATACAGAACATGCAGCTTGATTCCCTTTTGCCAGCAGCATAGTTTCCACACGAGAGGGTGCCCCTATGCCTCTTTAGCCTGTAGCCTGGCCATCACAGACCTGTCCACAGGGAGAAGATTAGTGGGTCAGAGCCCAATACACACTTCGACGGAACAGACCTGGACTCTCCAGTCTCCAGAGTTCCCTAGTCCCAAGACTGCTAGGCAAAGCCAATGAGCCTTCATTAGGCCTAGTTTTAGCAGGATGGTATGGCCTGCGCTGTGCCGGGCACTGGACCAGTTGACCCCAGAGGTATCATCCAACCTCAATTACTCTGTGATGCTATGCTGCAGCTACATTTTCTCAGAGTTACTAATCTATGTGTTACGTGTGCTTAGAGATGATCTGGTAGATTGGAGTCCTTTATCAGCCTCTCCAATCAAAGATACTGCATTCACCCCTGCCCCTCCTCCCCCCCCCCCCCCCAACCCCCCTCCCAAAAACACNCCCCCCTCCAAATCCTCCTTCACAAAAGCACTTAGTGAATGACCTCATTCCTGGAAGGAGGCAGCTGGGCACAAACAGCACCGTGGGACAAATATAGATGCCCAGGTCTGGGACAAATGAGGACATTTTCTGCATGTTTAAGAAAAATATGCACAATCACATTTATTCTTCTCAGCTCAAGCTATCATTTAATAAATAGCTGCTTATTAGACTTTTTTTTCTGGTAGGATCTGCAATTTAATCAAGTGAATTACCATTCCTGGGAAATCAGTACATTCAAGATGAAGTTATAATGATGTAAGCATTATAAGAGCAGCACCTCAATTAACGAAACAACTTGGAATAACGTAACATGAAGCTGGACATCAGTTTCATGCTCAAGAATATGAACAAGAAATCTGTAGACTGGTTAATGTTGTAAACCTGTGGCTCAGCCACTTATGAACTTGTTTCTCATGTCAGCTCAGCCTTCTTAAGCTTGGTCAACACATTTTTATGTCATGTAATTTTTCACTTAATTTTTTTCCAGTTTGCTCACATTTGTTACTCATTTTCTCATATTTGCTGAAATATTTATTCTGTCCCTTTGTTTTCTAGACAGGCTGTTTAACATTTTGAATTACTTCTACCTTTCTGTTTTTTATTCCATATGCACTTCATTTGTCTTACTTATTCAGCACATCCGTCTTTTTTCTGCTGAGGAAGCACTTATCTACTATAAGTCGGAAAGTATAAAAAAGTAAACAGCCATTCTAATTAGTTGGACAGAACTTTTGTCATTTTCTTGAGAAAGCCAAACTTTAAGGATTACTTTTGCAAGAATAATACATTTCTTCTTGACAAAAGACAGCTCAACTCTTTTACATACCAGACATGTTACAACAATGTAGGAATTGTTTCCATAGGATTCAGTATTTACAGAAATGGAACATATCAGTGGTGCATCTAGGTAACTTTTTTCCGAACATTTCATCTTGAAATGTGGCAGAGGAATTAAAATAATGTGTTATTTATGAGGGAGGGAACATATAAGGAATACCATTTTCAGCCCCAGCTACAATGAAGTCAGGTTTTGCCATATTTGCCCTTACCAAAGCTTTGATATTTATCTTTAATATTCTGCTTATCATACATATTTTCTACTGCACTGATTCAGAGATTGTATATGGCCATTAATTTGTGTGGACTTCATCACGCATGCTTTGACAGTAGACCACAATTAAATGCTCATTGGCTCATTAAACCGTCGCAGCCAACAGTGTCTGCAGAGCTTAATGAAGCTAATGTGAACATCTTGAGCAATGTCACAGTAAAGGGAATATTATACACAAAAATGTCCATATCTGATTATCACTCTTGGGAAGTCAGTTATTACTCTGCAGCCTACTGGCTAAGGCTTTTTTTTTAATACACACTTCTTTGGAAACTGCTGCCGTGAGTTTGTTTTGCAAACCCTGTGAGAAATCAGTGTTATTGATTCTAAGGTTAATAGCCCACAGGTATAAACAACCACAGCTTTACATTGTGCTTCCCAAATGTTTAAATGCCAATTTTACACATATAACTATATTTCTGAAGAAATCTCTTTGAGGAAATATCTTTTCCGTGACAGTATTTTTAAAAGGCTGTACACCACTCTGGAAAATCAACCCTGGTATTTTAGCCTTACCTAAAACATGATAAGTATTCCCACTACCTAGCTGGATTAAAGATAAAAGTCATAATTTGTGTAATATAACACAGAAGTATGCAACAGGACGGGAATTCAGAATGGAAGGAAAACGTGTGAGGCACAGAGTGGGCCCCCCGCCCCAAAATGTAAATGTGTTCAATGCAAATGTCTGGCATTCACTTCCCAACCTGCAGGTCAGACTCCTTTTCATGTCAATGGGGAACTACATTTAGATTTAAATTCATCACACTCAAAGATCTAAGACCCTAAGAAATCTAAAACAGATCAGTTGAAACACATCCCAGAAATGCTCATTACTCTCCATTGACCACTAGCACAAACGTGCATCTCTACTATAGACATCTAAACTCAGGCAAGAGCAATTCCACTCTGAACATTCAAACACTTAGTGCAATTCAAGTGTAACGCCTCCGTTTCCCCAATGTTGCTTTAAAGTGACCTCGTACCCACACTGCTCTTTTTATTGGCAAAATTCTGGCAGAAGAGAAAGTGACTAAATTAATCAGTGACAGGAACATTTCTAATATCTCCTATCCAGACATGATTTTATAACTTCAGAAGCAGAGAACAAAAGTAAGAGAAAGGTTTCTGTCTTCAGTAAGGGAAGATGAACTATAAATTAAAAACTGCAGATTCTTTTAAAATTCTAGGGACATAAAAGGAAGATATAAACTCCCTCCATTTACAAATTTATTCCAGTCAGCAGGGAAATGAAGCTTGTTGTGATTTTGGTACTATGTAGCTATGTCTTCTCAATCCACAGTCTGACAGATGATTTTCTTCTTGGTTAAATTTTTTACAAGAAGAATAGCTGCTCCATTTTCAGTTCTTTATGTTTCCATCACCACAACTACTCTAACCAGCTAAGAGACTCCCGTTGTACTATACACTGTAAAAACTGTACATGTGGTAGAGATACATTATTCAAAATAATATTACACAGATACATTACTTCAGGTATGTCTAGGGCTCTCTTTGTATGAAATATTACTTCTGCCTACATTGGCAAATATATTTACCATAATTTCATACAGAATTGTCATAAAAATACATGCAAATATGTACTCAGCTGTCTAAATATCAAGTGGTTTATGACCTTAGAGATACCCTACAGAGATATGAACCAAAAAGGCTCCTCCAAAGCACAAAGCAGTTGATATGAATCACTCCAAAGTCTGCTCCAGTACACTCACTAAGCAACACTTGTAAAGTGAATTGTCACTCCAGCACACTTTTGCCACTAGGAATAATATGAGCAAAATTCTTGGGTTATTATTATTATTTTCATTAATTAAAAGAGATGTGCTGAATTAATTCCACAATGATATGCATTCTCCACAAATTTTCCATCAAAGTAATTGTGACTCTCTGAGGTGGTGTCTGACTCACTATAAACAGAACTAAGATCAGAGAGACACTCTTTTCCTTAGCAAGGACAAATTAGAAAACTTTGGGGGGAGGGGGGGATAAATTAAATAAATAAACGACCAACAACGTGAAAAATTATTCTTTTGTGGCTCAGATAATAAATCTGTGAAACACATCCTAGATAATCTATTTTCCACAGCAGCAGCAACAGCTGTACCTGTTTTGGAACAAAATACGAATTTCAGATAAAGGTTGGGGGTTTTTTAGGGTTCCTTGTATATGTTACCAACGTGCTGTTCAATAATACAAGATCATTTGATAAAAATCATCAGTTAGCCACTGCAAGTGCCATTGAATTCATATTTTTTAAGTACATGGAAAATGACACTTCATCTCTTTTACAGTTAGAGCCAGGATTGGCTGTACAATTTTCTTGGAATAGAGAGGCCAGTAGAAAGCAACAGATTATGCCAAATCAGAAACACAGAACTTGGCATTTTATGATGGGAGTCTGGATTGCATCATTGGCCATTACCATTATTCCCCTTTAAAACTCATGGGTGCAAAAGCCTGTTACCACGCTGAGTCAATAATCCCTGCTCACAGGAACCCTTTTGACTTACGGTCCATCCTCCCACCCTCCGCTGCCTCTAATCATTAAAAGAAGACAAACTCCCCAAATGTGCAAAGATGATATCAAACAAGCACAAAGAACCAGTCGGGCCATTCATCTCAGGTAAGGTTAGAACTGAACACACTGCCCTACAAATTTTACTACGTGTCAGGTAATTGTGTTCCCGCAGGAAAACTGAAGACACCGAGAGAACTGATTTGCCTTATCTGTCCTTGGCACATACATAGGATGTGGAAATCTGCTCCCTCTCGTTGCAGTCTCTCAGGATTAGTTGCCTCTACGGAGAATCTCAATACACAAAGACTCCTGTGCAACACTTACGGACAAGGGAAATAAGCACAGTCGTTTTCTTGCTGAAGAATCTTTGAAGAGTCGGACTGGTGCCAGCTATATTCAGCTAGGACCCTTCATCTGAAGCATTCATTTTGCATTTTGTATTTTTAGAAAAAATTATCGTAAGCAAAAACATTTGCATTCCAACCTACTTCAAAAACACTGCGTGCAGAAGACAAAGCTCTTCTGAAATGCTGATAGCCCAAGCTGACTTTCCAAGACGATATTGTATTCCAAAACCTGATATAATTAACCAAGAGGGTCAAAAAGACTGTTAGGCAACAATGTGATCCCTTCCTCACGATCCGCCTTGTCCCACCCCTCTGGGCTAGGATGGCAGGAGAAAACTTTGCTTACAGCTACGATGCGCAGACGCCAACTCACGAGGGAAAGCATGCGTTGCTTAAAGCAGCTTTGTACTCCTCTGATCCCAGGCCATCTGTGTACCAGCTGTCTTCTGGTGTAAACTGGAGCATGCTGAATGTTTGCTGCGGGGCTTTTCACACATTTCTTTGCCTTGTCAGCAAACTTCTTTTAACATGAGAGATTTGGTCCCCCACTTTACTCTGTTTCTCTCTCTTTTTTAGACATGTCTATACCCACACAAACATCCTACCTAACAGGCAGGAGAGACCATTACAGGACAATTACCAAGAGGTACCAGAATTACTAACCCATTGTGTTGTACTGCTGCCCATCACCACTGTGTCTAATTATCTCACACTCTGTATCTATGTCTAGGTACCCAGACGACTTTGTGCAGTGTCCAACACTTTTCCTCTTCCCATTGTCAAAATGCTGTTAAGAGTATCCTTCTATGTTGGTTTTTGTGGGGTTTGGGGTTTTTTTTTTACTTGTCAGATTTTCTTTCCTCTCTTGTTTGAGTGGATTTGGGATAAAAAGGGCTGCCAATGCTGAGAGGCTGAGAGCATCATTCTCCCCATGTTAGAGAGAGAAACGTTTGCAGCCACCTCTAGAGAACAGTGGGACATTTGATTCATCTACTCTGCTCTGTAATTTGGTTTCATAGTTTTTTTTCTTTTTTTTTTCTTTTTTTTTTTTCCAACAGAGAAAACTTTGATCCAGGTACTTATAAACCTTGTCCTTATTTCTTGGTCTGCTATGACAGTTAAAAAAATCAAACAGGAAAAGACCCTTTAAAAAAACCAAGCTTTGCTGCACCAATAGCTCTGAAGAGTGAACCAGGACACTAAAGAGTCACCAGGAGTCCAGCAATCACTATGGGAACTGGAGGATGTGGTAGTCTGAGCCATATTGTGTACCAGCAGGAAGAGCATTATACAGTAATCCCAATTGGAGCTGACAAATGGCTCGCTGTGACAAATGTGCTCATTCAGTATTTGCTGTGGATAGCTCTTTGCTCGAAAACAAGGGCTGTTTCTTGAGAAGTTGGAGGTGAGAAAAGGCAATTTTAAACACTGACATTTCCCGGTTACCCCAGCTTAGTGAGGAGGCCAGCAAGATGCTGTGTGCTTTGATGGATGGGAGCTTCGGAGGAAGAGAAACAAGGTCCCAGGTAGTTTTCCAGTGCCTTCTCTCTCCATTTTAGTCCAGTTTAGTTGAAGTAGTCACTGCTCAACCAAAAGATGATTTCTTAGAGCCAAAGTGACTTTTTAGCTGCCTAATTAGTGAATAAGCAAATAGCTCAAGGTTGACAGCATTTGTGGATGTTAATTGCATTTCATCCAATCTCTAAACAAATCAATGCATATTCTGGGATAGTAGATCTCTGCAAGAGATTTTTAAAGGACACGTTACCAGCCTCCAGCCTGGGGCACAGCGTCCAACTGTCAGCATCCTCCACCGGGAGGAAGCCTGTTAAAGCCACTATTGAACATTGGCTCCTCAGCTCACAAAGCAGCAATTTAACAAAGGCATGAGTGAAGTTCAGCATCAGGAACTTAAAGGTTTTGTCTACAACCCTGCCTGTAAGGAGGACATGCTCACTGCACAAGAATTCACAAATACGGACCACATCATTTTGCATCAGGAAACAAATATTTCAGAAAAAAACTGCAGGGAGGGCATACAAGGCAACCTGTCCTTGTCACAAGTCAAACCCAGGGGTTTGCCCTCGCATCACGCACAGCTTCGGTGTGTCTATGATTTCAGCTCATGAAAATACCATGGAAGAACAAAACAGCGCTTTGGTAAGGGATGATGCACACAGCGATGCCGTGCCAGCCACTTCAGACTAGAGAAGCCACGAAAAAAAGGGAGAGGCACTAGAGACAGAGGCTTTCCCCTTTTATTGAAAAATCATCTCTCTTAAGAGAAACTTGGTCCAAAGGGATTCCTAGCAAAGAGCTCTGTGAAGCAGAGAAACACTGGACAGGACATAAGAAACATTAGGAGAAAAAGTGACCTTAAGTTTCACTGCAAGTCAGTTCAGCTCTAGCACCAGAAAAGCTTTTCTCTGCCTTTTGGTACCTTTCTTTTTTTCAAAGGGAAACGAATGAGAAACAGCCATTCAGAAAGGGCTCTTAACCGTGTACTCATTAGAGAGTAAAATTTAGCAACTTTTCCTTGCCAGCAGTCCAACCCTAACATTACCAAGCGTCACTCACACAGTTCACGCCGGGGTCATTCACAACCGCCTTGCCGCTACCAGCACCAGCAGCAGACTGCTAAGCATGTCGAGTCAGACTCACTGGTGGGTGCCGGCTGCTTTGTACCACTCCAGTGATGCGAGGCAGCTGGAAACCAGGTTTAACAGGCCAGTTAAACTAGCTTTATTATCGCTTTGTGTTGCTGACACAGTGCAAAGCTGCCAGAGCAGCCCAAGGAATCTGATCCTCTGCGTTCTCTTTGCAACAAAGTGGAAGTGTTAATCCCAACTTTGAATCCTGTCAAAATATTTAATAAAGTCCACTGGGAGGGTCTTATACATTGACTGCTTTAACATGAGTTCACTAACTCTTCCCTAGATACGCCATTTCTGTCAGTCTCCCTCAAAACACTGGATGTGTCCTCTGTGTGAGTGGCCATTGAACTTTTTGCAGTAACATATATTCATATATATCAACAACTTCAACATTAAAATCTGGCCTCATTGACAACAATAATTTTTAATTTTATGATGCCATAGTAAGCACAAAACCTTCCAGGCTGCCTGCATCATGACACATGGCTTATTTAAGCAAGACTGTGATGCATAAAATTTTCAGTGTGTACGTTGATAATTTTATGTACACATAACACGCATATACTCACACACTAAGCCCGGAGCAAGAAGATATTATGACAATGCAGTTTAATTGGTTTTATTACAGACCAAGAGGCAAGAGTTCAGACCTCCTTTCAGACTCGTGATGAAGCAAACTCCTGCTCTGTGATGCTATAAATAATACAACGTTAAGAGACCTGAGGCATCAAATGCAGCTGGATGTGGCGATAGCCGTCCTGGCTCCTGTGTGCTGCCAGCCACAGACAACTGGCCTTTCTGTAGCCCACTGGGACACCTTGGCTCAACCAGATGTTCAACTTTCTGAACACTAAACAAAGGTTTGAAGAGAGTCCTCTATCCAAAGAATCCTGTTAAAATGGATGAGCTGCAGATTTAAATACTGAAGTGTGGAGGAGATCATTATCATATATCTACACAATCTTCCAGATCTCAGCTACATAAAATCTTGCCAGACCCCACTAGAGAGCAAAAACTCCTCCTTGCATTGCAAAGTTGTATTTTGCATAATTATGATCACTCTCCTTTACCCTTTTCAAGTTTTACCCATTCATTTTCAGCTTGACATAAAAACTACTAGATAAAGCTATAAGGCATTTTTTGTGGAAGAATTAATAGTCTACAATACAACTGTTAAATATGCTATTATCAAAGGAAAAAGAAGACTTTGTACGTCTGAATTCAAAATTACATAATTATGCAATGTCACTCTGAACAATAATGGCAAAACTGTTCTATAAAGACCCAATCTGGCAATCCATTAAAAATATATATCTTTATAAATTACCTATAACATCTACATACAGAACATTAGAGCTTCCCGTTTCAAGATTAAACCCAGCCACTCATAAATCCCTAGAAACCTGACATTAAGATTTAAATAATGACAGGCATAGTTTTTTGTATACTGCCTTTCCCATCTGTGACTGGAATAATACAATCCACACTAGCCACTTAGAATGACATTTTCTGTATGCAGAGACTGAAATGCCTCAAAATAAATTTCAGAATAACCTGGAAAACAGCTAAGGCAATAAGTTGAAGTTACCAGAAAAAAATCTTAACTTATTATTTGTTCTCCTTTTCTGTTCTCCTCCTCAATTTTTTCTTGCAAGAATAGGAAGTAAGATCACATTCATGAAGGTACTTGGGAATTTAATTTCTGTCTGGGTGTCCAAGTTGCACTGAAAGCAATTGGAAATCAATGGGAATTCGGTATCTAGTCTCATTTTTGGGTGTGGACTGATGTTTGAGAAAGAACAGAACATTCATATCCTGTGCAGGTTTCACTTGAGACAGAAAACAAGACTTTTCTTCTCTTGCTTGGTGGCAGAAGAGCTACACTGGCAGATTTTGCTGGCTCTGATATATATGTATGTAGATATAGTAGTTACAGTAAAGTTGGAGAAAGAATACTCACCTAATTAGTGATTAGTGTGCCTTTGTGGGTTGGAAGGTGCACTTGATGTCCAGGTGAATAGCACTGGGATAGGAGGGTATATAAATAGGAGGGTATATAACAGAAAAGAAATATTCTGTTCAGCGAGTTGTTCCTTTCTGCCACTGCTGACAAGCCGTGTTGCTGGCTATGTGCGGTGCTCCACAAGCAGCTAACAGTGCAGCCAGGCAGGAGAAGCTGGTAGGGAACATTAGATGGCACAACTAAGGGTGAACCCATTTAGTGCTGAGCACACCAAACAGCACAGCTGTCCAGCACAGGGAGGGAAAAGGGAAAGGACTCTGGCAATCTTACCTGGCATCGGCCAGTCAGATTTCCATAATTATAGTTGATTTTATATTCTTCTTCTCCCTTCTCCAATAAAGTTCTCTCTGTTAGAGACAGTTATTCAATACCTTGCTCATTTAACTTCAAAAGGATTCCAGATAGGACTTGAGTTAGTATGGTTTAAAAGTTTTATGTAACTGGGTTTGGCCTTTGCTGCTGCCTAAAGAAGGGTGTGGGAGGCAGGGGAAATGCTCAGCCAAGATACTCTGGGTAGCACCCAGAAGCACATGAAGTAAAACAACGATTTAGGGGAAGCATTTTGTGCAGTTGTAGTGTTGGGAAACTGGCATAAGAGGATGCATACAATCCCAGGAAGCAATAGCTGAGTTTAGAACTGGTAGGGCTCAACTTAGATGCTCAGGCATAGGCATTTAGTGCCATGTGACATGCCCTAGAATATATGAGATATCCCCGGCAGATATGACTATGCCTGTGGCACTACCTGTGTCCTTTCAGTCTGACTGCTGGAGGCATCAGCTTCCTAGAAATTCTTGATGAGAGCCTTATGAAAAATCGCTCTTCTTATCCTAAAAAAAGCCATTCCAAATGAGCCACAATTTGCGTATTTTTCTCCACTGGTTTTGAAGGAACTCCAGGGTGAGCAGCTCAGGTGTAGCTGTCCACACAGAAGCTGTTTAAAGTTAGCTTATGTGAATTTCGCCTTTCGCCTCTAACAAAGTGTGAGCAACAAATTACGTGTTTTCAAAAAACAGGATAGCCACTACTTTGTCTGTTGCATTTGAATTACCTCATGTCTGAATTCTCTCTGCAGTCTTTCTCTCAATAAGGATATAGCAGGGCCTGTCTTTTGAGCCTGGCTGTATATTTTCTGATTCTTCAGAGCACTTCCCCTTTTTGTTATATTGGATTGATACTAATCAACAGACTTATCCAGAAGAGGATTTGGAAAGCTATGCAAAGACATGCAGTGTGTTACTACAACCCTTCTTCCCCTGGGAATCCAGACTAAAGATATTTTAATTAAAAAGTCTGAAAAAATAAGAAAACCACTAGAAAAACAGTAAAATAACATTTATCATTCTATGGCAGCCACCAAACAGCACCTCCTCTTTAATAAGCTGTCTTTTGTTTCATTTATTTTAAGGGAAATCAAGAATTGAGCAGTGAACTGAAGTAGAGCCCATTCTTCTCTGCACTTCAGCAGAAGAGTCGACAACACCAATAATTCATGTAAAATGTGTCGTACAACACTGACATCTGCAAGGAGCTCATCATTCTTTGATGTTGTTTTCTTTTATAAAGCTTCTCTCTTTTCCTTAGCCTAAACACCCTCCCACATCAAATGAAAATCTGACAGCACAGAGTACCCTAAAGCATGTTAGCCTGAAACTGAAGACAAGCTGGAAGATTCAAAGACTACAGAACCTGAATTTTTCTTCTCAGCTGGCAGCTGCTCTTTGTAACTTTAGTCTCATCTTCGTGAAATATTACCGAGACAAAAGCATTAGTGGTAATCTTTCACTGACCAGTACATTATTATAATTGTCTTCAGTAACTCCAAAGTAATATCTGGTTCTCATGCAGCAGACCCAGAGGAAATATTTGCCAGGCAGAAGTTTAATTATCAAGCAGGATATTAAAATCCTGATATCAATGTTGTCAACATTTCAATAACAATTCGAGAATCATTGCTTCTTGGAATATATCTTTAATCACTTCTAATGTAGTAATACCTCTTCAGCAAGGCCTGTTAATATTGGTTAAGTCAGCAGCCATATTAATCAGTAGTACAGATGCATAAATTCTGACTGAAAACAGCAGCTGAACTGATTATAAGTTCTTGCCAACTTTATGCAGGAGAGCTACCTCAATTCTGAATTCTATGCTTAAAAATTCCTCTCACTCTACAATGGCCAAAAAAAGGAATCAAATTTTCCTCCAGAGCAGATGAATATACTGTACCTGGGGAATCTTGTGGTAAGTATCCTCCTTGCACACCGGCATGGGCGCAGAAGGGATTCTGCAGTTTGATTCAGACATAATGCAAAGTGGTATCCCAAGAAACCAATAACAAAGTGATAGATCAGCTGCCCCAAACTGCTCCAGGCTGCTCTGTGCTCACACTCAACAAGATTCGTATGATTAACAACACGTCTCCAGTGTAAATACACCAGAGCTAGCCTTCCCAGCCTGCTTCAGTCAATGGCAAACAAGTTGATGCTCAATAGACTCCAGGGTGCAATTCTTCTCACACTAAGGTAGACATTTAAAATAGGTCAGGTGAATCTCACCCCACAACTCTGCTCCTTGCATTGACTATAAGGAGAGCCTTACAGTGATCAGCTCAGCTGAAGCTGACATCTGCACGGCTAATTCCTAGGGCAAAGTTTATTTATTTAGACCTATAGATAAGGCAGAGTATCTATGAAAGACTTGTTCCCCACTGTGATGGCAGCTGGAGGCCAGGTGGGAAACTCCAGGGCATGTGAGCTCTGTGTAAGCACCCAAATCAAGTCCTAAACTGAAGTAGAATGAACCTTATCCCCTTCTCTCCTTATGTGAAAGGACAGAGACCAGAGCTCCGTGTCCAGCTTAACTAAAAGTCAGTTTTGGAGCAATTCATGGAATAAAATCATAGAATCATTTAGGTTGGAAAAGACTTTTAAGATCATCAAGTCCAACCCCTAACCTAACACTGCCAAGTCCACCACCAAACCATGTCCCTCAGCACCACATCTACAGGTCTTTTAAATACGTACAGGAATGGTGACTCAGTCACTGCCTTGGACAGCCTGTTCCTGTGACTGATAACCCCTTTCGGGAAGAAATTTTCCTAATATCCAATTTAAACCTCCCCAGTGCATTTCCTCTTGTTCTATCACTTGTTACTTGGGAGACCAACACTCACCTGGCTACACCCTCCTTTCAGGTAGTTGCAGAGAGCGATAAGGTCTCCCCTCAGCCTCCTTTTCTCCAGGCTAAACAACCCCAATTCCCTCAGCAGCTCCTCATAAGACTTGTGCTCTAGACCCTTCACCAGCTTCGTTGCCTTCTCTGGACATGCTCCAGCACCTCAATGTCTGTCTTGTAGTGAGGGGCCCAACACTGAACACAGTTCAGACGGTCCTTTTTGTATTTCACAGCACATTCTGAAACGTGATACCTGACCATCATACAGTACTGCTTAAATTATCCAATTGCCTGAAAATAAATTCATTATTATTATTTTATCATGTTTAAGCTAGTGTGGCAATTATCCCACTTTGAAAAGCCATCTCCATTCACTATCAAAAGAGGATGCAATGAGGCAGAAGCTATGGAAACAGCTGTCCAGAAAAGGCCTCCTCTTCTATTTCCGGAATATTAATGTTTTAGCCATAAGTTGAAAGTGCTGGCTAGCAGAATAAATAAAACAGTAACAGAATTTGGAGTTTATTCTTTTTTTAATGCTCTCTGCATTAGATAGTGCCTGGTTCTGAAGCTCTTGGAACTTAAGTAAATTCTGTTTCCCGGGAGTAAGCTGCAGTATCAAATCAGATTGTTATGATATCTCGTATCCTTGTTTACCCCACAGACTCTATTGCCTACTGCTGTCTCTAAAAGTGCATTGTTATTATAATAGTTCCAATATCTTACTAAAGTATGCTGCCCTTCTAGAGCTATTGAAAATCATTTTGACTTCACAAAATTTAAATTCAGGCCTGTATTTCCCCCCCTGCTGCCTAAAACACCTCTCAAAGCTGCATTCTGCTGCAAAAGGGTTTAGAGGATTTTGTGATTCATATACTATGCCTCATGTCAGCCATCCAAACTGCACGGGACTCAAGGCTGTAGTTTTAGAGCAGTCTGTAAACTTTACGCTGCCCCTAATAGCTGTTCGAATATCCAACTGCTGCCAGAGCTCCAAGGCCGGCGAAGAATTATCTTGAACGAACTTCATCTGATACAACACAAAACACTGCCACTGGTAGCAGGACAAGGGATGCTAACTTTGGCCAGACTCCCCTTCTGTATAGAAGGTGAATATCAGAGTGATGAATTGAAGGAATTACAACAACATGTTCTGAGTTTGCAAAGGCATAGGCTGTTCATCCTTTTCTCTCCATTTGAAAAAGCCTGGCTGACAGAATTAAGGCTTCGAAGCTCATTCAGTCTCTTTTTTGCTGCCTGCTTCTCACCAAACCTTTAAGAGAAAAGAATGACTCAGTAGTGTGCATCCAATTAAGTCATGTTTACAAATAATTTCTCACTATCTGCCTGGTTTTAATGATGATATATGGTCGTTCTGGGGATGCACAGGTAGTTTGAAACTTTACATTTCAGACATAAAATCTATTATGGAGTCCTGGTGCTTTTATTAAACTGCAGTCTCTCTGAGAGAGAGAACCTCACTCAGTCCCTCTCAAGGGACTTTGTATGTGTTATGTTAATTTTAAAATTCTTTAAATATATTTAAATGTATGCATTTCCAAGTTCTTTGGGCCATAGCTTAACTGAAAAAAAATAAAATCATACATAAATGATTCATGAGTACATGGCACTTACTTGCTGAGATGGTGGAGGGGAGAGGAAGAAGAACCCAAAGCTTTTTAAAAGTCTTGCCCTCCTGTATCCCAGGACACAGGGTATGTGAGAGACAAAGCCTGAATTACACCACTACACAGGGTATGTCAGGTTTAAAAATAAGACAGGGAGCCTTCATCATCACCAAAGACATCTTAGGTATGTGCCTGTTTGCTGAGCAGGAGCGCAAGGGGAGCACCTAACAGAGTTGCTGCGATGGGAAAGTTGGGACTTCTCCCACACCAAGTGCCCGAGCACGTACAATGGGCGAAGGACCAATGAATTCATACAACTAATTCACCAGCTGAACAACTGCTCAGTGGGTTGCTCTGATGCACCAGGACTGTATGAAATTAGGAAATGTTGTTACTTCATGCAGACATGAATAGAAAGAAGCTTCCTGACACAGAAAAGATGTAAGCAAACATTGTAATAGGACTAATAGTGGATTTACAGGAGTGAAAAGACCTATTGAACATACACACACAAAAGCATAATTTAATGTGTAAAGTGTCTGTCTCTTGATGAATAGGTTAGAAATTCAATAGTAAAAAAAAATGCAAATGGCCATAAGATTTTTAAAGGGATAAAGACTGAAAATAGTCTGTCTTTTTTCATTCTAATAGAGTTACCATCATAGTTTTCCCATAAAGTCAAAGCTCCTTTATTGCTAATTGGGCTTGCCTGCAGAAAGCTTAGGCATTCAAACACGGTTTCCTTTCCTTTTATAATGTCTTGTTTTATAAAGTAGTCACTCACATTCATGATCTTTTCTTTGATGAAGAAAATATATTTAGATTCCTGTGGAGGAAAATAAAATACTGAGGGTTACAACTCTATTATTGCTAATGAGTTTATGCCCACAGTTTAGGAACAAGGAAGCGACAGAATTGTCGTCAGAGACAGAGCAAACTCCCTACCTGTTTGTCAATACCTATAACCAGACCTGACTCTATAATTTGCATTATTTTGGGTCTGCACAGGAAACCAGGACTCATGCAGCCCAGCATTTATAATTTTATTGTGTTGTCATGTCTGCTGGCCCAAGCAGAAGAGGATTACATGCTTGTTTCCAAATATAGACCTTGAAAGCAATGGACACTAACATGAAATGACACATTACTTATTTTTAAAGATATCGCTAATGTTATCCTATTAATATTATAGGGCTTATATAAAACAAGATGCATATTTTGTTGGAACAGAACATTTTTCTTTTGCAAGGCCACACATACAGAATAGATAAATGCGTAATGACAGATCTTAATAAAACATATAGCTGTTTCCTGTAACTGCCTGACAAGTTTGCTCAAGATATAGCTGGAGCTTGTGAAGTGAAAGGGCACTTATTTTCCAGGTAGCCCAGGAAGTTTCTCCCTTTTAAGAAAGCAAAGCAAAGTGGACTTTTTCTTTTAACTTTCTTCCCCCCCCC
>VXBL01005303.1:265003-283393 GCA_013400195.1 Aramus guarauna
CCAAAACACCAAAACTACACAAATCTAACTAGATTCTTTATTTTTTAAAAAAAGAAAGGTGTCCTACATGCTGGGAAACAGCAGTGAAAACAATCCTTATAATGTCACTGAAGAAAGATTTTCTACCCAGAAATTTATCTTCTACTAATAAGCTCTGACAGGTTTTTTGCTCCTTCCTGGCTGACCTCTACTACTGAATAGCGGCTTGCATTCATCAGCCATGCCAGGACCTGGGATGGGGAATTGATCAAGGTTAACACGAACTTCCTTTGTTTGTGGGTTAGCTGTAGTCATGCTCAGTTGCTGGATTTGGTTCACGGTATGGATGTACAGACACTTCTGCTGGCGTAACAGTGAGGAGGGTATGGGGTGGAACGTATGGCTGGTCTGGCAGGGCTGGTTCTTTTTCTCACTGACATAGATCACGTCAGGTGAAACAACCCACAGAACTGCAGTTATCTCTGCTTTCCATTTTGCCTTACGCAACCAAAATTAAATTCTAAACAGCAAAGTCCAGTTAGCTTTTCATTTATCTGTTATAACGGTGAGTGGTAGGTATATATATACACACATATGTTGGAATACACTTCAAAAAAAGCTTCTAAATAACAACTAAAGCAGCATCTTTATTACAATATTTGTTTAAAAGTGAAAATATTGAGAGCCATCCTCTGGTAATTTATACAAAAGCAAGCAACTTGCCCAACTTGTATACAAACTCTTGGAATGAACAAGAACCTAAGGAAAATAAAAGGCTTAAAACTTCATTCCATCATGTTCTACCAACAGACAATCATGTAATAACCACTTGATAATTTTAAATGAGAACTAAAAGAAATCAGTCACTGAGGAATTTGTTTTGTATCCATGACGTGTACTGCCAAGAAAAGCTACTCAGTCACCAATAATCTATTAATAAATTGTGATTCTTCTCCCAATTTTCAGTATTTTTTCCAAGGGACAGTTGACATAAGACACTTCTAAGACATAGTAAGACACTCCTGGTCTTAGATATCCAAACATATTTTGGCATTCCTTTTACTTTTTGGGATTACTTTAGGTTTCATTTTGGACAGCATAGATCACCTTGTTATATGTAGGACAGAAATTAAGGATTCATGAACCTCAATATACACAGTGGATTCTCTTTTTATATATTGTATTTAACATCTGATGTATAGTGCTACTAGTAAGTTCTGTCAGAATGCAGAGATGTAAATGTATGATTCATTTCACAACAAATTCACTCCATAAGCTGAATATTTGGAATCAAGAACTGGAAGAAATATCTACAGGCCATAATATTCTTTTCAGTTCTGGGCCTGAAAATTACTTACTGCCTCTGATAGTTGTTTGGCAGTGATGATGTTTTCAGTCAGGGAAGCAAGAGATGAACCGCTAGCTTTGTGGTGCAACTTCAAAACACCTGTCACGTCCTCATTGAATTCTGCCACACAGAGTCAACAAAGGTTACAGAATGAATTTCTCCAAATTATTTGACAGGTGATGTTTGAAGAGAGCAAAAAAAAAGGAAAAAAAAAATCACAAGCACTTCTCAACTGTGTAAGACAGGTACATGTTCTGTTGTCCTGTTTTCTCCGCTTTCTTCTGCCTGTCACTTCTCGCAGAGTTTAAAGCTGGGGCTGACTGAGCAGATCACCTGTCTGCTTGCTCACTAAGAGTTTTTCAGAGCACATGTACAGAAACAGGAGAAATAGCCACTAAAATCTTCAGGAAACAAATGCCCAAGCTTTCACTGGAAAATCCAGTATTGTTTCATCCAGACTTATTTTCTAGTCATGGGATATATAAGCTTCTCATAACATGACTTCTAACACATAGCACCATCAGAGATAACTATTTAAGCACAAGTCATAAAAAATTCTCTATGAATTACTTGTTGCTTACAAAATGTGCCAACAAGCCATCTTGGGAAGCAGCAGCAATTCCAGTGTAATAAACATCTCAAGAGCCCAACTCTGTACCAGAAAAAGGTGGTCCATGCAGCAGCCTGGACCCTACCTAATATGCCAAAATTGTATACCAGCAAAATCAGTGTCGTCTCCACTGAAACAAATAAATTACTATGAAAATAGAAAATAATTAGAATTATGAAAACAGAGGATAAAGATGCAAACACAAATTGGGTCAGAACACGGGGAATAGTACTCCTCTTGTTCTAAAATGTACTTTAAGAGTATATGCACAATTTTAATGACCCGATTTTATGCATGGCGGAGTATTTCTGTATAGCACTCTGTGCCAGGACCCTTGAACAAACCAGCCACAGAAGTGTGTCCTTTACTGAGTCACCATTCATAGCTCCCACAGCACGGACAGGCGGTGGAGAAATATTCTTAATTTGAGGAATGACAACATGTCTGTAAAACTGTCTCGTTTAAAAGCTTCACCCAGGCTTTCTGGGACAAAACTTGTTTTTTTCTTGAGAGGATAAACAGCTATTACTTTTAGACCAGCTTGTGTTCATTAGCTAATGTCCAGCTGTGAGATGTGTTGAACTTCAGCAATAAACAGTCATTAGCTGAACATAATTTGGTACTTTACAAACACTCAGTAAATACAGTAATATTTATCACAATTCTTCCACTAAAACTTAGGAAATACTATTTTCCATGTTTTCAGAGGTCTGAGGTCAGAAACAACTTGTACAATATGCCAGGGCAAAGATGATCAACCTACAAGAATGGATTGGCTAAAATCAGCTCTCTAGCAGTATCCACAGTCTTGTAAAATATAGCCTAATAAATACCAACAAATAAAAGTTGAGGGGAAAAGAAAAAGTTAAAAGATGAAGCAGGGAAATTATTTCAATGACAGACACTTCCTCTTCACAGACCATAAATTAAGTCTTCATCAAAGTAGTTGGAAATGGTCTTGATCACATTGTATAAATATGTACAAATTTTAAAATTATTTATAATGTTAGCACATTTCCTATGGGACTGGATCACATTGCAAAGAAACTACTTTTAGCCCAGGTTTACACAACAGGTTACTGGAATTTGAAAGATTATGACATGTTAAATAGCTTTATTTTAGTACCCAATCTTCCTGCTTTCAGTAATGTATTTTTTTTTATTTTAATCAAAGTGTCTCTATAACACCTTGGCAATGACCTAGCTATAAACAAAATTAAAATCTGGAATTAAACTCAAGCTCTCATATCTTCTGCTTTGTTCTTTATTGCATTCACAAAACACAGTGGAGGAATCCAGCAATTCTATAGTCAGAATTAATTAGGTAAATTGTTGCCTGTAGAGAAAAAAAGAAACATAACAAAAATAGAAGCTGAAAGCAGCTTTGGAACTCTTACTAGTAAAATTATGTAGAAATAGATAGTTATTATGACTGGAAAAGAAAATGCTTAGAAAAATGTTAAAAAAATGCATCCCAGTGATATTCAGACAAAGGAGCTATTGACATAACTAAGGAACTTAATGAACCACAAGAAATTATGTTTGAAAATTCAAGGCAGTGGAGATTCCTTAAAAATAACCATAGCATCTACACTCAAAGCTTGAAAAACAGCAATTGTGGCAACTAACCATTTAGCAGCCACTTTATTACACTCTCAAATAAAGGAGAGGAGCCTGCGTGTTGTCACACAGAAAGGTAGAAGGAGGCCTTCGGTGCACAGCTTCCCAGAGGACCATTCTCAGGGGCTGGAGCCAGTCTTCGGTCCTACTCAGGGAGGTGAAGCCACACAGCCACATTGTCCTGGTTTTGGCTGAGACAGAGCTAATTTTCTTTCTAGTAGCCAGTAGAGTGCTGTGTTTCGGATTTATTATGAGAATAATGTTGATAACACACTGATGGTTTTAGTTGTTGCTAGGTAGTTGTAGAGTCTACACTAAGTCAAGGACTTTTCAGATTCTCATGCCCTGCCAGGGGCACAAGAAGCTGGGAGAGCACAGCCAGGACAGCTGACCCAGACTGGCCAAAGGGATATTCCCTACCACATAACGTCATGCTCCGGATGGAACTGGGGAAGCTAGCCAGGAGGCGGAATCACTGCTCAGAAACAGACTGGGCATCGGGTTGGGGTTTTTCCTGCATGTGGTGAGTAATTGCATTTGTGTATCACTTGTTCTATTATCATTGTTATTACTCTTATTACTCTGCAATCTATATAAAGAAAAGGCTTTACCATGTCAGTAATACAGGTCAGTAGGTAAAATGAAGAAATCAAATATTTAGGGAATGTCACACAGGGATGACTCTGACAGTCAGATATCAACAGTTTTGAAAGGAACATCCTCATTTTTGACCTGGAACAGTCCAAGTGAGGCTGAGAAATTTGCTTGGAAACATGAAAGACAGCAGGGAAGCATCATCTACTCACCTCTGCATTGCCTCCAGCTGAACAGAGCCCCCACTGCTTCAAGGCAAGTTTTAATCATCTGCTGGCACGATAGTATTATAACAATAAAACAGTGAGATTGCAAACTGTCTTCAGTGTCTTTTCCTTTCACAGAAATAAAAAGTCTCCCAAATGAACACTGAATTGTAGACTACTCTGTATACTTATGTGTAAATAGCTTATAAATAGTGAAGTCCTCATTAAATACCCCTGTTCTTGCAAAGTTTCATCTCCATGTCTTGCATATTGAAAATTTCAGATTAATCTAAATAGGAGATGATTTTGAAGTTGGCACTGCTGAACTAAGAAAATGCTATGTTAAGTCCAAGTCCAGAAGCAATAAATATTCATTTTAATGGAATCACATGAAATAAAATTGCTGCTTTTATCTCTAGCGCTTGTGTTTAGTCTTTTAATTTAAAAAACAAAAAATTATGAAAAATATTAATTTGCATTGGATGAAATGTGGAACAGATCAGGAAATGAAGATGCAGTGTATGACACAGCAAGGAGAGGTTTAGGGAGTAAAATCCTGTCACTGCATGAGTAGTTGTATCTACAGCAGATTAATTTGTCTTAATAGAATAATGAAACTTCTGCTTCTGTAGCATCTCTTACTGCAGCTTTTCCTTGGCCATGCCTCCTACACCAGCATTCTTCTTGCAGTCATACACAGCATTTTGTACGTTCATCTAACTCTATGAACTCCTAAGACACCACCATAGGCATCACTACAGGTTTCTAAGTAATTATCACTCTTCTGAGAGCATGTACACACTTTTAACTACTAGGACAACTTTAAGCACCACAACAATATGGTGCCAGTATGTTTATATTTTAAGTGATGAATTACAATAGTTGAATGGTTCATTTTATCTGATCCAGTAAAAAATGTTAATGAAACATATTTTTATTCCCTGCTTTTCTTTACTATTGGTCTGCACTGGAAATCAAATTTTGTAATAAATTGGTATTGCTAAACCCTTTTGATTTTATGCAGAAATGTGAGTTTTCGTTCTAACTAAGTATACAGTACAATCTTACTCAAAACACAATTAACACAGCCATTTATACACATAACAAGACAGTTACTAGACTACATCCTGCTGCTAATTCTGATCATTCACAAACACAATTTCAATCGGAAACTATGAAGACTTTTTTAATGGTGCACATCTGCCCCCTTGTGCCAGTTTTACATGACTGCCTTTTTTATTGCTAAGGGGACTATGGCTCACCCAGTCCCGTTAGGCCATCTTCAAAGCTCCCATGCAGGTATTTTGCTCCTCAGCTTCCTTTTCACAGTACAATAGAAAAGGAGAAAAGAGATATTAGTGTATGCTTCAATCTCATATCCTGGACTTTTTTTTTTTTTTCCTAAAACTGCAGAAAGATTTAGAAAAATGTGAATAGGTACGTAGCTGTCGGTGGTATGTGTGTGTATCAGGATTACAGCAAATGACTGTGTCCAGTGGCAGTTTCTGAATGTCTTCACTGCACCAGGTGAAGAGATCTTTGCTCCCATCACACCAGGAAACTGCCCAAATAAAAGAAGAAACAAGAGGAAGCTTGCTCTGCACTTCAATGAGACAGAAAATAAGAAATTATGAAGGCTGTTTTTCATGGTAAATCCTACCATTCATGGAAAATGCTAGGCCAAAGGAGGCATCGAGTGTTTTCAAGGGTAATTTGATTTGAAGCAAAAAAATTAAATTTTACTCCAGGAATGCTCCTTCTGTTCCTCCGGGTTTTGTAGTTGGCCTGGAGACTGTGAAAAATATTCATCACAAGTGCTCACCTATCCACTTGAGCATCCACCACCCTTTCCTGCCCTCCACAAGTGGGAGCAAGTGGTGGGGCTCAGTTCCCCAGTGAGTCTCAGGGTACAGCACCCCCAGCCTCCCCTGGGTCTGTATCCGTACCCGGCACACGGCACCACCACCTCCACAGTTGTGCTCCCATCTCCAGATAACACATCCCTGCATCCCTCCTGCCACAGCTGCTGCTCTGCTGCCCGAGATAAAAATAAGCAACAAAGTATAAAAAGCAACTTACAGAAAAACATTTTTAAAGAAGAAAAGGAAGGTTCAGAAATCTGCTGGTACTGAGCCAATGCTGAATGACACAGCTGAGATTGAGGAACTGCAGGTTTCGAGAGAGGTGCCCACAAGGCCACCTGCTCAAGCGACTTGCCCCAAGAAGATCTGTGCTTAGGAGCTGCTGCTGGCAGAGGTGAGACACCACCAGCTCATCAGGGACAAAATGTTTCACTTCCTCAGAGCTTTGTGAGGAGCATTCATACCCTTAACAAAGCTGGGCCATAAAATTAGGATTTGGACCTCACTTTTCCCAGGTGGCACATTTCTGCTTGAGGATTCCCTGTCTGTTGAAGGCCAACATGAGTGTTGTCCCACCCCTTCCACACAACATGATTTAAAAATGACCCATGACATGTCCAGCCCCACAGGACGTACTAAGTCAGAGCTACATGATATATATCACCCCTTCACAGTTTCTTGACAGTAGCTAGGAAATGCTGCGGTCAAAACCAGCAACTTTGCTGAGGGTGTATATCTCAGCCCTATTACAAAAAAAATCAAGAAGAGATGGTCTTTCAGAGCACGAATAGGAGAGATATTTAGTTTTTAATCCAGTAACTCAATTCTCATCCAGGATTTGTTTGTTCTTCTCACCATCAAAGGGGTTTTGAGTTAGTGTCTTGTCCAAGAGTAATATCCTAACTGCCAAATCATGGAGAATTCAGAACTGACATCCATTTCACTGCTGATGTCCCATTTCATATAACCTAATTAAACATTCCTTAGACTAGAGAGATGGGAAAAGAGTCAACAGAGCTCTAGCCTAGTTGTTAGATACTTGGTTTAAGGGTAAACAAATTTTTTATGATCCCTAATTCTGGGAACATTTCACTATTTATAGTTAAGTCCTTAAAGGATGACGATTGATTTCTTAAACCACACTGGAGTGTTAAAATATTGAGTGAAATTTCCATCACTCTGTAACCACAATGCTGATGATTTCAGATGCAATTTGAAAATCCCACTTGTCTCTCCTCTTCTTGGTTCTGAATCTAAACATATAAAATCTGCCCCTTCAACCTTGTTTTTGCCTCAGCTGAACACACAGCGTGATACAGACAAGAAATATGGCAGACTAAAAAACCTTAGTCTGGACTGAGAAACAAGTTCCAGTTACTCCATGGTGTTCCAACATTGCTTTCTGAAACCTGATAAAAATGCTCAGTCCTGTACAGAATCCTTCACTGCGTATTTGTACTGAAATCAAATGAGAAAAAGCTTTTTAAAATAAACTAATGCACAGACTAGATAGGTTTGTTCCACCTACCTTACTGAACTGTGAAGTTCTGGTCCAGTTGTAGGTTCCTTAAGGTCATCAGGGTTAAAGCATGTTGCAATAAGATATGAAAAGCCTGTTGTTATTTTACACACACACACACACACACACAAGTAGTGTGTTTCTCAGACAGGATTCATGTAATCCAAACATGTAGTCACTAGATCAGCAGCATTTAGAGAAAGAACATTTTTTTTAAGGGCATAGGACTGTGTGTGCTTCTTGGCTCGTGTGTTCAACTTAGTGGACAAATTAGTTTGATTGTGACCAGTGAACGTGCCTTTGTTTCAAGCTATTTGGTACCAGCACAGATCACAGTTCTGGCCACCTTCTACGAAGGTGAGCACATTCCTGCACATACCCTTATCTTTGAGAACCACTTTGCTGGAAAAAAAGAAGAAAGGCTTAAAATAAGAAAACACATATCTCTATACTGGCAGAAGGCCCTCCCATGAGCAGGTCTAACGTATTCTTCCAGGAGCTTGGTCATCATATCATCGAAAGTAGAAAAAGAAAGCAGTAAAACACCGACAAAAACATAAGCAGCAACTAGTCAAAACAGCTAAAATCAATCTGTCCAACAGCAGCTGCAGCTGTTTACTTGATAACATCTGGAAAATAAACCAAGTTGCAAAGTTACAACTTTACTGCTCTCACAGAGCACTGGTACTGCAGTGATGGCTACTTTTTTCAAAGGAGTGATGAGCTGAGAAAGCCCTCACTGGAGTCTTTATTAGGTGATTCATGTAACGTTGACATTGTAGCCGTTGTCCTCTCTTGGAGATGTCCTCTCTTTCATAATAATCACAGATGTGAAACAGAGCATCATGGCCATGGCATTTGGACAGGAAATATGTTACTTGTTTTGATATGTTGCTTGAGGATGGCATAAAGGGCCTCAGAATGGAGGATATTTCACAGATGTTATTTAGCAATGAAAAATTGTATGAAGAGAAAGTTATTTGAAGTACTCCAACATTTCTGGTCTTTTTCTGTTCTCACAAAGGTAACTGCCACAAGGAATGCAACGCTGAAAGTACAGCAGAATAAAATAATTTTAGTGGGTTTAGAGGGCCAACAGAAAATGCAGAGGTCCAAAGTTAAAGTTCATTTAAGTAACAGGCCCTTGGTAACTTCAAGATTTGAAAGCATAACTGTAAAATGTTGTCTTTCAGGACCTCACCCCTGCCCTTGAATCTATTCTTCCATTAAAGATTAATTTGTCTAACAGCACGCTAAGTCATGCTGCAAGGAAAGATAAAGGTTGAAAGTGCAAGCACACTGAACATCAATCCAAATGCCAAGCCTGACACTCAGCCCGCTTGTTTGCTCCACCTTGCACGTGGTTTGCCAAAACTATCTGATTCACTTTCTCCGTTTCCATGTTGACAGAGGAATTGTTTAAGCTGCACAGCTAATTAGCTGATTATAAATAATTGTCATCTAATTCTTGCATTAGTTTTCAACTGCTGGAGTAAAAATTAAAATGACAGTCTCTTGAATAGTTGGGTCACTCAAATAAATACATGAACTCGGTTCTCAGTTGAACCACTTGCCAGCAAGACCTGATATGTCATTTATCCCATCTAACTCAAGATATCCACACTGTATAATAGCTGCAGTCATCAAGGTCTGCCTGAACAGTCCCTTAGAGCCTAAGTCATCTAACTCATTTCAGATGTATGCTTCCTAAGGTCAGTACAAGCTATGAAATTGGAAGATGTCAATGTCATCTTGAGTCAGAGGAAATATGTCAGGAAAAAGAGTTTCTTTCATAATGACGTATTTATTTATAGAAAGGCTGGATTTTGGTACAGATAATTGTGTCTCATAGAGATCCTATCTGGTGAATTCAGAACAAGCAGTGCTGGGAATTGAAGAGTTCCAGTAAGCAGGATAATGCCTATCAACACAACTTCCACAGTGAGCAACACACTACAGCTGTATGGCATGGGACCTTCACTAACGCTGATGGAGAGAGAAAGACTCCTGAGTCAAGAGTTCAGCCCAGAACCAGGGATAACAATGAAAATGCTAACCCTCAGAGGAAGAGAGTGAACAAGAACTGATTTGGGTATTGGTGAGACAGTGAAAAATGTGATCTTCCTCTTTCCTGAAATCAGCAGCTAAGCTCAGAAGCAGCCAGAAGCACCCAGAGGCAAGAAGGGACAGTGAAAGCAGAGTCAAGAGGACCCTTCACACAGAAATATTCACAGCTGAGCCAACAGAAATGTAACACCCCTTGGGGAAAACGGGCACGTGTCAATATTCTTTGACTTCTGCTCAGAGGTCTTGATGGGAGAACAAGTAGGTGAGCCACACTACGGTTCCAATCCTGAATGAAGGAACTATCAAGGCCAGAGACTGGTCTGAAGGCCTGGCTGGAGAGGCCCCGAGCCCATTGGGTTCAGTGACAGAGATGTCAGAGCCTGGCTAAAGAAGAAGAGGCAAAAGGCCAAGATGTACAGTGAAGCCCGTGTACAGCTGCTGGGGGAGGGAGAGCTTAATGGGGAGATAACACTGGCGCTTTTCGAGCAATTTAAATTCTTCTCAGTGCCTTGAGAAGTCTCTTAAAAACATCTCCTTTGGGTCCTGGAAAAGCTGCTATCCAAAGCAACAGTCTCAGAGGCTGTAAGCATGTCAAGAGAGGAAAGGTGGAGGAGGAGGACAACCACAGAAAAATAATGGCTTGAACAGAAGAACAATCACAAAAGTTTCCAGCTGTTTGTGAAATCATTGAAAATGGATATTTATATGCCAAGCAATATTTTAAGAGCCAGATGATAATACCTGGAGATCTGTCTTTGTAGACCCAAGCAGTCAAAGCTACAAGCCAGTAGTCATCTGCATGAGAATAGGCCTCTCCATATGTAGATTTTATCAACAGCAGGCAGGCGGGAAAGGAACCAAAGTTAAAATACATAAACTCAAAGACTGCTTAGACTCTGTTTAGGACATAGTGCATAAATATGAACCTCCAGTTTCTGCTGTCATTGTTAAACACATGCCGTGCACCTAGCATATCATGCAGTATCAAATTTCTGCAGCAGGTGAGCTCTGTAGCACATCATCTCATCCTGGTCCTTATACAGTTCAGAGTTAGTTAGTGCCATGGGGCTCAATCTTCTGACTGTACATGAGGGATTTCCTTCCCACAGGGCACGAGAACATGCAGTTTAAACTGACAATTCATTCATTCTGCACTATCTGAAGTCTCATTTTCAGGAAGGATAAATTTGCCCTTATGAATGGCCTGCCATTTGGATTCAGACTAATTTCTCAAAAGCTGGACTACCTCATACTCACTTTTAACACTACAGCACAAACATTAAGCACAGAGATAGGCCAAGCACATGTACACAGTATTGCTCAGCTTTACAGATTAGTTGTTCAGCCAGCACTCTCAGGCATATGGTTGACTTGTACTAAATCTCTGCAGCAAAGCCTAAGCAATCTGTGGCTTTTCACTTTGGCCATGCCTTCCCATTCATATCATGCTATCTCTTTCCTTATGCCGGTATTACTGGTTTTGAGGTTGTACAATAAACTACAGCGCTGAAAGAATGATGATAAGAGGAATCATTTGGAAGAAAAAAACAAATCTGGATCATTTGATGATACCATTTCAGCGTGTGCCACAGATAGCTTCATGGAAAGAAGAGAGAGGTACACTGCAGGACAGGACTGGAAACATGGTTGGGCTTGGTGGTTTGAGCAGGAGGAGGGAAGGTAGGCAGTACTTGTCACAGCCAATGCATTGGGTAACTCAGCACAGAGAACTATGTAAAATTAGCTTACTCTCGCTAATTAACACAACAGAGAAAATCAAAAGGCCAGTTCTGTGACAGAGCAGAAATGAGGGCCTCCTAAAAGCAGTGATAGCTAGAAACTCTCAACCTATACAATATACAGCCTGGAAGGTCTTCACAGGACTTTCAAATGCCAGTACATAGATCCTTTGATAATAACACTTTATGGGGTCAGTAAAGACAGGAAAGCCTTCATTTCATCCGTTTGTTGGATTTGACAATGCTATTGAGTAAGGACATAGTCCTTCTGATAGCAAACACGCAACTCCTACCGATTTCACATCAGTGGCTCTCAGGAGAAGAACCTTCACCTGAAATATATATTCAGTATAGAAATAGAAAATCAAGTACTCCAGTTGCTCTAGCAGATTATGGAGGGATTTACAAATAAAACAGATTCTGAGTGATTGAGGTCCATTTTGGCAGCTCTTAAATCTTTCTTCTTATTGAAAACTGCTGTTTGCTACAGTATATATAAAGATTGAATTTTGCTATACTGGCAGAATTTCAATATATAAAAGTACCACAGAACACAGAATCAAAGCTCTGAAACTAATTAAACTTCATAAGAAATGCTAACATGTATTTCCTAAGGAGCAGATTAGTGCGGTAGCAACTGTACATCACTTACCTAGAATGAACTAAACAGCTCCATTTGGAGCTGCCATTTGTCCTCATTCCTTGTTAACAGCCTTCTTCAAACTAACGCTTGATAAAAATTAAAAGATTCTAATGTGGTACATTGGACTGTACGCTTAACAAATAACTAAAACATAGCCCTAAGCATAATAATCTTCTTCAACTACAGGCAGAGCAGTTCCAAAATACTTCTGGATTTTATTTTAACTTAAACTTTCTTACAATGTTGTAAAAATAAACTTATGTAAGTGAATAAAGATAACACAAGAGCCACATTTGTAAATAAAATTGTCTTAAAGAGGCCAGTAATCCAATTTGTTCTCATTAGTGTGGCACTGAGAGCACGTCTAACCGAAGCAAACTGGTGTCAGTCAAATCAGTGGACCTCCTTCACTTACTAACTTTGCTTATTTAAACCAACCAACAGACATGGAATATAACTCGCTGTTCTATTGAAGGGTTACAAATACAGACTGAAATATCAAATTAACCCCCTGAGGAGTGGGTGCTTCTGAAATAAAATAGTGGTTTAGGAAACTACTTTCTGAGATCAAGCTTGAAGTGCTAAATATGACACTTAAGTTTGAAAACTCAAAGCATCCTTAGTTAAAACAACATACATCTTTGATAGCTTATATTAAGGGGTATAGTAGCTTTGCAGATTATTGTTTATGAATATAATACATACATAGTGCTGGGTTTAATATTTTATTTGAATGACGTTTAATGTTACGCAAAATAAATTGTTATGTTACATCCACTGTGACATCAACTAAAATGTGAACTAGTTTGCATAGGTTAGTACTTTGGGCAGCATGATGTTGCTCTAGTCCACCAAGGCTTAAATATTCACAGTGTAGAGGAAGAAACAGGAATTAAAGCATTTCTACTAAAATATATTTTAATAGCTGGTGTTAACTTTCTGCATAACAAAAGCCAAATTAAGATGATACATCATATGATCCAAGAGTAAGTATATCTGTCCTTTGAAAAACAAGTGTTACCTTCATAACTGTATACTTCCAAATACAGTACAGTTTCGCAAAATAACTAAAACTTTACACACTTTAAAGCGAACATAAGCCAAACTGCACAGCGGTTCATTTTTGCTTTTTATATCACACTGCAAAAACCAACAGCTGAGAGCGTTTCCACATCATGCTAATCAATGTGAATACAGTCATTGCTGTCTTCCAATGGTCTAGCAATTTCTAATAGTAATATTAAATACACAATTGAAATGCTACAGTATAGCTTATTTTCCCCCCTAAAATAATAATTAAACAAATGTCAACAACAACTGGATTACAACTTAAGTACAATATGCAAATTCTATTTATCAGACACAAGAAGCATATGAAATTCCTTTGAATATACTGTTGTAGTGCAGGCAGTTTAGGAAATATAGCTTTCAGGTTTTCTTTCAAAAGGAGAGATGGGGTTCCTATGGCATAAAGCTGGAGAAAATCACTAAAGCACTGCAAAATGGTTTATTTTTCTACAGCTCACCAGTACTTTGCATTTGCCAGCACATCAGTTTGGAGATCTTCTTTCAACAGCATCTTTTGTCTGTTTCAGTATATTATTTAAACATTTACTAACTAAAGCATATTCTGTAATTTAAATGGAGTATTAATCAACATAATTAAAATCTAACATTTTATACCCTGTACCACTTTCTGCCAAAGACTTCTGTATTTGTCATTTCTTTTTCATTGTACAAGATGACATGCAGTCACTGTACAATAAAAACTAGAATTATTACCTTTCCAAGTATTGGAGACCTTCCATATCCCCGAGGAACACTCGGTAGGGACACATTTGTCAAAAATATAATCCATGGGAGGTGATTCTCTGTCAAATCCCAATCTGCTGAAGTGGTTTATGGTATGTCAAATGTAATCAAGAAAACCCTGTTTCATCAAGATTAAATGCTAATGTTCCATAATGAAAAATTACAACTGCAGTATCTGTAAGTAGCTTTGTTTAGAAAATGAAGATTAGCTGGGCAAGAAAGAGTAATGAAAAGCAAGGCACCCATTTGTTCTTGTGTATATGTATGAATATGCTCTATGTTGTTTTCTACATTGATAGTCGTGTTAGCAAGACTCACAGCACATTGCACCTTCTTTATTTCTAATATGCTTAAAATGGGAATGTGTGGACTTCCAACCTGACCTTTGGAATCTTGGGAAATCTAGCTCCTTAAAAGTCTTTTTCTTTCTTTTCCCCAGAAAAACATTGTCCACAGGGAGAAAGCACAGTGCAGGGAACATGCTGTGGTAAAACGGAATATATACTTGAAAGGTGACAAGACAGCACGTAACATCTGTTCACCCCTATATCCCACTGCATGTAACAGGCTCCAACATATGCCTTGTAAAACCCGTGCTGGCACAGTTTAGTTGCTGACTTACTTTCCCTACCTTACAAATTTTAGATCTTAAAAACATTTTTATAATTGCACTCTGATAATTTTGGGCCTTTGATAGCATTGCTTAGAACAAAGCTGCATAATGACACAGTTCGTTTCATATCAAAAAGCAGGAACCATTCCATTGAACACAAATTACTAAGCATATACAACATAAAAACCTGACTACATGAATGAGTAACTTAAAACTGATCTTAACAATTCTGCTGACAAACCATTCTCAAGAGAAATACCATTCAATACTGTTTTGTTTTCTTGACCTTTTTTATTTTGCAAATTGCTTTAGCTGCTTTGCCAGGCTAATGAATATTCAAAATTCATAAAGGAAATTTCATTTCCATTGTTTAGCATAACATAGTCCTCTAATGTCATCAAATGCTCATTTTCTGATTTACTTTTCACTATACATACAGCATTCAACACTGCAAGCCGTCTCCTCACTTTGGAAGAATGCTCGTGTATTTATAGGTGGAGACTTTCTTTTTTATAAGAAGTCATTCAAATTGCAACTTGATGCAATAGATCTGTTCCCTATATTTCTTTTTATTCATATCTGGTTAACAAACTGACAACTTGTTTTTATTGTTGTCAGCATTGCACAGCTAATAGAGCAGCACAGCAGCAAGTGATACCCAATTCTGCCTCAGGCATCATCAGGAAAATTTGCCAGCCTTGGCAAGATGGGATTCCTCTCCTTGCTGTTGATGGCTGGTGGTGAAAACCAGCACAGAAACAGACTGCTTGTTTCAGAGCTTCTAGCTCTGCTTACCACATCAGCCTTTTGAAAAAGCCATTTGACTTGCAAAGCTTGCTAATTTAACATGGAGGTCACCAGCAATGCATCAGGTCTGTTGCAGCAGCAGCTCTATATGCAAAACTTTCAAGAGTTTTAAATGACAGCGCTGTGACCCATACAGATGGCATATTTACAGTATCGCATCCCTGGCGGTAGCACATTTTTTGACGTTAGATGCTCCTGGTCAGCTTTAGCCTTGAAATCAGCTGACAAGAAAGCACAGGCAATTCCACAGTCACAGGCAATTTGTAATTATTTTATTTAATGTGGTCATTCCACCCTGTTTGGCAGCTGGGATCGGCTTCGTGTTAGCAACACCTAACAAAAAATTGCATAAGCTTTCCAATTCCTAATTGTATGCAAAAACACAATTAGGAAATATTTTCACTGACAACTTTCAGTTGACGTAACAAATCCATACTGCCTTCCTTCTTTATTCTTTAAATAGATATTGCAGGCTAGCTTACTTTGTGAAATGAGAAATACAAAATTGTCTATAAACTCTATATTTAATTCTACTTTAAAAATTTCAGAAATGGAAGAAAGCCAGTGCAGTCTCAACATTCTGAGAGCTGCCGCAAAATTAACTTCTCTAACACATGGCTGACCACCACAAATAATACTGTCAGCAAAAACGTTTTCTTCCTTACATATGTATGTCTCCACATAAGTAAGTTCCCACATGAATCTTTAACTCTTTTGTCCTTCCTCCCAGAGTTTCTCCCTGGGAAGGAGGGTGGCACCCTCCTGGCACCCAGTCAAAGCAAAAGCAACTTCCCTGTGACCCAAGCCTGGTGACACAGTCCCTCTTACAGGTCCATTACGTCACCGGTTATTTGATTCTCTCCTCAGTCTCACAGACCAAGTCCTAGATCTCTCAGTTCTGATCATAAGTTACTGGACACCAAATAGTATATGTGAAGGGTTGTCAGCAAAATACTTTTACTGTTTTCTAGGCAAGGCTAAACTGAAACATGATGGCCTAGGGTATGTTGGACTTGTTTGGTTAGTTTTCCCTTCAGTGTGAGTTATAACATTAAATTAGTAAAAGAAAACATAATATTTCTGCATCATTAATCATTTGGTAAGCATACAACCCACTGTTGGATCACCACGATTTTTGGAGGAAACTGAAGCAATAGGCCATTGAGCTGAAATGCACTACAATAACCAGAGCTCTTCTCCATTCCTCAATGGAGGTGCGAGTATTTCTGCAGCAGGGGTAGGTACATTAGCTCATCAGCAAAGCAGCCATTAAGCGAGTTACCTGTGGTGAGGAGGAGGGATGTGACTGCAGGCTTCGTGTGACTGCACAGCACTGGGGCCTCACACAGGCTATTTATTTACAGCAGTGCAGGTGAAGGTAAAGGAACTAACATGTATTGGTTGTACATTGCCCTAATGGAAGTTTCTATTTAAATGCTAAGTATTATTAGAAGGAAACAGAAGAGTTGACAGGTTTTATACTCTAGATAGTCTGTGCAAGGAATTTTCTGTGTAAAAGATACTGAAGAACCAGGAATCCAGGCATAGATCTAACTGATGGACTGGGATGCAAGCAAAGCTGATAGAAGAGGTCACTGTTGGAAATAAGAGAGAATGGGTAATTCAGGAATAAATGTGGGTATGTAAGAGTCAGGAAATTTTTGCTGTCAGAATAGACCTGTTTACTGTAAGGCTGCTGGGCAGTAGGGGGTTTGTGTTTGTTTTCTTTTACTAGCATATTGTCATTATTTCAAATGATTGAATTATCTACTCAACATTTAAATTTTTATTAGGATGCTAACTGCTCAAACATTAAATACCTCCCTAATAATTTGAAGATGTGTTCAAACTCAGTGTGTTAACCTCCTGTGACTTCAGAGTGCCATAAGAACTGAATTGCTTTTATGGTTGTTATTATATAGAGAAATAAAGTCTTACAGGTGTAGAGAAAAGGTATTTCCCCTTTACAGCTAATTGACTGAAGTTTTTATAGGATTAGCAGCACCAGGCTTCCATATATGTTTTTCATTTTGAGGGAGCACTATTATAAGCAATGCTGTTTTCAGAGCTCTGAGATTCTTGCTGATTATTTATCTTTACTTTAAAGGACTCTAAATTGGATTCTGAGTGAGAATGCAGACTGTTATAGCAGTGATAAAGTAATGAACATGTACTCTTAAAAGATTCTTCTGACTTTTTCTAAAAGGTTAGATTTTGAGTGAATCATAATAAAGCTCAAAGGACTAGAGACAAAAATTAGTTAACAAACTCAATGTAATTTGCTGGAAGCATTCCTGTTTTCCCAGTTCTCTGAACAGTACCATACATCCAGCCATCATCAATTGGTTGCACATTGATGATATAATCACCATCCCTGAAGGAAACTTCATCTTCATCTTGAGCACTGTAGTCATACATAGCTCTGTATGTTCTCTGTTGAAGGAAAGAAAACAGGGCTGTAAAGTCTCAAGCCTAAACAGAGATAGATTCCTTCTCCACTTTGCACAAAGAAAACAAAAAGAGCAGGAAAAAGAACAGAGGGAGCAAGGCACAGAGAGAAATCACAAGTTACCTGCTGAAAAGAAACAGTACACCCTCCACCCTGTCAAATATACAGCGAACACAGCCCCTTTTTCTGAATATCAAAATAATTACTTTTGTGAACCTACATTGCCCAAAGTCCTCATACAAACATATTTTAAGCCATTCACTGCCTCTTGGAATATTGCAGCTGTTGTTTCATATAGTCACTAATAACAGTTCATTACATCCAGCCATGGCTAGCTGTGCTTCTGCTCCCTATTTGCATGATTCCCAAATTGCTTCTCCTGTGTCTTCACTACAGAAAAGAAATAAAATCTTCATCCAGGTCATTAACTCTGCCATCTCACAGAATGTCCTTCATTTCATTAGGATTCTACCCCAAATTAAGAATTAGGAATATATTATTATCTAATGAAAAAAAAAAAAA
>VXBL01005303.1:283424-369853 GCA_013400195.1 Aramus guarauna
AAAAAAAAAAAAAGACAAACAAGATTTCAATAAGTCTGCCAAAATAATTTTTATGAATTCTTATTTTTGCATGCCCAGATAAAAGATTGATCTAGACAGAACGCACAGTCCTATCACTAGCTAAGTCAAATTTCTCTACACCTCTGTCCACTGTAAGCCAATATTTCATTTTTTTTAACTTATTTCCACTCATAACCAATAAAATGCTATCATTTACTGAAATTCAAAGTGGATTTTCAAATTCAGAGGGAACAGTCTCCCCTTGTATGTTAACAGCAGAACAAAACTAGCTCATTTTAGAATTCCCAGGAGTACTTTGTTTTCCTTACCCTGTCTCTCGACAGAAGTCAAGATCAGCTCAAGCATCACTGATAATATTCAATTTCCATATCAGTAATTTTTGATATGTCACCATATCTAGCTGATTTTTTTCTGGTACAATGATTTTAAGAGAAAAAAAGGTAAAAAACAGTCAAAGTTTGAGTTAATGCCTAATATTATTGTCTGAACCTTTTAAGAGACACCAAACTTTGTTCTGCTTCCCAGCCCAGGAAACCAACTCCGGATTAGTTTTAATCCATCTCATTTATGGGTTTTTTTCAGAGTTTTTAATGAAATCATTTGCAGAAAAGATGGAGATTCCTCCACATACAGAGAGCAGGCCATTTGTGACATATTGGAAATGTGGAATCATCTAATCCAAACACTATA
This sequence comes from Aramus guarauna, assembly GCA_013400195.1. Lineage (NCBI taxonomy): Eukaryota > Metazoa > Chordata > Aves > Gruiformes > Aramidae > Aramus > Aramus guarauna. The sequence goes on from VXBL01005303.1 coordinate 284,136, forward strand.
GGGCAACTCATTATTATTATTCCCATGCTAGAAATACACTTTTGGTCTTAATTCTGCCTTTATCATTGGTGCAGCAGATTAAACACTATAGAGGAATCAACTCCTGGTTAAACACTGGAGACCACTACCTTGCCTGACAAGCCCACTTCAAACTGTATTTGTATCTTGCTCTGTATAATTGAATCTTGCTCTGTTCTCTGCCGTGCCTTGTAATGCTGCTGCACTGCAGGCTGTGACCAAGAGCAATTTTTCAACCAGAGGTATGCGGTTTCTTGGTGCTTTAATGTCTTCTAAGGATTCATGGAAGGTGATGGGGGAAAAAAAGCACCGTTGTTTATGCACTAAATCAAAGAAACTAGTTGGGAAGGTTCTATCATCACTGAAAATTCCTTAAAGATTCATGAACTTGAAAACTAGTGGTTGGAAGGCCCTAAGGAATGGTCTCTGCCTTTGACAATCTTAGTTTTTCCAACTATTTCAACCGATCTCTCCACTAAGCCTTGAAAGTAACAAAAAAAACAAAAAAAAAAAAAAGTGAAAAATATGCTATTACAACAAGCTCAGCAGCAGTTAATCCTTTAAACAATTTATTTCAAAAAAGGTCCATTGAAGAAAAATGGTAGTAAGTGCATATCTGGCATAAGGCAGAGCATAGATTTTCCTCTGAGCCATGCTTATATGTCTCCCTTAAAAGGGCAAAGACTGGGGGGGTAGAGATTAAATGTTTTATTAAACTAACATAGAATTGGAAAAAAACAGAGAAGTTTTTGCTCACCCAGAAGGATGCTCACTCATCCTTAGAACGTCATGGTATAGGACTGCTGTCTCCTTTAAGGCAGCTTGACTACATCACTGTGGTGGCACAGTTGTGAAGACAAGCTGGTAATTTCAAACTTTAAAAAAATTTATTAGGGCCCTAAATGCTGCTGAGAAACCTAAATTTATGGCCTTAACACCTAATTAGGTGCTAAATGGCTGTCAGGAGAAATCTCCATAATAATCCTGTTAGCATTTAATGCCTAATTATCACTTCAGAGTGTAGTCTGGGCTATATAATTGAGAATTACAATGCTTAAAGGACTCAAAGCAGGGATTTTTAAAATGCATTTTAGTGAATTATTCCTCTGTCAGTAGTGAGTTTAGCAGGTACTGAGAGCACAAGAGGGTATAAAAAAAATGTTGGGGTTTTGTAAAACAGTCAAATACTCACTTATGTCCCACCTCCTCAACGGCCTAACTCACAGCTACTGCTTAGACAGAACAGTAAGTCTTGTGCATATGAAATACTGAAGCCCAGCTCTCATATTCCCAGCTCCCCAGCCAGATGTGAGCTGACAGATGCATATTTCCACTTCATCCACCAGTTTATACTGGTGTTTATTCGACGGATTGCTCCTTGCAAGGAAAAGTACCTGTTGCAGCGTCCTTCACATAGAACAGCTATCAAGGAAGGCAATTTTGCAATCTCGATTTTGTTTTCCTGCTTTTATCTAACTACCACTTTTACCTAAAGATGTGAGAACACCCTGTTATCTTCCAAAGAGGCAAACAGCCTTCAGAGGTCTGTTATAAAACATTCTGTACTCTGAGCAACAATTAAATTCAGCCCATTATGTAGAACTGCTTGTAGAAAGTGAGCAAAAGTTCAGAAAATAACATAATTTATCTATGAAAAAAAATATCCACCCAGAGATTGTCTTAGGATCATGCTCAAAATTAAGTAAACCAGAATCTGAAAATTTAGAAATTAGAAAATTTCTATTTCTCAGTATAGGAAATTGGTGGACATGATTATAAAATGAACTTAGGTCTTTTGGGGAACCTGATTTGATAACAATGCAACAAACGGGCTGAAAGGAGTAGGTTTTACTACAGCAGCTAACTCTCCAATGTCCGCACTCTGACATAACCCATGGGATCTTAATCACTCTCACCCTAGAGACGTCCTGGCAAAACTCAGGCACTTATGGGTGACTTTGTCACCTTCATTGCTTTTAGTTAAGTCTCAAAGACTGCTTGTGCTTTGAGACCAGTATTCAGGCTGGGATTTCTTTCCTCCCGTGTCTTTCCCTTCTTCCTTTCTTCTCTTACTTCTTTTTCCCCTCTGCCAGGCTTAGCCAGACAAGACCTCATCTCTGGCAGTACTGCTCCAAGCCCAGAAACGAACAGGCAGCTGAAAGCAATGAATCTAACACTGTGTATGCTTGTCAGATCTCCTAGGGCATGTCCACACTGCATTTGAAAAGCACTCCAAGGCTGCCTTCTGTCTTCAGTCTGTGCAAATCGCTACACTTAAACACATCCCCAGCCAGAGGTTTCCCCCAGGACACGTGGGGAACCCCTTGTGCCATCCCAATAGCTGAGTGTAACATGCCCAGCACACCTGGACGGGCTGTACGAGCTAAAGAAAAGATAGTCTTTTGATGTGAAGGTGGAAAGACAAGGGTCCATGCCAGGTTTCTAGCTGCAACTGAGATGCCTGTTATCACCCCATCTATCACACTCAGTCTTCCTCACCAGACTGGCAAGTTATCAGTCAGCACCAGGCCAGCAGTCCTTGATTTTTTTCCCTCTGGAAATGTTTGGGGTTCATTGTTTTCAAGGAAACCCACTTAGCCTTTAACAGCAACAAGATCCATTCAAACTATGATGTTTTCTGTTTCCTTTTTTCCTGTGATAAACAGCTATTATCACTTAAAAGAATGCCAAATGACACCCGTTTCACAAAAGGGTAAGAAATCCTGTTGAAAGGAGACACTCAGTCAATCCTTTATTTTTTAAATGCTTTAACTTCACTCCTTTCCTTTCCCTAGTACCTTTGCATTCCCAGTTCTGGAAGGAGAGGCAAATGATGATTCTCAAGATGATCGAAATTAGATTGTTTCAACAGGTAGCCCACCAGGTAAGTCACTGGGAGGTGGCGATACCAGGGAAATAGTAGCCATCTACCTGCCCAGATAGCTGCAATGGCTGCTAAGTGCATTTCAAGATTTGCAGGCATCTCCATTCTCTATCTGCTGGATTTGAAGGCTTCTTTGCTCTCCACTGACCAGCAAATCTCCTGGCAAAGCACGGGCTTCCAGGTCTCACACTTTTTGGAGTTTGGCCCTTTTGGAAAGCAGCCAGCTCCCCAAGAACTTTGTGATATCCTCGGAAATTAATGGTTGATTCCAGTATCAGCTGCCTCACAGCTGTCATGCAGGTGTCCAAAGAGTTTCCCAGGTTATTGGATCACCCAAAGATGCAGGTATCTGGATCCCAGACTTCCCGGCATGTCACCCCCCTCAGCCCCCAAGCAGCTGAGAAACTGGCAAGCCTGAAAGCACCCAAACCTCCCAGACTGCCATGATCTTTACAATATCAAATGCCATGGAGTTTCAGTCCTAAAGAAAAATGCAAGTTTCAGATAATCTTGAAAACAGGTTTTTTCAGCCCAGCAAGCTCTAAGTTTGGTTCATAATTAAATATTTCTTCATCTCTAAATGGTAACAGAGGTAATAAATAAACATCCATTCAAAATAGTTTAAACTTCAAAATTACAAGTCATTATTTTTAAGGTAAAAGGTGACTGGATCCGAACCATGAAATGTCTAGGCAGTGATATGATTAAAAAAATAGGATAACCATTACAACTGAACTTGATATCTAAAGAGTTCAAAAAGAAAAAAGAAACTCAATTTCCTAAAAACCCCAGCTGAAAACCCATTCAGCTCTCCTTCCATGACCAGTTACTTCTAAAACAAAATATTCACTCCAGCTTTACATCCCCATCCACAACTGAGAACTTCATAACTGTGGCCATGGTTTCATGATAAAGCTTCTTCTCAGTTGCCCAGCAATATAACTCGATTCGGATCAGGCATGAATGGGTGCGTGACTGTTCTGCTGAATTAGAAAGCGCACACCAATATGGAGCCTGAGCTAGCTTTATACAAGCAGAGATGAGTAATATGGATAGGCACAAAGCCCGTTAGTACAAAATCAGCAAGTCAAAAAATTTTAAACAAATTTAAACCAACAGAGTGATCTTAAGAGATTGGTCATTTTCATCCAGTGCTAGGAGCCTGAACTCATCACAGAGCATAGCATCAAAGCTCAGCCTGTGAAATACTTTCCAAGTGTTTACTATTTGTCTTAGCAAGAAGATTCAGTTATTTCTCTGCCTTCTGGAGATCGTAAATGATTTTTTTACATGCATTCTGACATAAAAGTTCTTGCCACTGCCCTCAGTCACTTAATCTTTTTTATACATGAGGACTATACATTTAGGACTAGGACAGTCAAATAGTCCAAATATACAATTCAAGGGGACCAATTCACTCATATTTAAGAGATTTCACAACAGCTGATGATGTTGCTTACCAAATAAAATTGTTCTTTAAATCAAATACTCACCAGACCTGCTGAATGAGGCTGTGAATGCATGGACCTCATGGATGACATACTGGTCTGGTGCATGTATCCATATCCTTGGGACTGGCTTTGCTGATACGCCCCAGGGAGAACAGGGGCTGTGTGTTAAAGAAATACAGGCATATTAATGTAAGTTTAAAAAAAGTCCTTATCTAGCATTTTGTAGAAACTGTAGATTATTTGCATTGTAAATAACAATTCCTCATTATGAGACAGTTCAGAATGATTTTCATGTACAACTTAAGGCTTTCCATAGGTTGAATCGCACACAAATGTAGCCAAAGTTATAGCAATATATCCACAAACACTATCAAAGTTAGTTAGAATGAACAGCTTAATGTAGAAATCTGACCACAAAATGGCATCTCAAGCCTGAGACACCTCTAACTCAGTTTTGATACTGCTGTAGATGACACACTAAATACCATGTTCCATAAGCTGCCATTTTATAAGGAAAGATTGATGAAAAAAGCTATATACTAATACAGTTTGGGAATGTTTCAGTAGAAATTCTCCACAATTAATTTCTAACTCATTGCAAACCTACTCTTATTTATCAAGCTATGAACAAAGGACTGTGATTCACAGAAAGAGACAGAAATGTACAAAAGTGAGCCCATGGTTGGGTTTCTTAGTTTATTCTGATTCCATCAACATACTTAGCCAAATACAGAGATCAGTGGTTGCTGAAATCTTTCCAAGTCCTCCTCTTTCAGTATCTTCCTCTTACCACACAATTGTTCCATCTCTTTCACACATAATTTATTGACATTATTTTAACAATTACATAATTTTGACAATTATGTAGGCTAATCATTAATATTTTGAATTTATTGTACCAAGAGCTGTTGAAAGACTTCATACAATCAGCATGGACTCCCTACCTCTACTGGTCACTAGGAAGGCATTTGTAAACTTCCCTATCTTTTCCAACACCCTACTTCAGCAACAGACCGAATCAGTATGTGTTAAAAACATGTTTGATCAAAAATCTGTGAGAAATAAGCACAGCATAGGCAACTATCCACTATTTTCCCAGCAAGCCCAAGGAGCATTTAAAAAGCAAAATTAAGAGACTGAAGCGCTTTTCAAAAACTAATGATTAGAAGTTTAGTCATTGCATATCTGTGCATGTTTTGCCAGACTATGGCGAGCTCTGAGAACAACAATTTCTGGCTTGTATGGAGGTTATTAAGACATCTCCCACTGTTATTTACCAGATATTTTTTTACTAGCTTTACTAGTTCAACTGGAAATTCACTTAGCTTCACTGAAAAGAAAATGCATTTCTGTTGATACTTCTTCAAGTGGTCCATTTAGCTGGTATTCTGTCTAATTCCTCTGACAAAAGCCATCTTTTGCTTACAGGAGATGAAGCCCATGCAGCCCAAGTCAAAAATCTTCAAACATGGAATCAATCAGCTGCCCAATACTTTCTCAGATACATCTCATGGGCTTGCTAGGAAGTGAAGAACCACTTCTGGAGCATTCAGCACACACAGATTAAAAAAGGAGCAGAGATGCAGGATTTAATGAGGTTCAGTGTGTGGAAGGACCCAGGACTTATAAAATGAAAAGATACAGGAGAAGCAGGAAACAACCATTAAAAAAACTATTTTATATATATACATAAAAGTAGTATTTGTATGTGCAGTAATAATACTCTGTCCTTGCCTGCTACTGGAGTGATCAGGACAATAAATGTGTGTGAAAAAGGATTACTGAGAAAATGTTTGCTGAACTATTTCAGAAAGAAAGGTCAACCTTGTGCTTTCAGCAAGGTGTTTTATCTATCCTGCTTCCCCAAATAACAATATAATTGTTTTCAACAAAGTTTTTTCTTAAAATATCCATTTAGTTTTAGTTAGCATATTCAATGCACAAGTATATAATTAGAGTGTGGGACATTATTTTTTGCCCTACTATATTTGTAAAGATAAGTAACTAGGGTTTTTCTGATTTAGAAAACGTTTCAAACTATTGTAATTAATAGATTGCTTTGTTAAGTGAGTGAAATTAAAGCAATACACAGTCAGATGCAATACTGGGACACGATGAATAATGGATATTTTAGAAGTGCCAAGTTCATTCTAATGACATATGAGTACAAAGACATTTTTAAAGCAGTTTAATCATCAGAGAATTGCTGCTCGTTAACACGTTCACAGGATTATCATGCATTAAGTGAATAGTCCTAAGTAGTTCATCAAAAAATTTATGTTTCAGTGTTGTTACAAGCTATTTCTACATGACCAGATGTAGCCCTTCATGAGAAAATAGAGAAAAACATAATTTAATCAAAGGTTCTGCGATCGAGCTGGAAAGAATATATTTTGCCTAATTCACCACCAGCATAAATATAGGTCAGTTCATAGAAGTCTCCTCTCCTCATACTAGTAGTAAATTGGTTATGTGGGTTGAAAACTGAGCACAGCTCGAACTTGTTAACTTAACAGAAGGTAGTGTCTTAAGCCAACACTGGCTGCTGGTCAGTCAGCACCCTGCCTGCTCTGCAGCGACAAAGGGCTAGTAGTAGCTTTTCCCCGGTCCCTGGCAGGAGCAGACACCCTGAGGGTCCCTTTCTTCTTCCTAAGAGAAGCAAAGACGCTGGTAGAAACTTTTTACTCTTGATTCCTTCTCCCCAAAATGTATCTTTCTCAATTGCTACCAATCATCCCTTGCCAATGTAAGTCAGAAAGCCTACTGATGGTCAGCTTCATTACAGCCTCCGAATCACCAGGTTTATTTTGAGGAGGATAACCCATATCTCCTGCCTCTGCGACAACTGTCAGCAGGAGGTCTGAGACGCGCTTTCCTCTTTCGCAATTAGCTTCTCACAAGCTGAGAGAATTCTGTCAAACTGTCTCGGAGAACCTGTCTGCTAATTTACCTGCAATGATGGAAACCGTAAGCCCAGGGAAATAAAACAGTTCTTCCAAAGCAGCAGAAATTTTGGGAAGCATTAGACACTGAAGTATTAGGAAACAATTCAATACAAACACAAAGAAGGAGTTTCTAGGATTCCACAGGTTCGTTAATTATCTTTCAGTCTTTTATTTAGGAAGCGTATGTATCAGCATATATATCAACACATATCAGTGTTGAAGACACTTGATTGAATAATTCCACTTTTTTTTTCCATTAAAAGAATACTCTAATAGGGCTGCAAAAAAAAATCAATAGTTTTTAATAAATTTTTAATGAAAAATAGTTAAGAAATCTCCAGATGCTTGTCTATTTGGAAGATAATTTGGGAATCACATAAATAAGCAGGTTAGTGAAGAGAGAACAGATCTGAACTGTGTTTCTGGTGACATACAGATAATTCAAGGTGAGATTAAATGATGCAGAAAAAGAGTTTGACTTTTCTTCATCATCATCACCCATAGTTAACTGCAATCTTTTGGCTCAGACCAAAGTATAAAGTACTATAACATCATCAACTGCAGCAGCAGCAAAAGCAGTGGTTTTAGTTAACCTAAGGGAACAATAAAACACAGTGGTGGAACCTGAAATTCATTTAGCTGAAGCCAGATTTATTGGTGAGGGAGCTGAGGGCTGACCATTGGTCCCAGAAGTACAGGTGGATGTTTTTTCTTGTGGCATTAAGACTTTACCAGATGCATTCTGATGTATCAAAAGTTTCTTTTCTGTCTTGTGCCACTTACCAAGCAACCCAGATATTCATTTTAAATTATCTACTTGAGGGATTTTATCATATTTCTATTACTGTACCTTTATAGCCTTCCCCAGAGAAAAGAGAGAGAAAAATGAATGAACATGATAGAAGACAAACAGAGAGGAAGCATCCAAGAAGAAGAAGAAGAAGCTGAAAGAACAATAGGTGGGTATCAACTCGCTGCAGCAGACAATGGGGTCTGCAGAGCGTGTACTGATCAGGACGTGCTTTGAGAAGGACGGGGAAAGAAAATGGTCAGACTGGAAAGGAATAATTAAGAGAGCATTGTATACCTAGAAGGTAAAAAAGTTGATGCTAAAAAGAAAAATCATTTAAAGGGCAGGTTCCAAGATATAATAATTTATCAAAACCATACTTAAACTCTCTCATTCTTTCGTACAGCAGAACTGCTAACTACTGCCTTTTTGCCATTTACTGCAATACATGCCATTTACTAGACCAGATGTAAAATAATAATAACTTCATTGATGCTTACAGACATCATACAGTTTTAAGCATTTATTTCACTTTATGCATTGATGTTATCTCAACTCATGTTTTCATTACCAGGCTACTAAGACTTCAGAGAACTCACTAAGAATATTGCAACATTTTGTAATAACAACAGCATGAGAGAGCAGGAAGTAAAAAGAAAGATAATGATTATTCTGTGCTTAATTCTAGTGTCTTTAAAAGGATGTTCAAGCTGTAGAATTCTGGGGAGCACAAAAGTTGAAATTAAGCCAGAATACAGCATCATCACTTACACAGACTGGCATATTTGAATACTATCAACAATTTTCACCTCTTTGCTAAATCTAACTGAATTCGGTGTTTCTAACAACAAAATTACTTCCACAGTAATGCACTTGATATCACACAGGGTCTGATTTAGCTACCCTCATGTGCTGAAGTAGTACTTCCCCTCCAGAAATTGTCCCATCAAAAGCTGCAGCAAGACTTTTGATGAAAAGGTACTAATCAACCTGAGTAAGGACAGAAAAAACGAATGCCAAACAGATTTGGAAAAAAAAAAGACTCTATGAAAAAGAATATTTATTTATATATGTATTCAAAGTCATATTTTAAATATATTTATGGAATCATAGAATTATTTTGGTTGGAAAAGACCTTTAAGATCATCAGGTCCCACCATTAACCTAGCACTGCCAATTCCAAACACTAAATCATGTCCCTCAGCACCACATCTACAGGTCTTTTAAATACCTCCAGGGCTGGTGACTCAACCACTTCCCTGGGCAGCCTNTGCTGGCCACACTATTCCTGATACGAGGCCGGATGCTATTGGCCTTCTTGGCCACCTGGGCACACTGCTGGCTCATACTCAGATCGTTGTTGACCAAGATCCCCAGGTGCTTTTCCACCAGGCAGCTTTCCAGCCACTTTTCCCCATATAAAACATGTAAAAAAAAAAAAATAAAAAATCACATGTAAACCAGAATGACACAGTTTCAAAGAAGTTGAAGTCAAAGAAAGGAAAGTGAAAGCCAAGAGACAACAGAGTGCAAGAGAACACACACACACACAAAAAAGGGTCATGATGGAACAATTAAGGTTGGAAGAGACTTCTAGAGGTAATATAGTCCATTCCCCTTTTAAAATCAGAGCCAAATTTGAAGTTAGGTTAGGTTGCTTAGAGTCTTGTCCAATTTTGAGTTCAGGATGGAGATTTCACTACACCTCTTTGGGCAACAACACACCCTCTAATTCCTTCTGTTTATTTCCCATGCTATGTATATTCTAGTATAAGTTTTTAGGATGAGCTCAGCACAGCATTGTGTTAACCATACAAGTATCCTGAGAAACGGCTCTAAAGACAGATTTGAAGAAGGCTAATGCATTTCTTCTGCAGTATTTCACATCCTCCCCAAGCATGAACAGCAGGATACATGGAATACAACTGTGGTCAACCAAGAATTTAATGAGAATTTTAAAAGAAGGCCCATATCACAGGCTAATCAGAAACAAGAATCTTCATACTTTGGCAGCAAGTAAGGCAGGACAGATATGATGAGAATTAGATGTGAAAGACATGAAAAGAGAAGAAAAGTGGCTTGGTTGCTATGACAGAGGAGTTATAGCAGACTTTTAAACATCATTCTCTGCTAAAGTTAAGAGTGTTAGAAGAACTCAGCAGGAGTCATGAAGTGATACCTTTCAAAAAGGATACAGGCTGTCCATCCCTGATCCCCACCGCATATCTGAGGTTGATGCTCCATGAGCCTGAGGCAATCTAACATTCCTACCACCTGTTCTCTTCCTCCCAGCTGGGTTGTTTTTCTGCTGGCTTGGTGAGCTAAGTCAGCTCAGTAAGGGGTCAGATCAATGATAGATGCAGTGCAAGGGAGGACACAGGACCAGGTACCAAAAGACATAGGCAACAGAAGGCAGCAAACTGCTAGGTCAGCTCAGCTGTCCCAAGGTAAGCCTCCCCAAGCACCTCACTTCTGTGAAAGTCCCCTCTGTGTTCAAACCACAAAAGAACTGAGCCTCTCACAGATGCTTCCCTCCAGATGTCCCAGCACCCAGCTCCAAACAATGCATCCCATGTAACGCAGAACGCTCCTGTGTACTAGCATGTGACATGCACTGCTCAACTACTTGTATCCTAGGTCTCCACAGTATTTGAAAAAAGTCATAATGGAAGTTTAGAGAAGATTAAGCCTAATGCAGCCAACTTGAGCTGTTTGCTTGACATTAAAAACAGATGTCAGAGAACTCAAAGACTCTAGTGAGTGTCCAAGGACTGCCCAGAGATAGAGATGGTGAATAGGCTGAGATGAGGTACAGAACTCCAAAAATATCCCCATGGTACAGAGCAAGAGGATAGTCTCTAAAGGACATGGTAGAAAAGCAATCACAGGAGTACAAAGAACAACCAGAAGAGTACAGAGATGTTAGATACAGATAACATTAGGAAAACCTCAGAAATAATTTTCTAGTGCAGAAATGATTGTCATGAACGCTCCTGTCCCAAATTAGGATAAAAAGCAAAAAGAAATTTTAAAAATCAGGTAAAGAAACAATTTTATGCCAATCATTTCAAAAGATCAAGGTTTAATTCTGATCATTTTCAGTGTTTATTATAATTTATGTGACTCTTCAAAATTAAACATAGTTCAACACAGACCTGGATTCTTTGTTTCAAAAATGTCAAGCTATAACCTTAACAATCTCAAAACTGAATAAAATTGGGGGGTTTTGGCATGAAGACATTAAACACAAGTGATCCATTCCTATAAAGAAGCTTGGCATTAAATTTCTATCTTCTGATGAACAACATTGAAAAAGTCCCAGCCAGCTTTAAATTGCTCAGCATTAACTTTTCAAATAAGCTAGAAAATGGAAACACATACTCTAAACTGATTATAACTCTTATCTATTATAGAGTTTTATTATTTTCTAGTCAGAAAGAGTAGCATAGCACAGTCAAATTTACTGGGAATAGGTCAGACTGCATAAGCATATAAAAAGCACTAACCTGAAGACTGCAGATGGTGAGACCTGATACAGAACAGGGCTGTTTTTAGAACAGTAGACAGCAACACGGTAAGGCATCTTGGCATTTTCTCTTGTAACAGTAACTTTCCCTTCATTTCTTTTCTTTATTTTTTTATCTTTTTCTTTTTTCTTGCCCTTTACTTGTCAGTTAGGCGGCTTTCACAGATGTCTGAGCTACCAGGCTTGTTGCTCTCAGTGGTGCTGTCAGAAGCAGCAGTTTGTCTGCATACTATCCATTACAGGAGTCAGTATTAGTTAGTAAATTGGAATATCAAACCCAGATACAATTAGGTTGTTGAAATAACAACCTGAAAGTATGGCCTAATTCACACAGGGTGCTAATAAATATCTGCCATGCTCACTGACCTCATTAGAATTGAAGCTCTGAACTACTTGGAGTCAGTGGCAATTTCAGAACATTACAAGCTTAGGAAGTTACCATAACCCAAATTATAAAGATATAATAAATAAGCCATGCAATCTTCAAATCCTTGAAAAAAAAAAATTAGGGGGGGTGGGGATATCAACAAAATGATTAATCTTGTCCTTAAAATAACTAACATTAATTATTTCTGATGCAAAAAAACCAAAATGTCTCTACTGTCAAGACTACTTACTGACATACTACAATGGATAAATAAAATGTTTTAAACTAAACTTCATTAGTGTCATGATTAGACTAAGATTGTTTTAAGCACCATTATTTTATAACACTATTTTATCAGCTAGCAATAATTAATCCTAAATATATGTACCCACCATGTAAGCTGAAGTAATTCTGATGCATAGTGCATCAAAATTATTCTGCATTGTGGGAAATGCAGAATCATATAATTATAACTCTTAAAAGCAGTTTCAATATAAGAAATTAAAATTTGATTTTGAATGAAATTACAACAGAAGATCACCCATAGCTGTTTAGCATATGTCAAAGAAAACAAAGAAATTTTGAAAGGAATGACAAAAAGAACATCTACTGCGCTCATGCCACATAGAATCCTGTAATTTATTCGTAATTCGTTTTCCTTTTACAGGGGACTATCTCATATTTCAGTTACTCCTGAGAGCAAACATACTTAAAAAATTGTTCCAAAATTCCTGATTTGTATGAAAAGCCAATATCATTAATACTGGTTACACTGGTCTTTATTGTACAAGTCCATCATACATTCAATTGCAGATGGAGTGGGAATTTGGGAAGCAGTAGCTAGTCCAGTGGACAAATGGTTGGCAAACTGCCTCTCTAGTACATCACAGTCTACGTATCTGGTCATTCAGGCCTTCTCCTTAATTCTGCACATTTTGTGGAACAGCGCATGAGTCAATTCTATGATATCCTTTTTCAGAGCAATCTATCTGAGGTCCCTTCTGGCCTCTCTGAGGGGCCGAAATCTCTGTACTGCAAAAAGCCAGTGGGCATTTTTTTCTTTTAAGTAAAAGTAGTACAGCTTTCATTCCCCTTTGGTGGAACTGCACAAAAGGGCTATACTCAGAGAAAGCCCAGGCTCGCAGAGTCTCCAGAAGCCATGTCTGCAAGCAGGTATTAAATCTCATAGTCTGGAGAAAAATAAAAGGAACCCAGGATGTCCCGTTTTCTACTGTCGACATTAAAAGAAAGAGAACAGTCAACTGAACATCCACCTTTGTCATCAAAAGACAGTAGTAACACAGTGAATATTTTTGCCAGGAAGTGCTCATTTCTACTGAGGAACAGGGGGTGGAGGATACTGAGTCACAGCTCAAAAGCCTTTGTGATCATTAACACATTATTGTCATTGTAAAGCATTACAGAGTTGGAAAGTATTAAATACATAGAATCTTGAGCTCTGCCAAGAGTAGAGGAGAAGAAGCCAGATCTCAAACAACCCACGTCCTGGCAGAGCAGACAATTTTGATGAACAGAAAATGCCACCACCTTCCCTAGACTACCTTTGGAATGGCCCTTTAGGACTGCAAGACCATAAACACTCAGAAGACCACTTTGATAAATGTAATGTCATAGCAGCCCCTTAAAACATAGGCTTTTTCACGCAAAAGCTAAAGGTATTTGTCATAAAACAGGGTGGTAAATGATCTCCAAGGAAATTCAGGAAGTAAAATGTTTCAAAATGTTACTGGCCTTTAAAAATATAGGAAGAGGTTGCTTGGAGTGTTCATCCATACTGACATGTTTTTGTGGGTTTTGCTAAAGAACAGGGTAAAATGGAAGTGAACACAACACAAAATTATAATTTAGAACAAATGAAAATAATTATTGTCTTCATCCAACTTCTATGAACTGTTGGTTTTGGGATTTTAAAAAATGTATGAATTCTGTATCTGACATTTAGAATTTTATGGGCAGTTACAACAATCTACTTCACCTGCAATTTAATTCACTTAAAACACAGACCATTTATCACCCTTCCAGATCCCGCTGACCAGTTCTTACTATAGCACAGTAAAAATAAAACTATATCAACAATTTGGCATCTAACTCTAAAACTGGAGTCCTATTTGTCCCCAGGTTCGACTCCTAAAATGTCATTTGAGGGTTATTATGATGAACACAGAATATTCTAAACCAGTAACATGTAGCGCAGCTGACAAAAAAATTAGGTTTTGAATATTTGACTACAAAATCTTTTCTAGATGTTTAATTCACTCATTTTCCTTACAAAAGCAGATTTTATACATTAAATACTCTATTGCAACCTAAGGACAAAAGGATTACTAACTGAGACCAGAGAAGAAGGGATTCTATATTGGGAGCACAGTTTATACAGATGCTATGGGAGCAGGGAGGGCTTTGGCTGGTTGTTTTTGCTTTGGCAGACCCATTGACCTATCTGGAGTGTGAATTTTATTTTTTTTTTTAACTCTAATTTCTAAAAGAGGAGGTCTTCAACTCATCTCTACAACCTCTAATGTATGTATTTCCATATATATGTTCTACATTATATTATGTCTTAGGAAGTGTTCTAGCAGTTCATATATGAAAGGACTAACTCTATTCATTTTATGTGGATTATAATAGAATCCACTATTATTTTGGAATTAGTCTTCAATGGTAGCCGTACAGTCCAAAGAGTTTAGCCTATGTACCTATTAACAGCTGCTATATCATAATTTTTGTACATTATCTCCATTTCCCCTACTGGTATTGTAACTGGGGGATAACCAAATCACAGGGCATCCTGCTCTGGACTTCTGAATCTGAACTGCAGTCAGGATTTGGTGTCACTGACAAACAAACCTTATTGCTAGCTGACTTTCTCGCCTGACATTCCACCTAAGCTGCAGCATGTCTCAGCTGAGAAAACAGAATACAATACGCCTTTCCTTTCCTCGCACACTGCACCACATTCTTTTATTTATGAAGGCACAAAATGTCTGAAAGCCAGCCTGAGGCATCCTCCGTCCTAGTGGGGCCAGAGTGTACCACAGGAAGCTGCAATTCCTTCTTAAATTGTGAATAGGCACACTAGTTTTCGCTCTAGGCTTCCTCCCAAATGGAAAGAGTTAGTAAAATGAAGGTTATGTTAACATGTTACATTACCCACGTGCCTTCAATTACAAGTGGAACTCACTTACGTTCACTGAACATCAACTGTTGCCCATTTGCATTATAGAGAGAAGTCTGCAAGTTCTTCTCACGGAAGCTGTGCTTTGATTTCTGTGCAGCTATTTATTTCCATAGTGGCTATAACAAATCTGAGCAATGGTGGAAGGATAGCATCAACCAGGATAGAGTACGTGATTGCACATAATATTACTAATTATATTTATTGTCTGCTGGATATAAAATCCTCTGAAGTGTATCGAAGCTGCTCTAGGGGATCACACTGAACAACTGAAACAACTGCTTGCCAAGGGAGCCATTAACACTTCCAACTGTTGAGTCACTTGGAAATTTCGCTTCCACTTTCTGCTCACTAACTGTTTAAAGGAAAAGGGAACATCAAACTCAGACAGCTGGCAGGGCAAACAGAAGGATCCCCTGAACTGCTGCCATGCTGCAGAAATTGAAAATGAGATCTCTTCTGGATTCTCCTCCACCTGGATGTGTGGGAATTGCCTTTTGATGCTGCCAGATGTCAAGGCTGTGGGAGGAAAGCATGGGAATCAAAGACAGAGGGAATCTAAGCAAAAATATTTTGGAAGTGTGAAATTTAAAGCTCTCCCTGGAACATTAACTCATCCTCAGTGAACACACACTGAATGAAAATGTGCTTTCAGATGAATCACAATTTATATCTTAATCTATTACAACCAATGTGGGATATTTAGTTTTATTCACAGAGCCCTAAATCAAACCTTAATCAAAACTTAACTTAGCCCTCACTTGCAGTGTCACATGAAGTTTCAAGCTTTACATACAAAAATAAGATTTTACAAATACTTCATACCTCTTTGTAATGAAGAGAATGAAATCTAATGTTCTGGACTAATTTCTCTCATGTTCTGCACTAACAAAGCACTCAGCAGAGGACACTAAAAGCCCGATAGTCCAGATTAGGACAGATAGATTTGATAATGCTCAAGCTAGTACATAAATGTGGTACCATTGCCATTCTGGATTCCTAGACTTACATGGCTTAAAAGGCTGAAAAGGACTGTTCAGAGGAGACTAAATTATTAAAGAGTCAGAAATCTTCTTTTCACAGAAACTTATACAGAACTTAGCACATGTGTAAGGAACACACCCAACCTGTTTCTAACTGAAATCTGAACTCTTACAACTAACCTGGCATCTAATTTTCCTTCTTACCTCAAATTCAGAGGTGAAAAGGTATCACCTTTCTAATACCAGGAAGCTTCCCACTGTTTTCAAAAATTCCTCTATCTGTAACGTCAATGTTTTTAAAAAGAAAAAAAAAAATTACTCCCTTTTGAGCATCAGGAATCACTGTAAAGCAGGAGGCAGAAGCGGAAAAAGCAAGACACATCTCCTTCAAATGAAAAGTGCAGTTTTCAGAAGGGAGAGAACTCTGTCTTGGTGCCTCAACAAGCACTGTCCTTTAGGGGTACAGTGTGGTTACAGCAAACCTTTACAAAGGAAACTATACCATTTTCGCAAAAATCTATTTGAGAATGGAAGACCAGGAGTCACTAGTTTTGAGGGAGTGTAAAGTCTCTAACAATGAAAACTGTTCATGCTAAATAATTTGTGGTATCAGATACGTACCAAACATATGCATGCACTTGTGCTCATATTACATACACAGAGAAGTATTTAGCCAAGTTCAAAAATATTACAAGAGGTTTATGGGTGAGGTATTTACTATTTGATGGCAAGCATTTGTACTACATTGTACACTTAAGAACAGAAAATCATCTGATTACCAAGATGGTAAAACACAGTTTTACCATGATGCTGTTGAGTGGAAGATGACAATTTTTTCCCACCCATTAGCTTTCAGGTTGGCGAACTGGCCGGCGGCTTGCATGTAAAAGAAGCAAAGCCAGAGCACCACCTAGTCCAAAATAAAACAAAAGTCAGAAACAGATGTAAGAGTCTGGTGGCTAAGAGAAGTGTGGATGTGACCCTCACCAAGAGGGAGTACCTGGAGCGCTGTTTTGATGTGTTCAGCCTTCTGTGGCAGTGCAGCCTGCTGATACACTTGAAAGGGGACAAGAAACCCACAAAAGCCATAGTTCTTCCTGTGAAATCTACAATTCCTCTCCCTCCAAATGCCATATTTGATTACTGGACTCTAGGGACCCACGTTACAGAAACAGAGTTCAGCATAAAAGAACCATTTTTCCTTGGCTGCCAGAGAAGAAAATATAACTGCTGTGTCATTCTCCTTAAAATGACAGAGCTTAGCAACTGAATATGAATACAAAGAGGGGTGAAGGATTTCTGCCCTGTATTTCTGCCAGCTGCACCTGGAGATGAAATACAGATCTCCACATTACAGTATAAAGAGCAGTCAGGTATTATTTCCTCTTTTTTCTTTGACTTGTCTTTTACTAATGGTCATTTTTTTCATCCTCAGAACCAGAGGGCTTTTTATAAAAAAATATCGGAATGATAGTGCAAGGAAGGGAAACAAATCCTGTTTCCTTTTCACTTCTTCATCCATCTATTGGCCCAAGAAAAGAGTATTACTACCGTACCAGTGCAAGCAGACTCCTTGGGCCATGTACCAGGAAGCATCTCTGCAATTCCAGCACGTGAAATGAAGAGGGTTTTTTTTCTCCATTTCATCTGACTAGTTTGTCTTCTGACCAGACTCACCAGGAGCAGAAGCAGCAGCACAGTTAGTTCCTTGTTCTAGGATTTGCTGTGGTGGGTGTCAAAGCCTCAGGCAAATCCTACGCAAAAATACTTTAGATACGGAGCTACAGATGTCGGTGTGTGCTAGGGAGGGAGGAGACATCCCTGAAATCAATGTTCAAAATGTCAGTGTCAGGCTGAGGAACAAAAGCCCTCTCCATGAGGTAGTACACGGTGCGAGGCTGTTGCCAGTGATACACAGTAATTCATACAACCTGCATTTGCTCTTTGCAGGGCTGTGTTCAGACTGCACTTCAAACACTAGTACTTCTAATGGCCTACAACACGGTCCTGCCTTAGTGAGGCAAGGAGAAAGATAACCCCTGGAGTTTGGAGAAAGGGAAGGGAGCAGGCTCAGCTACTCTGGAGCCTTTCTTCTTCAGCAGGCTCACATCACACAACGAGGACATGCCACTAGGGAGAGAGATGAAAGGACTTACTGATTCTCATTGACTTAACTTCCACTCAGCTATATAAAGACTTCAAAACTTTAATAACGCACATCCCACAGGAAGATATTGCAGTACTGTGTGTTCTGCAGTATTCATGGACTTTGGAGACAAATTGCCAGCATGCCCATTTGCCGTATTTATTCCTCAAAGCTTGTTTGCACTAATCTTTTCTGGATTTGACCAATTGTTCAGTACTATCAATGAAGTACCTAATACAAATTTTCAGTTTTCTCATAGCAACCTACAGGTTACTTTTAAGGTTGATAATAAAAATTAAAAGACAAGCAAGATATACATGGAATTTCATGCTGTGTTGAAATTTGTGTATTTGGATTGCCAGTGTGAGTAAAATAAGGTAGCTTCCCAAGCAAAGGAAAAGTGAGAGACCTGAGTGTTAGTGGCAGACTCTTTTCATCAGAATAAAGAAAGGAAGACCTTAAACCTCAGATCAAGGCCTCTTTATGTTAATTCTCACTACTTGTATGGTGGAAGCAGGTCAGCTGAATCTGAAGAACTTAGGCTGAAGGAGACAAGCATAAACAGTGAATGTGTAGCCAATCAGTAACACACTGGCTTCAACCAAATACATGAAATTTTAGCACTCGTTTTAAAATGCAACAAAAGGCACTTGAAAATTCTGTCCTAATACCCACTAAGGTTTCCTGCACAACATGAGCTTTTGGGAGTACAGCGAAGCTGATTTCTCTCTCCTGCAGGGTGACTTCTACATAGGTTTAAGCTAATATGATGATGACTTGAAAAATAACCAAGAAATCACGTTTTTTTCCAAGCAGAGTAACAACATATGCATGACTGAAAGCAACTGATGCTCACTTCTGACTTTTCTCCATCTACAGACTATACGCAATTTAAAATAAGAATAAAGGGACACTTTAATACACTGAAAAATTATGAACATATGGTAAGGAAAAATGTATATACCATGTCTATATGCTGATGCACACCAATTAAACTAGAAATTAAGAGGAAATAGAAGACAAAAAAAAAGGGAAGGTCAAAAGCAAAAGGGGAGAAAACCAACCTAAAAGGTTTCAACTGCAAAAGAAAAAAAAAGGTATATTAGGGACAAAAAAGTTACATTCACCTATTGCAGGATGTTCATTAAGATAATTTTGAAGCAGAAATCTTCACACTGAAAGCAAAACTTGGTAATATTTAAATAAGATCCTGCTGATTTAGATCAAAGAAAAACAGGAAAGAGCTAAACAGAAAGCCTCAGAAAGATACAATAAATTGAAAGATAAGGAATGTAAAAACTGAGAGAAGGAAGAATATTAGAAAGTGAAATGAAAATATTCTGCAGTTGAAACAGGATTGAAGGAAAGCAGCATAAAAGCACTTCGATAACTAAAACAAAAGGAGGAACCCTAAGGAAAACACTTTCACTGAAGTACAATGAAAAGAAAATGTACATACAAATTGTTGCATAATAGGAGAAAGAAAGAATAAATAACAGTGAAATGAGAGTAAGAGTGATATTCTTTCAGTGCCGATGGGTCTTCTCATTCCAAACACACTAAGAGGAATTCTTCACCTCAAAATGAGTCAAAACAGAAGTCACAAAACCAGCAGCCCTGGTAGCAGTGGCTCACCTGCTATCATCTGGCCAGTCATCAGGACACTCCGTTCTAGTAATACAGAATTGTGCACAGTCACTGCCCTGCCATCATGGTAAAGCCTGGCGCTTGTTCCAGTAGCTGAGTGACCCCTGTGGACACCAGGTTAACTCCCTTAAGGACAAGTCTGCCCACTCTCAAAGACTTAAATTGCTTGACATTTTAATCCTAAACAAGAATTTCCTCTGGTTATAATATTTTTTGTTTGTTTGCTTCCGACAATCAGTGAGCCTGAAGAAAAATATTAATTAACCTTAAAGGTTTACTTGCAGCCTTCACTTTATCCTGCCACTCTTTGTCTAAACCTGCACACACAGGTTTGAGCAACTGAGTTTGGTTTCTGTGGATGGCACTATATCATACACCACAAATTCATTTCTGTATCTTACATCGTACCACACATTAACACTCTAGTGTTAAAAAGTCCTTTCCCCACCTCAGTCTTTAGAGATGTAACTGCTGAGAAGAATATATATAGAACAAGCCTTATAAAAAAATAATCTCCAATATTGTTGTGAACTGGTGCTACTATCAAACATTTTTACTCTTGCCTTTGGGAGAATGGAACTAAACACAACAGTCTTGAGCCATGAGGGTGTGAGCTAAATGCCACTTTCACTTACTGAAGTAAGTTACCAGCAAGAGACGGTAGATTAATTTTATGTAGAGACATTAAAATAGGAAAAGATATCTTTATAAAAATACATGCTTTAGCACAACTTCTGAGAAACACTGTAGAGACCATGAATACAAGTCCAATTAGGTGATACCTGTGTTCCATTCTGTCATCAGACATCAAAAACTCCATAATTATACATAAATGTGAGTTACATGCAAAATCAATTCATCTCCTTCATGGACTAGATGGCTGAAACACAAATACAACCAGCCAAAATACTGCAAGACTGGAATAGATGTTGAGCCATAGGATCATCCTCTCCTTGTTCCTCAATGCAAACTAACAGGATGAGACCTTGCTTGTAGGGGAGGAATGGGAGCAAGGCAATGAGTGTGAAAAAAATCTGGGAGAAAAATGGTGTGTAAGACTGCACAGAAAATCAGGACAGACAGAAAAGACTTTACAAAAAAACTCAATAAAAACAATTGAGAGATTTTTTTGAATGCAATGCTGTCTATGAAAACCCGCATTGAAAGCAAAGAAACTGTCTCTTGTTGCTTTTTTTTCCTACAGTGTTCTGTGAAGAAGAAACTGTCTAGTCTGTCTTTATAAACAAAAATAAATCTGACACCCATGTATCTCTACGTCTCGTTCTGACAAAAATAATCTGAAAAACCTTCCCAAAAATGAATGAATAGCTCTGTGCCTGAAGTTGCAACACCAGTGTTAAAAGCAGGACTGAAAGAGAGAAATCATTAGCTTCTGTTCCTCTTTAGCCAAGCTGAAACCACTACTTGAAAAACAGCTGATAATTTTGCAAGAACTAATGTGGCACCCAACTGTTTCTGGGAAGTGCTACAGAATGACTTGCAGGTAAAAAGGAAATCTTTGTTAGAGCAGTAATCAATTGCAAAGCATTTAGGCAGACTGAGAAGCTCTAGTGCAAGACCTTCTGTCCAGTAAGGAAAAAAAAATGCAATGATACCATGAAGTAATAAAGTCAACCTTGAAAAACACTAACAGAGAGAAGTTGCAAAAAGCACAGAAAAAGCTGAAAATTAATTTCAAAAAGAATACAAAAATGAAAGTTCATCACCTGCATCAGGCTTGCTGGAAAGCATTAACAATTGTTTCCTATCCAGTTTTACCTGCAGTAGTCTAAAAGGGAGATCAGGGATTTTTCCCAAGCTTACATCATGCAAAAATGTACCAATTTTGTAGGGAAAGCTCCCTGGGAGGCACACTTGGCTCAGCTCAATCTCCTCATCTAAAATAACGGTCAGGGAATCAAATAGGAAGAAGTAATTCGAGCAAACAATATTAGTAGCCCTCCTGTGATGTTGTTACTGAAATTCCCCAAAGACAAGAGAGTTATACATATCTGGATAAGCTTTTAACATCTGGTATGAAGCCAGGGACCCAGCTAAGGGCTGGGAGAGGTGGTTAAGGAACAATTCAGTGGCAGTGAATTGGTGAAGACTTCAGTTGTGGGTCAAATATCAGTAAAGATATCTAGAATAAACTAGCAATTGAACAATGTAGAAATATTTGAAAGACGATGAGACAAGGCCAAAGACACTTAGAGGTTGTAAAATTGGTCACAGATCTCCAACTCTTTCATGTTGGTGCACCATCAGATTGAACAATTGCCAATGAGAAAATTGCCAGATCAAAAAGTACAAACTCCCTAAGAAACAGCTGTGAAATCTCAGCAAAATGAATTTGGTGCTCATTCACTGTGGTGCACCATAAGAGACAATGTATAAAGTTCAAGAGCAAACTCATCTTGTGGCTATGTGCTAAACGAAATTTTGGATGGGATGCTGCCATGAAAAAGGTTGGTGTTTTTGACCAAAGATGCTGTCTGCTTCTGATTTTTTTCTGAATGTGTTCACAGAAATGGCATTTTCTTGTAAATCATTAGGATAATGTCAAATTACTTAGCTCTGGCATTTATTTCTCCCCAGCAATGGGAACTGTCTGCAAGTGCTCAAACCCTGGCTAGCCAGCTGGGTCAAAAGCAGTAACAGTGGAATCTTGCTAAAATATGTTGATCTTGGCAAGGATCTATTCAACACATCACCACAACAATAGATTTAAACACAGACACAAAAAGCAAACTTGCTGGTGCCAAAGCAACTGGCAAGATAAAGCCCGTTTCCTATTCTCAATATGGCAAGTTTTAAAAAATATCTGTTAACAATCAAAACAAAGCAATGTTAAAATGGCTTGGAATAGAGCCAAAATAGATCAGAACAGATCTACAGAGACAATATGCACTGGACTGCGCAGCCCACTTCGCATCATCACAGGAAGACACATAAAAACCAGCATGATGTGCGTTGTTGTTACCATCTATTAAAAGAGTTGGGATTATAGTTAAAATATCAAATAAAGATGGACAGACATGATATAAGGGATTCCAGTTCTGTGAGACGTGTTTGTTTCTTTGTCCAGAGTTAGTTCTTCAGCCTGACATCTTCTTCCTCACCTGTTCTTAATCAGAGCTGCTAGTATGTATTTACACAGCACCTAACACAACGTAGACTTCCTAAACACTAGCCACTGTAATACATATTACTCTGGTGAGTGGGAGAACATAAACAGGCACAGCCTACAATTAAAATGCCTTAAAACCTTCTGAAAGCACGGGTAATTCAAGGATATCAGGCAACTAAATGGGAGCAATATTTTTACACTAACACCTTAAAAAATGAGTAACCCTTTGGATAACCTTTACAATGCACTTTCTTCCACAACTGAGAAGTAGAAATCAGTATTTTTTTAAAATATATATTTACAATGCAACGATTCTGAATATTTACAATTCACCAGTCAAGTCTAGTATGCACTGCAATGCCACTAGGATGACGAGACCCTTATTCATAATTTTCACAAATTTTGTTCTAATCTATGGTATCAAATAGATACAAGATGTGGTTTTGTACCTAGGAATGCACATTCACCAAAGTATTCTAATAATATTCCATGTTAAACAAAATCAGACGATAAAAGCTTCCCAGATGAATACTAACCCTGGTTCTCAAACTGCTGAGAGTATAAAAAAATTTTTATATGGGAGAAAGTTGTCAATTGATATACTTTTTTTCTTAGGATGGAAACAGAGAGCCACAAGCACCTGCATAGTTTAATATGGGAAGAAGTACTTCAGTCTATTATATGCTATTCAGTACTTCATACTATTATATGCTTGATTTGCCCACTGAAAAGCACAAGAGTGTTTTGTTTTGTTTTTTTCAGTTCAGAGGTGTATTTTTTCAAATACAGTGTGTCTTTTGAGAGGAAAAAAAAAAGATTCATGTACATTTTGCAAAAACACAGCACACCTCCTCTTAAGCGCTGTAAATGGGAGTTAACAGCGCTTTCAGACTGACATCGTCACCAAAATGGTGAAAGAGGATACACGATAAAGCAATACGGCATGCAAGAAACCGTGCAGTCTTGAGATTTTGCTTTGCTTCTGTAATCAATCAGGCAATAGCTTACATAGTTTTGAATGATTTGTGACTACACAAGGATATGGAGTTAATACAGGCCTGTGAGGTTTCAACACACTGTGATAGTGTCATTAGTGAAAAGGGTGGGAATAAGAGGTACCTCCTTCCTCAGATGGCCTTGTTATCTCACTGCAGTAAGAAAAGGTAGGGTTCGTGTCAGAGCCATCTGATTTATAATCTCCCAAACTGGTAGAATGTAAATACTGCTTACTGTAACGGCTTGCCCTTTCTACAAAGGTAGAAAAAAAGAATATCACAGTAAATAGACAACAAAAGTGCAAAGATCAGCAACAGCAAAAACCTCAGCACTGCTAACATTGATATTCATACATTGATGGCATTAAAATTAGAGAAAAACGAATTATTCACATTTTTGTACGCATTTCAAACACCATTAGTTCAAAAGGTTGCTTCAAAATCAAATACAAGTAAGCTTGCTCTCTGCTTTATAAAAAATAGCAGAAATGGAAGGTAGGATTGGGATACTGGAAAAAAAAAAGGATGAAGATGAAGCATATGAAAATTTCCAGTGGAAAATCAAAATGTTCTTTTATTCCAGCATGCATGTAAGTGCATGTGGAAATACTGCTGGATGACATTCAAAACAATATTTAAAGTTCTACTATTAGGAAAAAAAAGAAAAAGTGCAAAATTAAGCATTCAAATATTTCGGGGCGGGGGGGGACGACACCCTCAAAAACTTGTACAGCCAAAACATTGCTGCCTGTTATTACACTAACTTGTCTTCTTTTCCATCTACCCTTCAATTATGAACACCTTGGAGCTGCAAACAATAGCATAATAGCACAAGGTGTAATATCATGTGCCCTATAAGCAAAATGTGCATAGAAAAGAAAATAATTTCATAAATAGGCCATCTATATATCTGAAATTCTAGTAAGGTCCAACTATTTGAAAATTCTACTTATAATGGGGACAAAGAAGGTCAATGCTTTTTAAGTGACTGTTTCTAATTGGTATGAATAACTGTTGGTTAGGATAAGATTTCTTATCTGCACATGTGATTACAGTTGAAGTTCCTATAAAACACTGCCTTTAAAATACTACAGATATATATAGATATGAAAACATAGTTATAAAACATATGGCTGGCACATTGACCTGAAAATTTACTGGATTAACTTAGTTTCATAAACATTAAAAGCTGATTTGGGGAAAAGTCAGGATATAAGAAATACCAGAAAGCATATGCAGACTCCTAGACTGAATATTGTCCTCCAGAGGATCAATGTCGAAGATGGAGCCAGGATCTGTTCGCCAAACTTTAAGATCTTTTCCCAAAGCACAGAAATGGTATGACAGACAAACAGCAAAGGAAGTAAAAGCATGAAAGGAATGAGTTTTTAACAATCAGTGACCAATTTCCTTCAGCTAGAAATTAACCAAAAGATCTAAATATTCACCTGTAAGGACCAGAAAGCATTAATTTCCTGCCTAAAAAAATAAATAAATTAGTGCATTTGTTCTAAGCATTGACACTATTTTAGGAAGACTTTGTCTCCCAATTTTTCTTTTCTTTTTCTAAATATGACCATAGTATTTTCTTAACCCTAAATAAATAGAAACAAGTTAAATATCATGTACCAGAGCTCACTTCCACTAGCAAGAACCAAAATCATCAGAGCCACAAGATGATTTCCCCAGCCCACCAACAGCATCCTTACTCCATGGAGATGCTGCAGTATATCCCTATAGCCGACAGTTGGCAGTGCACATCTGTACAGCTGACAGCGGCACTACAGGCCCTCCTTTGCATACCGTAGAGATCAAGTCAGCCTACTAAGCAGAATCAGGGACATAGTTGATCTTATCCAAAATAAACTTTCAAAAGTTGCTCAATTCCTTTAAACTCAAAAGTATCCATCTTTTCTAATTCATACAGAAAGTGGACAAAAACTGTAGACATCTACAGTTGGGTAAAACAAAGCCCACTCTTGATTTTCACTAGTAATTCCCCATTGTCTTCCAAATATCTAAGTTTCCTGGGATACAGACTTACTGTTGATCCACTACCCCACTACTGAAAAGCATTTTTGGAATTCATTGTATAGATTCAATAACAGTAGTAACCATAAGTAAGATCTTCAGTTTTAATTCATACAAGTAAGTTGTTAATATCGCTTGAATTTACATGTCTGAATGGGATATTGAAAGAAAAAAGAGTCCAGAAGAAATAATCAATTTCATATCTGAGTTCAAGTTATAATCACAGCAGAAAAGAGAATAAAGAATCAACCATATTTTTAATAAACTTTGAACAAATAATTACAGTGTTGTACAAGTTAAGAGGATGCTTGTAACAAATGCAGAAGCAGCACAGTGTAAATTCTTGATCTACTCACAACAATGTAATATATACAACTCATATCTGCTATATCTAAAAGTAATTTAATCTTTCCAAACCAGTTTAAAATAAAACCTTGACGTAAAGTACAATCAGTTAAAGCACAAATCTACCAGATCACACCTTTTTACTAGCGGTTTGCTTCTTGGGTAGACCTGTCTGCAAGATTTACTCAATGCATTGGAAGTGGGAAAAATAATTGTCTTCCCAACTTGGTTCTTTTGCTGGTTTGAGTGGTACGAAGCTAAATAACA
The DNA here is from genome assembly GCA_013400195.1 of Aramus guarauna. NCBI lineage: Eukaryota > Metazoa > Chordata > Aves > Gruiformes > Aramidae > Aramus > Aramus guarauna. The sequence continues at coordinate 310,857 of VXBL01005303.1, forward strand.
GGCTGGTAGGTAAAGTAGGACTGTTGGGACCACAAATATGCCATGTTTGAAATGATTAATAGCCTAGAGGCAATGTAAAGAACAGACAGACCTAATAAAATAAATCCCGTGGCTCTAGAATACATTCAATGTATGTACATTATGGGTTATCTAGTGCAATTCCCAGAAGGTGAGGCACAGTGCTAACTCCCTCTTGACAAGATGAATAAAAGCCAACTCAAAATCTTTTGATAAACTATGCGTTAGTCCTAACGATGATAAATTATGCAACTACATAAAGCACCGACAGGCATGAGAGGGGTGGGGGAACTGGTGAATGCCCAATTTTTCCTGTTTGATCATGCCTTAGCAAATAAAAAACATAATAAGTACAGCTTGGTGGCAGCATCAGTGCAGCAGCCATTGATTTGTATTGATTTTATCTATCTCTGTAATCTGAAATAACATACATAGAATCAGAATCTTGGCAATTTATAGCACCAATGAATTTTAACTTCCTGGTAACTTTTGCCAATTTAAAATACCCATATACTCTTGTGAGAACCATGGAGCCTCTTTAGCCACAGGTCTAAAGCTCAGTTACATTAATTTATGTTGATGGGCTTAGAATGGCTTTAGCACGGGTAAAACTAGTGCCTATTTTCCAAAGCAGAGGTATTAATTTTAGCAATCAGGCATCTGAAAAAGTTGTTTCATCTTCACCGATAACACTTTAAAAAAAACAACCAAATGGACTTTAACACCAAGGTACTTTTCCTAACTGGCTGAACAATTATCAGTTAGAAAATAACTCAAGAGAGTCATAGTTGTTTTCTTCAGTCTGAGGTTTTTTTTTTTTCTAGCTGCCAAGGACATTCCATGAGAAGGGAGCTCACTGCTTCTTTCTAAACAGATATTGTAATTGCAGTTCACTCTGAAAAAGCATTAGCTGAAATATCACTGGATATTAGCCTCACAGGTTTGTCATGGCCTATTTCCTTTAAATAGTTGCACTATTTTTGCTGTTTGGCAGGCACGGGGACTTAAGAATTCCTGTGTGTTTTGGTACTGGAGTATTTTAAGGTGATAAACAGTACAAATATTTCAGTTAGTTACAGCTCAAGAATTTATCTCAGGGATATTCTTAATTGTAATCTGTTTGTGCTAGCAAGCCTTCAGTTATTGAACACAGGATTGCACTCACGATTCTTACACAGGGCTAGAGTACACACGCAATGCCGTACGGAGTAGGAGGTTTGAAGCGCACACTAAACACCATATTGCAAACTGTATATTAAACAGCAATTTCACAGGACCTTTTCTCTCTCTCTTTGGCTGCACCAGCTCTAGCTATGCAAGTGAGTTCAAGTGCTTGGGTCTGTACAGACAATGACTTTCTGAACATGTTGTAGCCCTAGATCCAGAATGTGTGGCCCTCTGAGGCTTGCATGGTCTTAAAAGCATCAGTACCTTCCCTAGGCAGAGCTCTCTAAACAGCCACTTTTGAGAAATCCTTTCTGGCATAAAGCTGTAGCTACAGACATGTAAAAGGTGGCTATACAAAAGGAAAGAAGTACACTTCTTTATGTGGTGGAGACTCATTTGGACACTTTAAGGAAACGACTGAAGTATCTGGCAGGAATGATGTAGATATAGTTAACCTTGCTTTAGGCAGGAGGATGAACTATGTGAACTATGTGACTGATTAGTCCATTTGACCTGAAATTTTTCTGTTTGAGAGGTAGACTTAAGTCAACCCTTGCTATTATTACTATGTATGAAAGATTTTAGAGTGCTATCTCAGCATGTTTTTCCATATGTAGACCCTCTGGGGTCTACACTATTATAAACCTCAGAAAAACAGAAAAAGGACACACCAAAAGAAAAAGAAAGGAGAAAAAAAAATTTAAATGTCAGGTTACCATTTCCTTTGCTATAGCAGACTTGCTAACTTCTGAGACATTTCAAATATCCATTTTGATTTTGAAATAGTGTGTATTATGAATATCCCAAATGACATCTTAATGCAATGCTCTGTCTCTACCTACAAAACCAGTCTGTATTGACTGTACCGCTTGAACATCTGGTCTTATCTTGGACCATCTTTTAGAGTATCACTTCTGAACACTGGTGTTTGGTTTACCAGAGATCCAATGAGTTACTGATGATTTATGGCTTCAGATATTTTGAGAGCTGTATGAAATTCTAAACAATTCTGTGCAAAATGAAGATTATTGCACATATTTTGGCCTTTCTTGAAGAGTCAAAATTCAAACTTAAAGTAATAGCAATTGACTATCCATATTTAAAAAAAAAAAAATTACAGAGCAAATCACAATCATTACCATTATTACTTTGCTAGAAGCTGGCATTGAACCAGTCGCTCAACACAAGTTTCATACTCAGAGAAGAGTGAAAATGAAACCTGGGAGCACTTTTTCATGCTTATAATGGAGAATACAAGCAGAGGCTTTCATCTTCCTCACAGTGTTTTCAATAGCAACATTATTTAACAACTTACCAACAATTATTCCAGGTCTTCTGTCCATTTCAACGATATGTGGATGCACGCCTTTATATGCTGCATCACTCACAATTTGGGTGTTTTTCCGCACCCGCTCTGTTACAGGATCATCTACCACTGGGGTGAAGCCTCTGCCTTTTGTCTTCTCAAAGTCTTCATGGTATTTTACCTAGGAAAACAAGAAGAATTACATTCTGCAACCTGCAATTTACAGCAAATGGTTATTCTATGCAAGAATGTATACGTTTGGTTTATGAAGCACTTATATTCTTTGGGGTTTGCACCATTATAGAATTGTGAGATAGGCTGGATGGCCAGCCAAATCTTTTCTATCTCCCTAACTTGATTTCCTGATATTTTATTATCATTGTTGCATTTGTTTTCCATTGCCACTGAATTAGGCATTAGCTGACGCAGCAAAGTATCGTCTGACAGTCACACAGGACAGGAAAAGCCCTCAGGAGGTCAACTGGGCCATTCCCTTCTTCTCTAAGACAGGATAGCTCTCTACTGATGTAGACAACTACCTCTGTCAGTAAAAAATGTTCCAGCAGTAATAGTTCTAAAGAACTCAAGTCTTTTCATTCACTGAGAATTTTGATTATACGCAGTTTCATACAAAAGGTACTCTTTTCCTCTTTTGTTTTATCATATGCCAGCTGGTTTTAAACAAAGGTTTTTAGAAAGAATTGTAGCTATTCAAAGTATCCTGCTTTCAAAATAAATAAATAAACAAACAAACCAACCCCAGGACATTAGGGTAGAAAGTGTTATATAACCAAGGGTTGGAACAAAACCAGTATTAGTAAGAGTTATAAAGGTAGTATCCCTGATTTTGCATATTTACTTTTTTAATAGTATAAATCACCAAAGAATTAAATTGACAAACATTCTCACACAAGCAAATGCACACAAAACAACTCATTCCAAGAACAAAAGTCACGCAGAAACCAGGAACGTGCACAGGCACAAAGTGAAGTGTGTCACCTAATCCAGTCAAACTCTGTGATGCTCAAATGAGGTGTATACTTTTTTAAAGAAACAAAAAACAAACAAAAGAACAGACATTTAACTGTTAGAAAACTGTTTATTAGTATTTTGAAAATGTTCATTACAGTCGTATGCAGTTAGCAAACACCCCCTCAACAGGCATAAGAAGAAAATATTTCTTCCATACTTGAGCAGAGAGTTTTCATTAGTTACCTATATTAATGGAAGGCAAAATCCAGTGGAAGTCAAGTGTCATTCCTTAGTGTACTCTAGTTATAGGAAGAAAGTACCCTACCATTGAGATGTTGTTTTGTGTTTCTTTGACATGCCTTAGCTCAGGTGTGTCTAGAAGCACACTACGTCTACCTTTCATCTGTCTCTGATCACTGCTGTACTTGACCTGCAAAACAGCAACAACAGCACGCATGAAGTTTTTGTTTACAGTAGAAAGGATGGTGACAATCACACCATGCAATGGTATCCTTCTCAAATCACAATGACCAACATTTTTCTTGTTCCTTTGTTTGCACTCATTTTCCAGTGACATATTTCAGAGGGATGATACAGATGAGCTAGTATATTGGTAAGGCCAAAGGGTACATTTATTCCATTAATCACTTACTCAAAAAAGCAGTATTGACCTGAAAGCTGAAACTCTTGACTGTTTAAATGGCATAAGTGAAATAATTTGTTTAACAACTGAAAAAGAATATAAATAATAAGAAAACACCACTGTGAGTTGGACATCTTTAAAACATATTTGTATGGCTGATGATAAGCTACCTTCTTACTACCCAGACAGACCCAGATTCTGTCCTCACTCTGCTTCCAGGTTGGGATTAGCATGAGAACCCCTGGATCCCCAGGGAATTCAACTCTTACAAGTGGATTAGTCCTGTGGCAGTCTTCATACTCCTGTTTGGTAGCTAGTCTTTGCTAGCAGCACAAAAGCAACACGTCTGGGACAAATCTGAATATGCTGTTTTCAGAGAGAACATTTGGGCTCTGTGTTTTGTGCAACCGTAAGTACAGAACCTCCTATGTCACATTTCTCCTAATTAACTTCCTTTGTGGCATTGTACAGATTTGTAAAGATGCAAGGTTAATTACCTGCTAAAAAAAAAATAAAAGGAAAAAAAAAAACACAATCAAAATTCTAAACCAGTAAAAGTAGTTGGTCCTATTTGTTAGTTCTAGACTGGCTATTCTTACAGTTTCTTCTGGCTGGTTGAATTCTACTAACAGTCCCTCTTAGCTCCTACATTGCATTGTAACCTGTGTACTGAGTTAGTAAATATTTTAGATTTACCTATACATTCACACTCAAAGTACTACCTCTCAAATCAGTTGTGCATGCATTTGTGATGAGAGAAACCAAGTACTGAAATTGTCTAACTCTCCTTAAAATTACGTATTAGCTAAGCACAACACAACTATGAAAGCATGAGCTTCAGTGTCTATGTTTCATAGATAAGTTTGGAGTCATGTACAGAGAAACAGAAATATATGGTACTGCATATTCTTCAAATCTTTATTCATTAAACAATAAATTTTCTTAGAAAATATATTCAGCTATATATGCTTTTGAATATAAGGCATTTTCTGGGCAGAATCATTACAGCCAAGATAGTTTGGTTTTCATTTTCTGCTTATCATCATAGGGGAATATTTATTTCTGTAAATACTGATAAACAAAGTGAAGGAGTCACTTGGAAAAATAGTTGAATTTTCAGAAATAAAAAGATTATTTAAAGTCTAGAATTTTGGGGAAGTTTTCTTCTTATTTTTGATTATGCACCTCAAAATGAATTGACTTTGGTAAATATGCATGAGCATTTTAAGAACATAAGGCATACGTAGTTACAAGGTCAGATTCTGTTCCTTTGCCCTTAGATAAATCCTCTGACAAATCCAAACTACTTTACTTTTCCCTCCTACACTCATTTCTAAAGTGTTCACTACTATTAATTCTCTTCTGCCACCTTGAGACAGTGGCTCTGCTTGAAACCTGTTCCGTTTACCATCTGCAGGGGCTTTGTCACTGATGTTTCGGTGTTGAGGACACAGACTGTAACTAGTCTGGTCCTTTACTTCACCATGTCGTTTTGATTTCTTCTTTGGTCCTTCCTAGAATTGTCTGCTGCTTCTTACACCACCATAGTGGCAATTAAAAAAAAAAAAAAAAAAAGTAGGTATTATCATAAAAGCTAAGAAAAGCATAGTGTTTCACTCTTTAGTGTTTAGTAACAGGATCTACTTCGGACTACTCAGCTCTAATATAGGTGGCATGTCACAGAGTGGAACGGATGACTATATGCGTCCATGCTTTGAATAATAAAAAAATGAAATCTGCACTAATGTTAAATTCTCATTTCCTCTGTTCTTTACTGTAATTTACTCCTGCAATCTAGCAATTAAAACTTGGTAACAAGAGACAAAGATTCTTGAAAGAATGACTGACTACTAGGGACCCTCTCCTTGAAAAATACCGGTGCCAACACTACCACTTACTTCTTTTACAAGAATAATCACACAAGTCTGAATATTTTTGTTACCCATATGTGCAGTGCACGTACTCAAAGGGAAAAAAATAAATCCATTCAGTGCATGATGCAGTTGGATTCATTTGACACATCAAATCTAAATGGAAAAGCATATCCTTGTTATATTCCTACAATGACTGAAAATCTAAATGACAAAAAGATTCAGACAACTTGCCGAGCTGATATTGTCTTGATTCTTCTTGACTCTCTCTATCTCAGGAGTGACACTCACAGCAGTAGCTTTGCCAGGCTGCTCTCTGTAGTGAACCTATTATTTAACAGAATAAAATGGTACATACCATTTCAGCTAAAGCAATATCACACTGTATTACATTAAAATGTATGATTTAAAAGGTCATCCAGGAAATAACCAAAAAGCTAAAATGCATTTGAAGTTTATTAAAGCTTATAAAACTTGATTTTTGAAGCATAACCTTGAATTCTTTCTGTATAGTCTTCTTATTAATGCATTTGTGTGGATATATATGCACATACGCACACACCATCTTGATATTTACCACACTGGTCCTTGGCTGTATAGAGAAGTATCTTATATTTGGAATGGAGTAAGCCACAAATAATGCAGTAAAGTCAAGCAGAGTACATGAAAAACTGAATTTCAGCAATGCAAAATGTAAATGTATATTTATCCAGACAGAGATTCCATAAGGATACCCACCTGTGTTTATACTTCATATATTCAAAGGTGATTAAGCACAGTGGGTGCAATACCTCAGACAACTGCCAGTTGAATTCAACTGCCTAAATTTCACCACGTGTTTATTTAAATGTACTGTAGGAATATCCCCTCTATTGCTTTTTAACAAAATACACTTGTAGCAATGATGCATTAACCAAATGCACGCTCAAGGCAGGATCAGTATATAAAGAGGATAAAGGATAGGATGTAGCACTGACAGACCAATCAGTCTAATGTTAACCCTGGCCCCAAATACTGGGAAGTCGGACATGGTACACATTTAGTAAATAATTAGAGATTCTTGCATGATTTATGCCAGTCCATATAGTTTTATGTAAAATAAACGTTTCCATACAAACCTTTTTTTTTTTCTTTTATTAATAAAGTCTTGGGTTTGTGTGATAAGGATAACTGTCCTAGTACATTATGCATACATTACACTCATAATTCTGCAGTGCACTGTGGCATTAACGCACATATTGTTCAAGCAATTGTCTTCCCACAAAACACAGTTTTGGTCTGTCCACATCAACTGAAAAATTAACATCTTTTTAAAACGATGGTAAGCTATCAAACGGATTAAACTTGCAAACTGACATCTGTAAAGTTAAATGATTATTCAAGACTTAATGTTTCTAGAAATGACTGAAGTTAAAGAATCTTTGTCCTGAAAGAGAATTTAATATTTCCAATGAAATTTGCACAACACAAAAATAGGTGAAAAGTAAACAATGATGTGAGTAGAATAACTAGACAGACTGGCTTGAATCACTCGGGAAAACAGGTTTGTTTGAACAGCGTGCATTTTAGGAGAGCTAGATATGTATACATAAATCCAGGAATAAATAGCGTACACTTAAGTTAGAGGGACAGATTCTTGAAAATTGTAACTCTAAATTAATTTGCAGAATGTGGCAGAAAATACCCCAGGGAAACACTGCAGCTATTTGTAGCCCCATGAAATATGGCTGTTGATGGAAGTTCCCAGTGAGCAGAATGGCTGGTCTCTCAAAGCCTCATTAACAAGCTACAACTTCAGCGGTGCAGGAAAGCAGCAGTGCGCTCCAAAAGCCCTTACCTTCTTCCCCGTGCTCCTGCAAACAGTATGACTTTCTAATGGTTATGTCAGCCATTAAATACTAAACTCTGATAGGAAGGTTACTGAGGAACCAGAGACAGGTAAGAGAGCTGGAGTTTAAGTATAACTGTAGCCAATTTTTTCAAAACAAGTAAAAAATAAAGCTGGAAAAGCATATTCTGTTAAAAAAGAAAAATAAAAAAATCTGTCAAGAATTCCTGCAAATATCCAAGACAGAGAGTAACATTACAAAATATTGCCGCCATTTCTTTAACCAACTACATGGTGCTTCATGTGCCATTTCCCAAACCAAGCAACGGTTTTTCACAGTTGCTTCCTAAAAGAGGGTATTCAAGTCATTCCATTACCAAGCCCACACCTAACTAAAGAAAAGGCACAGCTTCTGGAGGCAGAATTTGTACTCATCCCCTGCACCCAAAAACTACACAAAGGATTAAACGAGAACAACTTCCCATGCTGACATTCTCTTGATTCCTCTTGACTCTTTCAATCTCGGGAGTGACACTCACAGGCGTCGCTTTGCAGAGCTGTTCTTTGTACTGAACCTAGCAAACATGGCAGAAGATATTAAACAGAGACTTCTGAGTAACAAAAATACAACAGTGTGTTAGACATCATCAAAAAGCACACTGGATTTGGATGGAAAATACCATTCCTTACTAAACACCCACATCTTTCCACACAATACTTAGTACTCACCCTCTTGCAGTTCTTCTATTTCAGACACAGACAACTGATACTTCAACGGGAATACTTCACTCATTAATGTTAATCAAAGTGCAAGGCTAAGAAGTTATCATTTTACCATTAGTTGATTCAATTAGTCTTTGTGGACAAACAGGAACTACCACAAACACCACAGACATATCCATTGAGGCACAAACACATTTAATACAGCAGAGAGAAGCGTGCAAGCAATGAAAATGGGGCACACATTGCTAATATTCTTCTGGTTTTCCTTAACTCTCCTTAGTTCGGGTGGATCACAAATAGTTGTTGCATGCTGAATTTCTTCCTTGTATTTAATCTGCACAATAAATATTACAAAATATTAGCATTTTAAAGAAGATACAGAGAGGCACTAAAACACAACAAACATTTTGTAATCTCTCCCTTACACATACTGCACAGCTAGGCCACAACTATCAACACTATTGACCTGAACAGGAATAGTTTTATTTCATTTCTGCTGGGGTCTCCAATGCATCTTGTTTGATACAATGCAGCAAAGAGTGCATATAACAAGTCTAATATCCTAAAACTCTTACGGCGGGGATATACATCACATGGGATTGTGGCTATCTTCACAATAATTGGGATGCTGCATAAACTACTTGGAGATCTGCATCACTTTGACAAGGACTTGGTCTTGCTATCATCTTGCTAGAGAGTCTACCAGTCCATTTCAGAAACCAAACATTTCACAGATGTGTTCCTAAAAGGGTGGATGGCTTCAACGTCTCATTCAAATTCTCTAAAACCACACACAGATACATCAGGGAGAATGCAGATGTTTGGATGGATAATGCCTTTGAAGATGCTGTCAGATATTTACTGTTGCTTTTGCCACTTTTAATCTCTTCTAAACAGTAGTATGTTTGGATATGGTAGATTCCATAATCTGAAAGATGCACAGGACTAGAATTTCTTCAAGTATACATTATATGTACCAAAACTGCAATTCAACTTAATGAGAAAGAATTGTAAGGTTAAGTGGATGTGGTTCTAAAAAGAAAGGCACCACATTTTCTGGTTTTCCATATGCTATACAAAAGGGTCATCTAGGACAAATCTGTGCATTGTCTTTTCCTTAGTGGCTGTTACTAAATACCTGTCCAGTATCCAGCACATTCAGCTTCAAATCTCTTAGGCCACTGTGAAATAAACAATACTTGTAGACCCAGCCATCCTTTATAGTTTTATGGCATGCTTTCTTTTTCTTTACAATGGTAACAAAACAGCAAAATTCACAAAAACATTCAAAATTGTGTATGCAGTGATACACAATAGTTGGAAACATTTTTCATTAGCAAGACTCGAGGAAGAAAAAGTACTTTAAGAACAAGGGAACAGCATAAAGAATCAATCTGCACAGTTTTATATTAATGTGGCATACAAAACTTCTGTTAAATACATTTTAAGGATGCAAAATCAAAATTCAAAAATCAGAAAATGACACAATTAAATGTAACCTTAGTTCTGCCCCTTGTACAAATATGCTCCATATACAGTTTTTAATATGTTTTATGCTACTTTGTTCTTTTCCTCTTTAGGTATTTTATAATCTTCTTTATCTATTACCAAAAGGTGTTTTTCTCAAGAGAATTCTGCCTCATTAATTACACATAATCAATGACCCTTACTGAGTGAGTAGTTTGCATGTAGACCATGACTGATCTTTTTTTTTTCTTTAACTGCTCTAAGGTCCTGCTTTGATGACAGAATTACTGATTTCTTCAGGAACTTTTCTATGCTGCTCCTTGCTAAAGCGTCTGAGTTTTTCACACACATTAATTTACTAATTTTGGTGTGAAAGGAAGAAAAAGGGAATTGTGACAAGGAAAAGTACTATTTTTACTAGAGAGCACAGACAAGTACCAGCTAATCTGGCTACATAATTTTTAAAAACATAGGATTAGACAGCACCTGCATTCAAATGAGAATTTCCATTGAACTGTACTTTGCAAAACGGAAAATGAGAGCAGGTCCACCTCTGTGGTCAAGTATAAAATAATACACTTTAGCATTGGATCCTCAGGTCTAGACACAGCTGAGTTGAATTCAGGTTCTTGCTTTTGCTTTTTTTGACTTAGTGACCTTAATAATACTCCCTAAAGATACCTCATGGGGAGGCAATTTCTCATGATTTAAAAAACTAGCAATGTACATTTCTTTGTGTGCCTTCATCTTAAGCCCCTTGTGGTTTGTTTAGCTTGACTGTGAAAACCCATGAGAACAATCATAGCTTGTTACCTCCACGGACACCATCGTTAAAGAAAGGGAAAATATTTGACCAAGAATACCTCAGACACATACTGACAGCGAGGGAGTGATGAGTCTAAATGACCTTTGGTTCTGTTTCAGCTCTTCTGGAAGGATACACCCATGCACAGGAGCACATCATTCTGCCCGCCTTTCCCTACATTTGGCATCTCCACTTTGTCCATGACCAAGCCCTTCTATGCGTTCAGTTCCTCCTCCCTGGCTTCTTTTTTCCCAAATCCACTGTACCAAATGTCATTCAGTAGCTAATTTTCAACTCTCTTCTCCAAGACATGGTACTTCTGGAGAGTGCCCAAATTTTTAACACAGACAAAACAACTTGTTTTTCTCTAAGCTCATACTTGGAAGCTGCGTTGGCTGATTTTTTTTAAATAAATAAATAAAAACCAAACCAGCCCAGACCAGGAATGGAAAATTTCAGTCCAAACAGTTTAGGGCTGGCAGAAATACTAAACCACTGGAAAAAGGGTCTTTTAATAGAGACTATTAGGTAAACTTAAGAATTGGCAGTGCTACTAGTCCTTAAAATGCTTCAAAATGTCCCTTGCTTGAGTTTTAATCAGGCCCCAGCCATGTGGTGCTGACTGACATATCACAGGGGCTTCCTCACGGATTTCACACAACCAAAAACGTAACTACAATCTTCCCCCAAATATCTTCTTCCCAGTGCTGTGTCCAGCCCTGCCTGTCCCTCGATATAAATAAGTTTTTTAAAAATTCTCCTAGTTATTTGTAGCTTTGCAGTTCAGATGCAGTTACAATCCATGGGTTTGATGTTTGCTTTTAAATTTCTGTGAGATCTTGACTCCAACTTTAGGAGGCTCCTTCTTCCAAATCAATCATCACAACAGGTGAGATGAGCTCAACCACCTTGGCTCTCACCATCTTGTTTTTTAGGATTTGAAAAAAGACCATTCTGAGCTTTGTCTCCAATACATGTCACCTGGAAGAATTTGATCACTTTGAGAACATGATGCAGTGGATTTTTTTGCATGGTTTGGTTGTACAGTGAGTGTTATTTTGGTTTGGTGTTCTGTGTTTTTTGCACTGCAGATGTGCTTCATATTCCATAGTTTCATTTAGTTCAGCAATTAGTTTTAAAGCTGTCCTAAGTCCTTCTGGCTGAATTCAAAGATAGATGTAAAATGTTTAAATCTAATGGAGTCAAAATTGATATAATTTACCCTTCCTTTGGGACTCCTGTAAATTACAAAATAAAATTTCCCTCTTACTGCACAATATAATTTCATTCTTACTGACATATAATTTAAAACTTTCTTGCACGTTGCCTTTAAATTTGGCATTCTACACTTTTAATAAATATTATACAAGACTTAAGTAATCTCAAGTGCACTAGATGTAATAAAATATCTTTTGTAAAATATTAACTCTACAGATAGACTATCAAGGTAAAGGCTTACATCACAGCACTAAACCACTAATGCATTTTGTGCTTCTCGATATGCTTTTGTTCAAGTGTGTTTACGAGCATGCTGATCCACCTTTAATTTTATCCTCGTCACCACTGTTTACAATTTCTAGAACAGCAAGAGTGCTGTACACTACTTTTCCACTTCACTTTGAAAGATATTGAGAAAAAACATTAGAGTAAGGCTACTTCTAATAAGTGTGTCTGTGTGTCTGTGTGTCTGTCTGTGTGACTACTCTCAAAATAAATCTCTGTGGTAGCTGGAAATCAAATAGGTAACAGGAGATTAGGTTTTTATTTCTAGAACACCAGCACAAATCTGGCAAAAAAAAAAAAAAAAAAATGCAAAAAGTTGGGGGGGGGGGGGGTTTACACCAAAAAAAAAAAGCCCCCAAAACAATAATAAAAAATCCCATCCTCAAATCAAGAAAACCTACAGCTTCCCAACCAGAAACACTACTTCAGGATTTAGGACATATGATAGCTTGTACTAAATATTCAAATTGCCCTGTGACTCAAAATGCCAAGATGAAAACTGATGGATGGAGCAGAGAAAAATTCCAAGGAAAATATTAGTTTTGCAAAATTTTATGGAAATTCCCTACCTGACCTTACTTTGGTGGGAAATGCTATATTTAACACTACTCGGTAAACAACGAAATTCTAGCAGAATAGGTGTCCACAGTCACTAATTTGGATTTCAACTAATATTTAAATAAAAGCTAATGTCATGCCTATGCGCTACTTTCAAACTTTAATTTAAAAAAAAAAAAAAAAATCTAATCATCACTAAAGTCATGTCACAAATATAAAAATGGCCCCAGAGGAATCCGCACCAAAAATTCCAAACAAGTGAACAATGCAGCCACAAGTGTTTTCTTGCTTGGCAGTCACTTTTCCACTTGTTTCAAGTTTTGCCAGTTATTTATCACAAAAGCATATTCTACTTGTAGAAAACTCTCATTTTTATATTTTATTTTTAGTTTTCCATTAAAGTGCCAAAGACATTGGGCATCCCTAGATAAACAACATCAATTCAGAACCAGAAACCATCAGATCCACAGATCAACTTGTCATCAGCTTGTAAAGAGGCACAGAGCTTGAGTCTGGACATAATTTTTCTCTTCCTGAAGTGCAAACTGTACCAACGCCTTTGTAATACATGCGGACTCTACAGGACCTTAACAAATTTTCTTTTTTGTAATACGATATTTTTCTAAATTGCATATTATAACTGCTGTTCAGTCTGTCATACTGGGAAAAACATTTCATGTTCCTCACTCTTGAAAGACAAAATTCTTTCCTCAAATATTTAGTTAAAAGTTTTTCCTATTTTTCATGATGCTTCAATTTGAAACTCTACATTTGGACAGAGAACTACACTAGAGTGCAGGTTTAACTCTACTAGAATGAGGCTCTATATCCAAAATCCAGTGGACTAGTATTTGAATGAGATGTGTGATATGAAAATGTAGAATTTTTAGTAAACAAGATGGAAAAAAAAATTTGACCACCATTTACTTGTATAAGAATAATTAATGTTAATAACACTTACTGAACTAATATTCTGTTGATTTTTCTTTACTCTTTCAATCTCTGGAGTCTCTTTTACAGCTGTGCCAGCTCCTAGTTCCTTCTTGTAAAACACCTTCATTTCCCCAAAAGAAAAAGTAATTATGAGACCGTTAGCAATGCAAGTACAAGTTCTCATAAAAGGGCTGGGCAATTCTCCAAGTTCCAAATTGGTTTGACTATAAATCTTGCGAAGAAAGCAAATACCTTAATTTTTCATAAATCAGACCAATTATCAATAACTATAATAACATTCTGTTTGTTTACAACTGTAACCCAGATAATCTATTATCATCCTTTAGACTGACCTCAAACATTTATAAGTATTTGTAATGGTAGTTTTAACTTTGGAGATAATATTAAAATTTAGAACATCACTTATAAATGTTTACAAATGCAACTTTATGCTTGAGTAATTTCACTCATTTCAATGTAATTGAATGTGCATGTACATGCAAGACTTGAATTGGTTTTTTTAATCTTCAGATCTTAAAATACTCTGAGAAGTGAATAGATATTATTATTTCTAATTTAACAAACTAGAAAATTGACATATTCATGACAAAATAACCAGAACAGACAGAGCTACAATCCAAGTCATGCCATTTTTTTATTTCTGGGTTCAAGCCCAAAAGCTGAGTACTGCATCTAAAAAGAAAGTTCACTTCTGAAAAGATACACATGCTGTTTATATAATTCTCCTTTCTATTTCAATTGATTCAGTAAAAGATAAAACATAAAGCACATCAGTAGAATCAATCATTCAAAGTTACTGAAAGAGACAGCAAATAACTGCTCTGCAAATTCCAAATGTGGCTATAATTTAAATAACCATGGAGCAAAACTCCTAAAGAAGTTTTATTTGAATTTCAGTATTTGGTGTCACAGCTGTTGCCATTCCAGTAAGTATTTCCAGGCTAGTAGCATAAAAAGAAGTCTGATCTTGGAGTTCATAAAATAAATCTTTGCCATTTACTATTTCTGCTTTTCTTAAACCAAGAGATATTTAACTTTTTTTTTCCTATCAATAAACCCTAAACAATAAAACATCATTCTTGATGCATTTCTCCTACTTCCTTAAAGTCCTCTCTAACCTAGGGTGACCAGTACTGCCAAATATTCTGGAGGAGAATAAATTATTTATGTCCATAACTCATATTTAAATATTCAGAAAACCTTTAACAATTTAAAACTTTGTTTTACCATGTGACAACAGAGACAGTTTATGAGTAAGAACTTGAAAATTCCTCTGCAGCAACATGTCAGTACAAGGTAGAAAGATTTACATAGCAGATTGAACTAAAATATACTTTTCTCCTCTACCAAGGAGGGAGTGGTAAAAAATGTTGGAGCTGGGAATTTTTCCATGAAAGAGATGACTGTGCAATAAATATCCTACTGTAAATAATCTGCCAAATGAGCTAGTGAGCTAAAAGCAGCACTGATCTTACCTGCAGAGCTAACCACCTTTTTTATCCCTTAAGGAAGGAAAATACTTGAGATGAAATCCAAAAAACAGAAGCCTACTAGGGATCATTCATTTTTTTATATTGGGCCTGCTCCCAACTATATCTGAGTAAAAATTAACTTAGCCTTATAATCTAAATTGCACAGAATGCTGAAAGATTAAAATGTAGAGAAAGAAAAAAAAAAAAGATAATTCAATCGTAGCTATAAACTGCTTTCCTACATTTGGAGGATCCAGTTCAGAAACAGAAAAAGTATGATCACGAAATAAAGCAAACACAAATCACCTCAAAGTCAAAATAATTTTTATTTCATATTATCTAGTACACTAACAAAGAGGACAATTGTCAGCCTTGGCACTGAACACTCAGACTAGGCTTCAGGGCTGCATGGGGTTCAGATGCATCAGAGGCTTGTCAAGGCTTAGTTAAGTAGTGGAAGGTTATTACGTGCCTGGTATCTAACTGTCAGTGTCCGCACTGCCAGACCCAATGACCTATTTGAGGACTCCATCAAAAGCTGTCAAAGACTGGAGCAGGGAGGAAAGCAGATCAGTAGACCCCAGCTCCCTTACACAGTTGCGTGTAGCGTGTTAGGATGCCGGTGACATGAGACACGGTGCTAATCGCCATCACAACGTGCAGCACAGCACCTTTCAAAACCAGGAGGCAAGAGATTACACGAAACAAAACCAGTGGGCCTGTCAACAGCTGCTGTTAGAAAGACGTAGCTTCCAGCTGCTCTCCTCTGAAGGAAGAAAAGGAGCAGGCGATGGCCGGAAGACGTCACAGGAGAGACCACTGCCTATGGCAGCCTCAGACTTTTCTTCTCACCCCTCCCCGCAGGCTCTTATTCCCTCAGTGAAGCCACAGGGATATGGGGTAGGTGCAGGTACACACCTCTGAGAGAAACCAATTGGCCTCGTACTCATGCAGAGCTGGAGAAGCTGAGACTATCTCTAAGCTAAAGAACAACATCTGTGCCAGATAATACTAAAATATTTAAGTAATTTATACTCCTTTCTCTCAAATCATTGGTTTATTAGTATTACTTAGTCTGCCATAAAAAACAGACACTAACCAAAGGATAGCCTTTGGTTCCGGAGGGTATATTTACTCTTCTTCTTCTCTTCTCTTTGTTATATTACAAGCAAAGACAGAATTACAAACAGCAGAATTAATGGGCCCAAAAAGGAAATGGAACTGAATGCATCACAAACCGGGCAATTTTAGAAATCTAAGCTCCTAATGTATTTTTAGGGATAAACTGAAACTTAAGTCTAGCATAAAATTTAAAAATATAACCAGTATAACATAAAATCATTAGACATACATGTTTATGAAACCTGATCTGTTCTAATTTTATATCCAAATCCTGATGTTCTGTACATATGATAGGAAACAGATGAAAAATCTTATATGCGTAGTAACAAGCCTTAGATTTTTTTGACATTTTAAATAAAGTACTTCCTGGGGCTTGATGGAAAAAGAAAAAAAATCTTCATTTAAAAATAACTGTGGCTTGGCAAGGTGGTATAAGTGGTTTAGTAATTCAAAATAACAGTGTCACACCTAGAAAAGCTGGGTATTTTTCTACTGAAAGAAATGTGTGATACAGCTTTTGCCAGGAAAATTATGCAAATAGTTCAAAGGACATTTGCTCATAAGTTCCGTATTTCATGCTGTGGCACAAGAGAGCCTATTTAAACTGAAAAATATCTGAAAAGTTGCAAGCAGAGAAGCACTATTACTCACTGAACTGATGTTTTTCTGAGTGCTTTTTATCCTTTCCATCTCTGGAGTGTCTGGGACAGCAGAATAGTTACAGAGCATCTTCTCTGCTTCGTCTTTGTACATTTTCTGAAAAATAATTTTAAAATGTCTATTTCCTGCTTTATTTGGCTCAGAATATCCAAACTGCAAAAAAAGATGCTCATTGCTGATAAGCCTCAACATCCTTGTACAGTATTTATTTCAACCTCTCTCCTCCATGATATTGTTATCACTGTCTGTGTGGGATACCTGACACTGTGTCCCACACTGAAAATATATTTTTTTATATATATTCTGATATGTATTATATATTTTCCCTTCACTGTCAGGATACATATAACCTTCTCGTTACGTAATGTAAAAAGACCTGCAAGTAGATGTAAACAATTTAATTTAATTTACATGGCATGACAGACCTAAATACAAATAAAAATCAGGCAGTAAGACTTTTTACTACATGTAAATTAATTTAATACAGGTATGAAAGCCTCTAGAGAGCTAGAGAAGAAGTATTTTGAGCAACGTATGTCAAGCACTCATCGTTACACAGATTAAAACATTCAGCCTTTGAACTATGCCCACCTGGCTTGCTATTTCTGAAGCCCTTTTGACCCGTTGTATTTCAGGAGTATATGGGCCAACTTGCATCCCTTTTCCTATAATTTCAGTCTCCAGATCCTTTTTATATTCTTTCTGAAGAAAAAAGAAGGAAAAAGCATAACTAATTCTACAGTTATTTGTGCATACATGTCTTCAAAGCTATTCTGAGAGCACTGATCAGACTTTAAAATACATTCTCCAATTCGTTTAATTTTTTTTATTGTGCACTGCTTATTCCTTTTAGGCCAAGTATGTTCGAGAACATTTTCTGGTTTTAACATCTCATTGTGTTTTACATCCAAAGTAATCTTAAGAGATTCATTCTGTACTCACCTGGCTTACAATTTCAGTAGCCTTTCTGGCTCGTTGTATATCAGGTGTATCCATGCCCACTCCCATTCCCTTTCCTTTAATTTCATTCTCCAAGTCCTTCTTGTATTCTTTCTGAAAAGAATAGCATTGGAAATAGTCACATGTCTGACAGCCAAATTCTTAAATTGTTCCTACTTTAATCTGTGCGATTCCACTCAACAGCATTCTTAAAACATCCAGTAACTTCTGATGCAACAGCATTAGCTTTGCAGGACCTATCTATCAGACACCTATGCTGTAGCTGCTGCCCGGTTAAAAAATTCTTTGAACAGATTGCTTACTTCAAATCTGATGTAGCCTTTCGCATCTACCTGCCTTTGCAGCTTTGACAGCCGCAATCACAGACACACGTACACGAGAGTTTCTCCCTCAGCCATCCTTTGCAGGACTGGGGTCATAAGGCCTTAGCAGCTCTCTAACTCTGTTTATCATTTGGCCCTAACTAAACCAGCAGCTATTTAGACCTAAAAGCTACTGAACACAGCCCAGGCTAGATGTGATTTGTGAGGAACAAGCACCACCTGCACAAGATGACAGAAAGGTCAAAGTTCTGGGAAGTCTTAACTTTCCTCTCTACACTGCTTATGGAACTTTTAGATTCTATGCAGCTCGACGGATTAGGTATTTCATGAAATTTGTGGTATTGCTACTGCCTAGATTGGTCACCACATGCGATTCTCAGTGACAATAATTTGTTGCATTCTGTCAAATGGAAAGCTTGCACCAGGTACAGTACTGACCATGCTTGCAATTTCAGAAGCTTTCTTGACTCGTCTTATCTCAGGAGTATCTGGACCGACTTGCATGCCCTTCCCTTTAATTTCAGTTTCCAGGTCTTTCTTGTATTGTTTCTGTGAAGGTAAAACTTCATACATTATATTTGCAATAGCCAGAGAGTTACAGCTAGATTTTTGCTCAAGAGATCCCATTTAAGATTTAGATTAAATCAAAAATCTCAAGGTAACAGTCACAACTCTCAAGTCTTGGCAAGCGTTTGCCAGGAAAACACAAACTACAGGAGGAAAACCTTGCTACAATTATCCTCTAAAGTAAAGGCGAAGTTTAGCTCTGCAGAACATAGTGTAATAAGCTGGTACTTGGTGCCAGCCTAACTGAAACACATTTTACTTTTAAGAAAATATTTTATTTATGAAGATACTACACATTAGAAATTTTATACCAAATACAATTGTTTCCAGTGAACTTTCAGAGCGGGAAGTTGTAATTTATTCATTTAATAGGTCTTTCCTGAACCACAACCATTAGGCAAGTGGCAGTACTCATCCATGATTGCTGCTTTTCCCCCCACAA
Organism: Aramus guarauna; assembly: GCA_013400195.1. Classification (NCBI taxonomy): domain Eukaryota; kingdom Metazoa; phylum Chordata; class Aves; order Gruiformes; family Aramidae; genus Aramus; species Aramus guarauna. Next base: position 330,218 of record VXBL01005303.1, read on the forward strand.
CATAAATTATAAATAACCAATAACCAGGAAACAAAATTAATATTTCATCTTCACCTTATCCAAGCAAGGATATATTTCTTGTTCATCAGCAAATGATATTAAAATGTAATACTGAAATACTGTATACAATAGTTTGAAATATTGTAAACAATAATTGTACTTTAAAAAAAATTTAAAGGATTCTTAGGCAGTGCAGTTTCTAGTAGCAATCATTCTCTTCTGTTATAGTTTATCTCTGTCTGTGGAAAATGGGGATGTTCAAAATAAATATATATAATGAAAATATTTTCTTCTTACTTTTCCTCTTTGTTAACTTATTAATTTATCTTTCTATTCAATGCAATGGTCTGATCACTCGTAGCATGAAGTTACAAGAACATGAGCAAAAAGACTTTCAGTCTTCAATCTCTGTCTCACTCTGATGTGGAAACAAATACGATAAAACAACTCTCTACTTCCCAAACCACGTTTCCTCCTAGCTTGCTACTGTGTAAAACACCAGGGAAGATAATCCTGGGAGTTACAGCTATATATTCCTGAACTTGTTTACAGTGGTAAGGTTGGCCCTATGCATGGAAGTCCCTCTGGTTCTTATGGCTATGTATGTATATGTGTACAAATAAACATACACATACATATTAAATGAAAATAAAGTATGTAAATATATACAATAAAATATATATATTGCTCTAAAAGAATGACTCCCCAAAGATGTGAAGTGCAGCACAAGCTTTGCCTTCCCCCCTGCCCTCCCCACACCTTCCCAGCCCCACCACTGCTTCCCAGGCAGCCTGGGCAAGCGCATCCAGAGGAGCTGCAGCCTCGCCAGCACTGGCGCTTGCAGCTCCGCTGAGCACACGGGCTTGTCGGGCGCATGAGTTCTCAGTCAGGGTGGTCGTCAAGAGACAGTACACAGATCAAGGAGTCTTCTGCTTCCACTCCCAGCCCTTCAATGGGAGTAGGTCACACACTTACGTGCTTCCACATAACCTCCAGAGCAACTTAGACCAACACAGTTAATACCAAAGTTCACTTCTAAAAATGTACTCTGGAAGGAGCCTCCACCTGTCTGTTTGCACTGGATGAACCACAAGCTCAGGAAAATCTATTTCTTCTAGAGCAACTCTACTTTTGGAGAAAGGTTTTCACAAGTAGAATCGTTTGTTTGGATAAAAGATCTTCCCAAGATGCCTGGCAGCCATTACTAATATTTATTTTCAGATAGAAGGTACTGATTCCAAAAAACCTCAAAATTATATCATTGACCTTTCTTTACAAGTCAGTTAACGGTCAACTCTGTTTCCATTACAGTATTAATTGTACTAACTGAACAAATAAATAGATGGAAAAATGAACCCAGTTTTAAATTCTGTATCTACTGACCCCACTAACAATTTCCATTGACCTTTTAATTGCCTGAAAATCTGAAATATTTGTCGTAAATTGTATTTTTCCAGAGATCTTCTATATTCTTAAAGTAAAACAGAAATAGCCTCACTTTTAATACTTATGTAGTTGATTGCAGATTATGTAAAAAAAAAAAAGGAGTATTTTCAGTCATGTACAACATAAATTTCTGTGACATCAATAACCTTGACTAGCATAACATACCTCATTTAGTATCTGAGATGCGTTTTTCACTCTAATCAGATCTGGCGTATCTTCAAACACTGTCATTCCTTTTCCTTTCATCCCTTCTTCCAAATCTTTTCTATACTCTTTCTAAGGATTACAAAAAGAGAGAGATTTCTCCACTTAATACTGTGTGCAAGATCTTGAAAAGAAATGCCACTTATTAAATGTCTGAAGGGTATCTTTGAAATTTCTATGAAATATGAATTAGCTGAAGTACAGGTTTCAGAGTTAAAATAGAATTGGAAATGATCAAATCAAAAGGTACAATGTTGAAAAAGTAAAAAGGTTTTAATGTAGCCATGTATTTTCCTGTTGTGCTGTTGAAAAATAGTCCTCTCCTATACAGTGCTAGCACACTGTTCAGGGGCCTCAGCTGCCTCTCTACAGATATTTTAACTGCAGTAGCATTTGCTTTTACAGACCAATATATGCTGTGCTGCAGTTTTTACTTCTGTCCCACTAATGGCACCACAATCAGGATGGATGCACTGAACACTATACTAGGACCTGTTAAACTGACTGCTTGACAAATTATAATGTAGAAGCAATATACCATATCACTTCTGTGTCCCTCAGACGCTGCATTGACATGAGCTATCAATATTTAGCAACTGCAGCCTCCAGAGTACTCAAGTGTTCAGTATAAAATTAAAAGCACACTAGAATCTGCCTGTGGATATTTGGTTCTTCTTCCTCTTCCCAATTCCTAGAGAGCTGATGTGAGCCTACTGCAGTTAAAGATCTTCAGGTTTAGTATGGATTTTTAATTGCTCTACCTATCTCCAGGTTTGAGTTAGGCTTTTTTGAGCAAAGAAACTAGAAAAAAAATGAAGCAAAATTTTTCAGAAGGATTTATGTAGACATGAATTAAGACTCCTAATCCTGTATTAAATTTCATAAGCAGCAGCAAGTACCTTTGTCTCTGTATAAGCTTTTTATTTAAACAAAAGGAAACCAGGTATTTTTAATACCAGAATGTAGGAATCAGATGTGGGGCATCATGTTCTACAGCAAGCAGGAAACAACTTCTATTAATTTAGAATTATTAAATTTAGCTCTCTCTTCTGAAGCAGTGGTGAATGTGGTTCCAGAGAAGAAAGGTCTTATTGTTATGAAATGTGAAATATTTGCAGAATTCTTTACAGTGGGAAGGCAACAGAATAAGTTGGAACACAGCTGACGCTTAAAAAAAAAAAGTAATTGAACAAATAATTCTTTTTTTAATAACTCCAGGTTCTCCTTCTTGTTTCATGCAGTATCTATCTAAAGTTTATTATGAACCTTCGCACAAAAATACTGAGCTACATCCTAGACTATGAAAAAATACATCATTTTGCTGAATCTTGAAAGACAATCATTAATTCGACCTATGTAATCTTTGGTTTTGGAATCCGTTCCTTGAATGTGGATATAAAAGCATCTGAAATTCATGCAGTTATGCATTAAAATACCATTTCCATTTTCTCATATTCTTCCCCTCTGGCTTAAAAGCATGATTTACTCCCTAAGTAATGAGTCATAAAACTTGAGGAGGTAAGAATTAGGGAACATCTTAATGCAAGTAGCACTACGGAGGGAAGTTACATCAAAATTTTCAGATGCACATTTACAGCCCATCTGAAACTATGCACACACTAAGCACTTCTGTGGACATTCAGCATGCAACAAAATTAACTCAATTAAATGCAAGCATTTGCATTTTTTTCCTAGTCAATAGGCATTCATGAGACATGTACACACAAACTAGATCTAGCTTGAGACTTGTCTACCTGACAGCCAAGCTTATTGGAATCAATTATTTATTAGAGGATGAATAATAAAAAAATATCTGAAAAGCAAATCTTTTTCTTACCCATAGGAAATCTAGCATAGACAGGGATAAGTTGTGTAAAGAACAAGGAAAGAAACAAGGTTCAAAGATTTTTAATTCTAGCATCCTTGATTCCGTTCATCTGGGCCACAGCAAAAACATCAATTCTTAATACAATACATATAAACAAGGTACTGTTGGCTCCAAATTCAAATGGACAACATCTAGCAGCTCTGGTACTTCTAACTATGAATTTTCTGATACATTTACTTCTAAATTTGGTCAAATAGTAAGCCTCATCTATAGAACCAACCAATACATAAAAACAGTTTTGAATAACAAAAGAAAACAGCTAAAGATATAAGGATTCTCAGTTATGGAAAAAAGTTATTTAATTTATAATGTCACATACAACTAATAAGAATATTGGACAAATAAAGAAACAGTGGGCATACAGAAAACCTGCACTTTGTAACAAAATTTGCTTAAAGCAGATTATGTAATATCACAGCTATATTATGGAATTTTGGTCTTCTCTATTTTCATCCATAACACGTATGACAGATAATTATTTCAATTGGATTAGTTAAAAGTGACTACACACAGCTCAAAGCATCTATATAACCACAACAGACTATCATAAACCTGAAATAATTACTCAAAAGAAAAAACTGCCATCTGGACACCCACAGAAATCCTCCTTTCTACCTCTTCATCTATCTGGAAAGCAAACTCCAGGTCATCTCCAAAACCCTATCAAACAGATGTCGTTTGCAGCATGCCTGGAAGGTCACCAAATTTGGGCTGTTTGAGCCCTGGGGAGGAACAAATTCCAGAACTGAGGCCCTCAAGAGGGGATGTCTTGCCAACGATCCATTTTCTATGGAGTCATCTGATTTGTTCATTTAACTCTGTTTTCTGATTCAGGTGTGCTGAGCTGTATCATTTCCTTATGTTCACAAGGAAACTTCAAAAACTATCGATTCTTACTACAGCACTATTCAGAATATAAAATGACATGCCACAGTTTTTACTCATGGAGTCACTTTTGTATTTAGCTATCAAGTTAACTGTAAGTTGTTCAGCACTCAGTAGCTTGTAGTGATGCTGCTTATTACTCATTTACAACCTAACAAGCAAAAAAAGGAAAATCCCCTACCTCTTTCAGAAGGTTAGTGACTTCTTTTATATGCAAGAACTCTGGGGTCTTGTCTAAATCCATTGAGGGTCTTCCCTTGATTTCTTCTTCAAAATCTCTGCGATACATTTTCTATTGAAGCAAAAACAACAACTAATGGTACATGCACGTGCATTTCCAAGTATATTTCAAAAAGAACACTGTAAACAGAGCCAGAAATGAGTCCTGCCATACATTAGTTATCACATTAATAAGCAACTTTATTACTCATTTCATTACCTAGATTATCTATACAAGTTACACAAAATTTAGACAAAAATGTGTATGTCTGACATTTCCAAAAAAAGTGTTTAACCTGATCTATGAAAGAAACAGCCTGCAGTTTGGCAGGGAAAACAGAAGACAAATGGCATACAAGGTAATGGTTTTAAACACATAAAAGTTTCTATCAAGAGGATGAAATCATCTGTTTTCCGTGACACACAGCAAAAATAATGGAATCAAACTGCAGCAAGGGAGACACAGGGAAATACTCTCAGGATGGATGGTGAAACACTGGACTTAGATTGCCTGGGTGGTCACAAAACCTCCACCATTGGAAGTTTTTAGTAAAAAGTCAGGAAAATATAGCCTGACATAGGATAGCCAGTGGTGTTCTGGAGCCTGGGAACAATCCTTCTCCCTTGCTGAGCTCCCCAGGCTGAATAGGCAGGAGCACATTTCAGTTAAGGCACGGGGTCAGATTGGGCTTTGCGCCGTCAGTTACTTCCACCTGAGAACACTCAATCATTAAACATGGAATTAAAGGCAAAAGGTTAAAAAGTTAGTAAACTCTGATCTAGATGACCTCTTGAGCTTCTTCTCAATTCAGTGATGCTACATACAATCTCTGTTTAGTGTCAGCACCAATGGCCTTTTGAGAAAAAAAAAAAAAAATGAAGGAGGAACTGAGCTACGGAATAGCAGAGAACTACTCAGCACTAATTCTATCATACCCTCAATTTATAAAACCTTTATAATCTGCTTCATCCATTTTCTTAATGTGAGTACAAGATGTCTGTTAGCATTTCCGTTGATCTAAATTCTACCAGTTTAAGCACACATTTTTACTAACCTCACTTTGCATCTTTTGAGCCTCCTTTGAAACTTGATACATTGGTGTATCCACAAACTCCAGCAGTGATCTGCCTTTAGACTTTTCGTAATTCTCTTTGTACTTGACCTAGGAAAATGAAAATGAAGGCTGTTAACAGCTGAGACAATGTGAGATCTGATTGCTTGCCACGGCGACAGACAAATCTGTCTTAGCCATACTCCTTAAAGGTTTTGACTTGGAAGACTCCTTCCAAATTTAACCTGTTGGAGAAATAGGGCAGCTAGACAAGGAAATTTTTTCTGGAGTCATTTACTCCTTTTCTTCAAAATGTCACATCTAGAAATGGTGAACTTTGAAGACAGCAGGAGTGAGGAGCATCAGTCACAGTCCTTAAACTAATTGCATGATTTTGGCTGAATGACCTATGTCTGAACAGTTGGCAGCTTTTCAATAGGATCCCCTGTCACGTTTCCATTAAACAACACATTTACTGTAACAACAACAAAATGTGTTTCACAGCCTGGCCCCACAGGTGTCTCTTTCAGGCTCAGGAGCACCATTCTGACATGCACTTTTATTTGTACCTGTGGGAGGGAAAAGGGAAGGAAAACTACTGCCGCGGCAGGGTCCGGTCTTGCACCAGCATTACCCTCACAGCTACCAATGACCATGATCTTAAAGCTAGTGGCAAAATCACATTGAAGGACACAGGGTTAAGACACTGACATATAACTTTATGCTAACTCACAAAGCAAATACGCTTTGTTTGGAAACCTGGAGAAGCCTTCTGAACTCATTCATTCACATTCTTTTGATTAAGATGGGCAAACACACTATTTATCTCACTCAGTCAGTGGGGGGTATGATGGAATATTCTAGACAAGTGATAAAGGACAGCAAATAGCTACAAATCTATATAAGATATTCAGAATGAGTAATAGATTTTAATTTATTTCTCTCTTCAAAAATAGTGATGTCTGAATTTGAGAAAAGTGTTAAGAATCTCTTTCCCTGTCAGGCTTCTGCCCTAGGTTTGGGTCCTGCAAAAACACTCTCCTCTCTCCTCATGGGATGCTTCTGATTGAATGCGTACTGTATACCACTGTAATCTGTCATGCAGTTTTGAGCCTGATTTAATCACTGTTAGAATGCTGCATTTTTCTCTTTGCAAGATGTGTTTATGATCACATATACCTGACTTTGAAGCACTGCATTTTCTTTGTGATGGATTTGTTCAGCTGTATCCGGGGTGAAATGATAGAAGCCCTTGCTTTGCTTAAATGATTTCTTATATTCATACTGAAACAAAAAATATCCAAGAATGTTTTCACAAACAAAATCCAGAAGGTTTTGCAATTTAAATACCATTTAAAATAACTATGGGAGAAACAGCATAAAACTATAGGTTAGGCCTCCAAACTCAGGAGCTCTACTGCTAAATTTGAATTTAAAATATTGTGATGAAATGAAAAAAAAAAGGATCCGATAAGAAATAACTTTAGTAAGTTCCTAGACAAAATGCTTGTCCTGCTCATCCAAAAGTCAAATGTTTATATTCGCTAGAAAATAAACATTATTGTTCATATTTGAAGTGCAAAGGAACACATATGATGGTCTGTGTTTGCCTCCTAGTGGAAATAATTATAAATGTCACACAACAAAATCACTTCTGTAGTGGAAACAAATGAAAATTATCTGCATCTACAGATACTGACTTCATATTTTTACTCCATTCCTCAACTAATGAAACAAAATTTAAAAAACAAAAAATTGTAAAATAAAATTATGTAAATCACCTTTTGCAACACTAAACTAGATTCAGTCTCTTCAGTCTTATTTATTCATCCTGTTCCATGAAATGAAACACATCTAAGTTCCTTTTTTTTAGCCCGTAGTTCCTTAGCATCTCAAAGTCTCTACAACAGGAACAAAGTCTAAATACGTAAAACAATAAACTAGCTGTTGTATATATCTCAAAGTTTTAAATTTTATGTCTCATAGTTCGTGCTAAAGAAAATTACATATATATCATATGAGGGGAAAGTTCTACCTTGTGAACTCTCTTCCTCATCAAAATAATGAAAATAGGATTAATTCAACCTGTCAAAATCAGTCTATTTGTGTCCAAAGATGCTCATCAAGCTTTCCTCTTAACTGTTGGAATTTATTCCCATGGAAGATGTACTTGTATAACAGCTTTGCATTTGTATAGTATATGTTTCATAAAGTTCTACAGTCTAGGTCAATCAGCTTATGAGTTTAATTAACCATACAGGTTCCAATGCATCACACCAGGGCAGGTGTAACTATGTTATGGAAAAGACAAAGAGAAGCATAAAGTTCAAGGGAGAAAGATATACTACATGGAAACAGCAAAACTGGGCAATTAGCAAGAAGTTCTGTGTCTCAGAGGGGAAAAAAAACAAGACCACACGATCAGTCTTTGGAAATCAGTTAACGGCACCGTCAGGAAGACTGTTTCATACAGTGGAAGCAGACTTCAAGAAAGATTTGGTGTGAACTCTGGAGAGACAAGGAGAAGAACACAAAGAAAGTATTGGAAAAGCATGGAGAAAGGCAGGAGAGTAAGCCATGTTAAAATCAAAGAGATGACATGGGGAGGTCAAATGTGAGAAGAATTTTGGAAATGGCATTTCTATAGAAGACAAATAGCTAGTGGAGACCTTAGGGACTGGCAAAGCATACTTCTTCCTGCTTGCAGCAAGAAACAATATCCACCAGCATCTGGACAATGCAAAAATCAGAGACTCAGTATTTATGGAGTCCTCAGAAGAGGGCATAGACAAAATGAATCAACCTTTCCTTTCCTGGGCAATAGAAAGAAATAAATTTTGCAAGGAGTGAGCTGCCTTCAGGGAAACTCCAGGATTCTATCTCATTACAGATAAGATGACGAATATGAAGTTCATTCTGAGGGTGTTCATTTAATCAGCAAAAAGAATGTCAATCTTACCTTACACTGAAGGAAATTAGAATTAGGCCAAAATGAAGAATGTAGGAAGTGAAACCTACCAACTCATTTATTACCCATACAGAAGGGGATAGTCAGTGTTAGCTTCACTTACTGGAGTGAGGCAGATGAAAAGCAAGCTTTAATTCACCAAAGAGCAACACAAAAATCAATTACAACTAGGAAGGCTGGCTTATTTTGATTATTTTAGACATAAGCTTCCATAAGCAGGCACTGACTCAGAAGATGACCCAGTATGCTCCTAGTCATTAGGGCTAACCCTTTGTATGTGAAGTGCTTGCCTCCTGCTGACCATGAGCAATATTCCTTCCCCACACCACCTACTCATGCCTTTCCACAGCAGTTCTGCAGCCCTTCTGTGGTTTCTGGAGTAAAGACAACAAATGCAGCTAACCAGCCTACAAGCATCGCACGTAGCGTAAGTGCTCCTGGACCAGGAGAGAAGCTTCAGCATTGCACAGAAGCCAGGGATTTCCTACCTCTTTCTACCCATTTCAACCCCATCACTATCCTATGCCAGACCACCAGCCCCATCAAGGAGCATGTCTTGTTACGTGGCAGAATGGAGTATGTGCCTATTACCTGATCCACTGTAGGAAGCTTCAGACATTTAGGAGGGAAAAAAGGTTTAGACAGAGAAGCAATAAGGGAAGCTAGCACTTGAGAAGCTGTTTATGGCAGAAGTCCAAATATTAAACTAGTATAGTGGTCACTTCTGTACAGAGACTTGCAGATGAAAGCACTAAGTGAGATCTTAGGCAAAACAATATTTGCAAGGAAAGAAATATCTTAGATCAACAAAGGAAAAAACAGACAAGGTTTCAGACATATAAAAAGCAATGCTCAAGTACCAGAAGTCTGTGTGATTCTTACCCAGTATATTAGTTGTTCTAGTAACTGAACTATCTCTCCCTAAAAGCCCTTTTTTCTTCACTACATGCCCCAACTACTTACGGTTACACCATGAAGCAAATGAGCGACCATGAAGCAAATACCAAAGATTTATTTATTCTACAGTGACTATACCTACTACTTTCCTTACTACATGTATTTTCCAGATCATTCTTATAAAGGCTACTTACATCGCTATGTGTTTTGCTGATATTTAAAGCATGGTTTAAATATAGCAGGTTGGGTAGATCAGAGGCTGGATCATGTAGGCTTTCCAAATCTTTCTTGTAATTCACCTGCAAAGAAAATTCAAGTTATAAAATAAAGACTAGCAAAATAATTCACAGCTTCGTATTACAGCGTGGCCATCCAGAAACAGAAAGCATTAAGTGTTTGCCTGAACAATCTCTACCAACCACTAGATGGTAGTCATTTACTATTATTTGGAGGAAAAGGCTAAATCAATAAAGGACTCATTCTACTGAACAAGTATTTGGGAACTACTCAAACTCTCCTCAAAAAGGACACTTAGAACAAAATCACACTTTGTATGACTTTTGAGACTAGAAAGGAATTATTATTATTTCTTTTTGTCTTAAATCAAGAGTATATTCCTCAACACTTTGAGTTTACTCATTTTAAACACTGTTGATTCTTCTTCTTTTTCTCTTGATTCAGAAATTACACTGTTCAAATAAAAAAGTTTTATATAAAAAAGTTAAAGGGAAGTGATCCTGGATATTTTACTGAATACAGATTGCTTTCAGCAAAGATAAGCAATATAGTCACCTAAGGCAAAAGATAATCACTTAATGAAGTAGCAGAAGATAACTTCCTATCAGCCTACAGTAGGATTTTCCATACTTCTGATAGCTGGATGCCCATCTTTACAGGCATCTTAGCCACGTTACTTATCTTGGATAACAAATCTTTTAAACCAATACCTTTAGTCACTTCCACATATCTTTAGTGTTCTTCACTGATTTAGGCAGACTTCAAATCAACAATACTCAATTAGTACATCTCTACAATAACAATTACTTCAATGAATTTTTTACTGAACATTTAGATTTTGGAAACAATTACATATTCTGTTGGATCCTTCCCAGAGCCAGCCTCTCCTGTTCCCATTGGCTGGTGCCCCACACTTTGGAAACACCAGACTACAGAATGAAGGAAGGCTTATCTCTTGGCTAACTACAATCATAGCCTCAAAGAAGAGCTCACATTTTTAGCATTAGGCACACTGTTAAATATATCATCCCAACAGCATTATCACTCAGTATAGATGTTTTTCTCAACCCACTCCAGCAGCAGGCACCCATTGCTGAATCTAGCGCTGCTATACTTTGTAATACAATTCAGAAGATCAACCAGCAGAATGAAGTCTAAAAGACAGACATCCAAATCTGTGCTGCTCATGCAACCTCCTTTTACAACCACTGGAGAGATGCCAGCACTCTGCTCCTTTAAAGATAGGCATCTACAACAGGTCAGAAGAACTGCCCTCCAGACCTGTTTATTTCTTTCCCAAATACAAAGGGACTGAGTACAAGGCGATTAGCTCAAAGTAAGCAGTCATACCTTTTGACACACAAAGTTAAGCGAGATGAATCTCATCCAAAATGGTTATGAAAAACCCTGAAGGCCCTTGGAGAAGGGCTTTGTCAGAAGCAGAGGAAGAATGGATAATGTGCTGTACCTGCTATGCAGACACACTGTACAGCAGAGACTGCTGTTCAGAGTAATTCATAAGATGGAAAAAGAAATTCCTCTTGAGAACAAATGTTGGGTTTTTCAGGATGTAAATGCAAGTAAAATACAAAGCAAATTCACTTACGTCACTTGCCAAGGTGGATGCAATCTGTGCTTGCTTGAAGGAAGCACTGTCAAGAGGATTGTACTGGTGGCTCTTCATTTCCTTACTGAACTGCTCTTTGTATTTCACCTTCCACCAGAACAAACATATCTAATATTAACATGTAGCACTTAAAGAGGGCACAGAGAATTCAGACTACAAAGGAGCTTATCAAAGGCAATTGCCTTATCCATAAATCTTTAAACAATGAAGATGTTTAAAGAAGCTCAGTTTAGCCACACCTGTGACTGTCTTATGGCAGTTTCAAAGTAATTTTTATGCATCTGAATATTACTAAAATAAAAAATAATTTTAAGATTGTCATATGCAATTACTGGTGCTGAAGGATTTATAAAAAGGAAACAGAAACAAAACCATATGACTCACCTGAGTAATCAAACAAAGCAGAACTCTTCAACTAGCAATAATAATCTATTCGCTGAGAATCGTTCAATTCATAATTAAAATCAAAAGTGTGTTTTTAACAAACAAACAATTTATAAGATTAATAAATTGTAAAATTTGTAAAATAGATCACTTGTAAATTTTTCAGGCACTTGAAAGTGGGAAGTCAGAATCAAACTTCCCACTCTGCCATCTTCCCACCACCAGGTCCACGTGTCACTCGCACTGTGCTAGGCGGTCACCAGAACCCCCAGGTCTATTTTTAATTCTGCCAGAAATTTCCCACGAGACCCTGAGGAATCTCTCTGTAGTATAGTCCCTTCTTGGGGACAATGCCCACCTCATTACAGTGTTAGAGAGCATAATTAAATGACTGTCTGACTTTTGCTCTCTTTTCTTCTTGTTCAAAAGGAAAAGGGGGAACGACAACACATGTAAGAGGAAATGAGCAATACATGAATGTTGAGGCAATAGCATTAAAAGTAAACAAATCACAAAAATTCCATAAAACATGCTGAAGAACTGAATTCAATTCAGAATCTGAAAATATTAAATCAAACAAATAGCAAATCTCCCTCCTTTGCCCCCCCTTGTTGTGCATGATCATCAAACATCTGGAGACTTTGTACATATGCCTTGCTTCTTTCCAGCAGCTGGGCATAATGGAGGAGAATAAAGTTCAGTCTGAATTATGCTGCTTGCATGAATATTAGTCAGACACCTGATATCTGAGCCTATGCAACATCCATTACAATTTACCACGCTCTGCATTAAATAAATATGCGGCTTTTTCCTTACTCCTTTTTTCTCTATTCCCACATGAATGTCTGATAAAGTGGTTAAACCACCTCAAACACTCTCCTTTCAAAATTATTTTTTTCTCAGCTTTAGTTGTGGGAAGAATTTTCTTTTTCCTTTTTAGTTCTTCCTTGCCTCAAAAGACTCTCAACATGGTTTAGCTTACACAATCTTGTTATGTTTAGCCATGATGCCCAATCTTTCATTAATCAGGATAACAAGAAACCAAAACTAAGCCACCCAAACAGAAACTAACTGTATATGTTTAAGAACTACATTACGATTCCAGCACTTACGTTAATTTTTCAAAGGAAGGAAGTTCTAAAACATTGCTACTTTTAAAGAGAAACTTTATCTGACACATGATGAACTTCATAATCTTTCACACTAACTCTAGAAAATAATATCTATTGCCTTCTGGTAGATTCATCTGGTTCATATTGTTTGATATTTGCCTTGGCTTTGGATCAAGTGCAAAAGCATATATCTGAATACAAAGACACTGCCTTTGTCAAAGGCAAATCCGCATTCTGTACGAGCAGTGAAGGAATAAATCAGAGGGATTTTGTCTTTTAAAAGGTGTATCCAAAACTTGCCTTCTAATAAAAATCAGGCAGTGCTGAAATATGTGATTCAAAAAGTCTCCAAAATCAGGGTCTAGTCAGCATGATGAGCAAAATTGTCTTTTACTCCTTGGGCATCAGCTCATGTCATAACGACATCGTGCACAAGAGCTTAAATATCCAGCTACTGCAGGCTGTCTTGTGCCCAGCCAACAAATGGCCACAAACGGTGCACGCAGACGCAATGCACAACGTGATCCTTGATACTGCGGTCAAGTGTGAAAGCGTCAGTGCCAAAGGCACCTCTCCTCACAACTGGCTCGCCATCATCCAGCTGCAGCTGTTTCATCCCAGTTTTGGGAATATTTTTTAAGCTAGAGATTCCAGTAATAAATCCTTGTTAGTGTCACTTCAGATCACACCACTGCTACGGAAGGAGAGAGGGAGAGCCAGTGGACCCTGTCTTCACAGGGCTGTGTGTCCTGATGCTGATGTGCAGGAGGGTCCCAAATTCAAGGAGACCGCCAACGAATCTGACTGCAAACATTCCTGTTGCAGTGAGGGATGTCCCGGTCCCTCTAGGCCCTGCTGCCTCATCCGGCTGCTCTGCTTCTTGCCTTTGCTCTCCTCCCCAACACCATCACACATGTTGCTCTGGGGCAAAATGGAGGCCACGCAATAATATCAGATGACCCTGGCAGTATCTCAAGAGCACTTCCAGCAGTAATTTAACTCTGACTTGTCACAGGGGATTCGTCTCCTTGAAAGCTACACACGCATTCACTTTCCCTTTTATCAGTGTTTTCCTGGTTCTTTCTCCCTTTTGAAAGAAAGCGTGGGGTGGGAGAGGGAGAAGAGACAAGAGCAAGCCCATGGATGAGTCACTGTGAAGTAACGCACACGGTATTTATCCTTTTGAACAGGAGAAAGTTATGAATGCAGTTTAAAGGGGAAAAATATGCCTGAGAGAAAGGGTTCTGATTAAAAACAAGGAAGAATAATACTTCATCAGTGATTTCTAAAACATCTGAAGGGGGAAGGTCTTAGCAATGCTATAACATGGTGGAAGAGCAAACAAAAAGTGGGAGTAGAAATGACAGTTGTTAGTGGAAGCTGATCTACAAATTTCATCCTTAACCAAAAGCTTGACTTTAATGAGGGTTTAAAACGATGGCTACTTATTTACCATCTTAATTAAAGTCTTAAGTTTGTTTATTTTTTTAGAAAGTATGTAGTGGGAGTTAATTTAAAAGAAATGTGTGGAGGCTGCTCTCTAATTGCTGCCGAAGAAAGAGCAGACTTTGCAGGCTTTTAACACAACAACATCCCTGAAAAACCAAACTGGAATTAAATAAGGCCTGGATAAACAAACTTCTCATCGGCCTTACACAAAACCTATAAAAGTCAGAATTGCAGCTGGACAGAGCAGTGTCTTTTGAAGCTTTGCAGCAACATTTCTAAATCAAATCTGTAGTTCAAAGCTGTTCACACAGGGAGTGTTCAGTTTCAGAAGTGGATGACATCACCCACTGTTCAGATTTACAAAGAAACTACAAAAATTGAATCATTCAACCACTGGGATCCCAGGATGAAGCAGACACTTGCAGCTAAAGCATTTCCTCATGACCATATGAAAACATAAAAAAATGAAAAACCTCTCAGAGCACACAGATATTGAAGGAAAAGTAACAAAAACAAAGAGCTAAATTAAAATATTGGTTGCTAAAAGCACTAGCAGAGTTTAAAGCAAAAAAAGACTGAGAGAATCTTAGGCTCTTTGTGTTGTTACTGACAATCTCAGAGGAGGTACATTTTGAAAAACATTCTACCTCTAACAATTTTATCCCTGAAACAATAAGCACTAGATTCAGCATAAAAGAAGAATATCCAAAATTATTAATCATAAAACCACTTATTGAACACCATAAGGGGAATACCTCATATCAGCAGCTCTTTGAAAAAGCTAATAAATGCATTATAAGACATAAAGAAGACATAAACTAGAGCTTATTTTTGTAAAAAAATAAAAAAATAGCTCAAATGATACAATGTATATTCAGCAAATTGACAAGCTTCATGTTTCCACAAGGGCTAACACAGTTTCTATTTTAAATTTGGTTTAAAATCAACTGAAAGGGGTTACCACATGTTGTGGGTAAATATACTAGTCCTGGGAGCTATTCTTTTTGCTGCTGCTGTTGTCAAAAGCTTTGTTAAATTAAAAAAAAAAAAAAAAAAAAAAAAAAAAAAAAAAAAAAAAAAAAAAGAAGAAGAAGAGAGAGAGAGGGTACACTGATTTTGTAGAGCCTTGAGTGCCAGTCAAACATTAACACTATTTTCTTCACTTTGTTTGCCTTCCTGCTTGCCTTGATTGCTTTCTCCCTCCGTTACACCCACACTGCCTGACCTCTTCTTGCTCCTGTTCTCTATACTCCCTAAATTACCTACCCATATGCACAACATTAAAACATGTTATCATCTTCTCTTCCCATTACATCCATCAGAATTGTCAACTTTGCAAATTTACTGTGAGGGTCAAATAACTAATATTTCTCTGCATGTCGCAGCTTATAGATTCATGCTATTAAGGGAGATTATCAACTTTCAGCACAGAAAGTTTATAATGCTCCCATTTGCTGAGAAACAAATGGAAACCCTAAAAGCCAGAAAGTCTGGAGACAATAAAGACATCATTAACTTCACTATTTTTTAAATCTCATAATTGTTACAAGCCTGCTTCACGATCCTTGCATGAAGAGGACTGACATGACTGACCCACATTTAGGGCTCTTCCTCTCCTACAGCACAGGTGCATTCCTCATCCTGCCCCACCACCCTGCTCTTTGGACACAGGGGTCATCTTCATTTTTCTGTGCTCCTGATTTATGATCAGTGTGTCTAAGTGTTATAATGATTCAAATAATATATAAAAACATCAGACAGCTCATGGCCACTACCTTCCCTTCAGAGGAGGTGGGGAATTGTTGAGTGCACCCTCCTCACAGCTGAAAGCAGCCTGGTGTTTACAGCCTCCATGCTCCTGTGTGCAGATGGCTGGCCGCGGAGTGTCAGGCTGAAGCACTGCCTCCCTTTCTAAAAGTACATGGCCCGTCACACACACTGTCAGCAGCCACACCAGCGTAGACTGAGGAGACGACAAGAGAAAGAAGGATCCCAAAACTTGGATCCAGGCCCAGTGGCAGCACAGTTTGGACCACCAAGGTTTAGTAAAAATCTTCTTTACAAATAAACCGTAAGCAAGCTACATTTTGTCAACTGCTCCTCTCTTCCTGCCACACCTGCACTGTTTGGACTCTCTAAAGAAGTTAAAATTGCACACCAAGTGCTCTCTTCTGCAGAAGGATCTCAACTAGAACTGCTGCCATCCCAGTCCCTGGCAGAGAAGAGAGTTCATCGTAACGCTTTTGCAGATGCAGCACGCATTGTCCAAGAGGAAAAGCACATCTAATAAAAATGAGATAAAAAGTGCATTGATGAAGCCTATGCTGCAGCTGGCTCAGCATCAGCCTGCAGGACCCCATGATCCAGCTGGTATTTTTTGATTGTTGTGATTGTTTGCCACAACCTCAAGGGTACCAGGCGTAGTCAGATGGAGAGGGCTATTGGAAAGGGATCCTCCTTGGTCCCATTTGTGACAACAGACAGCTGCAAGCCCACTAGATTCTGAAACAGGCTGCAAGGAAAGGAGTGTGTCGTCAGCCACTGAGTAGAAATAAAGGATACCACACACTAAATTTAGATATGATCTCTTTTAAAGGTGTTTGTGATATGACAAACAGTTCCCTTTCCTATAAGTGACACCCAGGTCTAAGCATGCATCGCACTGGCTCTTCCTAGAAAGCCCAGGTTGACTTCCAAGTCTGCACGATGCTAAACACCAAAGAATTTCTTAGCAGACTTGCCCATCAGCAAAGGAATGGGCACGTGATCCATTACAAAATGGAAGAAAGAAATCTATTTGGAAAACACAAACTAACTTTGATTCTGAACACATCATTAACAAAGCAATAAAAACCCATGTATTTTCTTCTTTTTCCCTTTGTGCAGTATTAATGCTTCGAAGTTAATGCTGGTCCATTGTGAAACAGGAAACGATGTGGCAGATATCTAAGAACAACATTTGATGACAGCAAAAGGAGCTCAACCTCTTGCAAACAGACATTGCAGCTTGTTCTGTATGACATTAGTCTCTAGGGAAGTCGTTTACCATCTAGCCAAATCACAAGTATTTGTTACACAACACTGATTTTTGGACTGTTCTAGTCTATACACTACTTCACTTGGGGTTTTTTTCTAGTTGTGGGAAGGCTGACATGGCCTTCTCCAATCAAAGGGCGTTATCCTCCTCCTACAGGAGGGCAGAATTTGTTCCTGGGTTTACAAAAGCTCTAAGTGTAGCCTGACAGGATTACTAGTGAGGATTATGCAAGGCACTGT
Organism: Aramus guarauna; assembly: GCA_013400195.1. Taxonomy (NCBI): domain Eukaryota; kingdom Metazoa; phylum Chordata; class Aves; order Gruiformes; family Aramidae; genus Aramus; species Aramus guarauna. The sequence goes on from VXBL01005303.1 coordinate 347,862, forward strand.
TGAAGAACTACTCCAGGGAAAAAACAAAAAAAAAAAACAAAACAAAAACAAAAACAAAAACAAAAAAAAAAAAAAAAAAAAAAAAAAAAAAAAAAAAAAAAAAAAAAAAAAAAAAAAAAAACAAAAAAAACAACAACAACAACAAAACACCAACCAACCAACCAACCAAACAGGTCAGCAGTCAAAAATCCCTTCTCACAATGTCAGGCTGATCTGTAGTAGAGTTTTATAAGTAGATCTTGTGAGTAGAAGACTCAGAAGAGTAAAAGAGGGAATATTTGTGTTTTCAGCTTTCTTTTTAGTTATGGACTGAAGTAATTCCTCCATTTTTCTTCTTTTTTTTTCTTTCTTTTTTTGAGGTTAATATATAACAGAAAGTAGTACATAAAAGGTTCAGTTTCAGGGGGAGGGAAGGCGGGTAGTTTACATGTCAGGCAAATTCAGATCCCATTACTCACATTAGCAAGCAGTTACACAAAAGACCCCAGTTACTTCAGTGGGATTAATCACAGGGTAAGGTTCCACTCCAACTGAATGAGTAGCAAAAGTTGCCTCTAAATTACATACAGTTAATATTTTAGAAATCCTAGATAATCTGTATAAATATACACCATCTCCACAAAAGATGAGTTGTAACGGTCAAAGTTCATTGTATTTTTGCATAAAAATGCATATTCTGTTTCCTAAGAATCTTAAATTTACCAGTCATTGCAATACTGTATGAAAAGAGTTTGTGAACATAATCTTCATGCAATTAGAGATAATCATCTAAAAATCTAAATATTTTCTTGCATTACTAGGAACGAGATATCTGAATGAAGTCATTGTAAAATCACAGAGAATCTTACTTGGCTTAATAGTTTTGAAACTCCTTTAGCATGTTCAAAATCTGGTCTTCCAAGTACAGCAGGCTCCTTATTCATGTCTCCTCTTCCTTTCTTGTACTCAGCCTTAAAAAAATTAATATGAATGACTATAAATTGTTTGCCCTGTTTTATCAAGAGAAATGTAAGCTTTAAAGCTAGTAGAAAAAGTATCATTTAGGGATCTGCATTGACACTACATTCAGAGTTGTTCTAATCAGCTCTGAAAAAAGCCCTTCTCAGGCTTCAGCTCCTTAACAACGCAATATTTACTGTAAAACACAATGCACAGCATTCATAAAATTCAACTTTAACCAAATGCATAGCTTAAGCCTGAGAAATATTGTTCTACCAATCAAGGCAGAATGAGTTACAGTGGCTCAGCATTTCTTACAACAGGGTCCACAGTTTACACAAGATTATCTGCAGCAGCTGAAACTAGTCTTGAAACAAAACTAAGCTGAAGGGCAGCTTTTTTGAAATGTGAGGTCAAATTCCACTCTCAGTTTTACCACTGCAGTCTTGCTGGATGTCAGTGAGGTTGCATTGGTGTAACGGAGCGGAATTAGTCCCTCAGGGCTGGTGTTACACGATCTTTCCAGCTGAACTGCCTCCCATGCAAATTGCCGCAATTTTTTTCCACAATGCCTTAGAAAACAGCACAGATGAATCGACAATAGGTGCTTTGCGATATCACAAACTAAATTACCCGTTGCCTAAAATAGGCTTCTTGCATTACTCAGGCACTGTGAATCAGCAAGGATACGACATAAAAACAGACTGAGAGAAACAAAAGTCCCAAAGCCATCTAACTCAAAGGAGGCTTCAAAAATAATTAGTAAATTTGGGAGACGAACATAAGACTTAGTGAAGTTCTTGGTTTCCAGAAAATCCTCAATATCCAAAAGTGGAATCTCAGGTCTCTTAAAACTGTCTCTCCGTAGGTGCCTAGTCAGTCCCACATGAAACTATTAGCAGTTACTTAAAGTCTTGGCTCAGGGCTTTTTATATATATCTTGCTTGAGTTGTCTACAATAAAATATTAAACTGGATCACACATTGCTGCTTCTTAAACTGCTCCTTGACCTATCCATTAGCAGGAGTCACGGTGGGCGGGAAAAGAATTTGAGAGGGGAGGTTGGGGAGGAGAGCTGCCATGCAAGAAGCAGCGTGTTTGCACAGCTCTCCGGAGGACAACAGGGAACTGCATTTCCCTGTCGCTGCCGGCCAAGATGGGAGGAGGAAGGGGAGCCCTGGGATGCAAGCTTCTCTTGTACTGAGGTGAAAAGCAAGCTTGCTATGTCTTCTGAAGTGCAGTATAGCATGCAAGCATATGACTTATTTTGAGAATGGTTATCATGAGTAAAGCTGAAACAAAACCAACTTTAGTAAGCTTAACGTTGTCTTTAGATCAATGACCGATAATTGCAAAGGTCTTACTGTTAACACCAAAATAGAAGAAACCCATAACTTCGTAATATACCAAACAATGTGGGCGTTTTTGTTGGGTTTTGGGGTTTTTTTAATCAAACCTTCATATCAGATTTGGAGGTGCAGATTTTCTGCTCGTGATGTTTGAAAATTTCAGCAGTATTCTAAACAATCTGACTGAAACTGTAATAAATAAAATGTCTAAAAATACAAATAGAGTAACAGGAGAACATACATCACTTATTATCTTTGTTATCTCAGTTGCTATCTTTATGTCTGGCCTGTTCAGCACTTCAGTGTATCTATGAGTATCTTGCACATCCTTCTTGTAGGATACCTGTCAAACAAAAAACAGTTGTGTTTAAAACAAACAAACAAAAACGTTTGAAGTTTATAAATAATCTTTGAATGACTATCAACTCAGCCATCAAATTCAATAGAACTCTGCCTAATTTATTCCAACATAGTCCTGCTTGACAGGGATTATTTACTAAGACCCATACACAGGTTAACAGGATAAGGAAGAAATTCAGAAGCATAAAATACAATATTAAAATGAAAAATGGTTTTGCTTAGAAGTGTACTAGAAAATGAAAGCACTGAAAAGACCCAAACATTAGGTTTTATCATGAAATTTCAGAGGACTTCTAATAGTATAGCTTTTTCCCTATGCTATACCTTTTTTAATATAAACTCTCCCCCCTCCCCCATGACACTGAGCACCGCAGCCTAGCAGATTGCAGCTACACTGCAATTACAGAAACTGTAATTCTACCACGGTGAATGTCTTTTGCAGTAATAGGCAGCCATGTAGCTGATATGTAATTCAATGACACAACTCCACTCCAGCATCCCCCACTCCCCACAACTCCACTTATCTGCTTCTTTACACAATCATGGGAACAAGAAGGCTGAGTGTTCCAGCATGTGGAGTACAAGACTGAATCTTTCTGTTTGTGCAAAAGCCACTACTATAATGAATGGGCTCAGAAAACTTTGGCCAGAAGGCTAAACCACAGGTAGGAGAGTCCAAACATTCTCCATTTAGCAAAGCAATCACAGAAATAGCATAGACCTCAGGGACATTACAGAGCTCCAAGACCACAAGTTATCCTTCTCCCTCTTCAGAATCTGTGGACTTTTTCCTCTCCCTTGCTGTAGCACATGTGTCAATCTAAGCCAATTTCCAAGAGCTGTCTTACTGAATTATTCTCAATGATTAAGAAAATCATCCCTGGTATTCAAAAGTGTCTGAGAAATTGAAGTTTCAGGCAAATGTTAGAAAACATAAAGTCTACAGGAAACAGAAAGTATGAGAATAATTCCTGCTTTACTGGCCGTTCTTTTAGATTTTCTTCTGTTGTTTAACAAAGTTAATCAACCTCTCAAGATTGTATTTCACAATCAAGAAAGTCCTCAGCTTGAAGCTTCACTTACAACCTCCACATCTAGCTCCTATTTCCAATATAAAGTTTTACTCTGAGTACAATGCAGCAAACTCATAAAATGCAGCACCCAACAACAAATATAATTTGTAGAAATGTTATTGTAAAGAGAAAAAAAAATCTTACTTTTTGGCAAATATTTTACAGGCAACAGGAAAGTAATTTTGCATCCATATGGCTTCAGCTAAGTAGACAAGCTAAATAGGCTTCACTGTTGGCCGCTTGCCCACAAATAGATCTTATAATTTTTAACCTATGAGTGACACACAAGTGTAGTCACTGATAAAATAAATAAATAAATAGGTTGGATGAATATAGCCCAAAGTATCACCTACAAAAAAATTAGAAACTGTTCTTACAGCTTGTTAAAACCACTGGAAGTTTTGTTTTGGTTAGGTTTAGATTTCCTCTAATTTTAAGAAACTAGATGTACAGACAAGCATTTGCAATTCAGGGCTTTACATGAATTTAGTTAATTATATGCTGTTCATCCTAATGACCACATGAGGTGAGGTGAAAACCACAAAGGCAGCAGAAACAGGTTTCTGAATAGCACCCTATCATCCATGTAAATTGCAAATTAAAGGCCAGCATATGTGCTCAAAATAGAAATTAGGAATGGAGTGAATTTAACAACAGAGAATCAAGAATAGTGGTGATAAAGTTGAGGAAATGTGGTCACTTATTGCTCCCAAATGACATGATCATATAGTACATGAAATAATGGATTGTGGTTAATTTCAGGGGGAAAGGCGGGGGGAATAAGACAGTGACAGTCCTTTATATTTCACCATTTTCAATTATATTAGATGCAAGGCCAATTGCTATAGCTTTCCCTGAGTGAATTATTATTCTTCCTGCACCTAAACCAGTATACCTATTACTTATGTCTGAGGGAAAGTCATCTAGCATTTTACAAATGTCTGCAATATATATTTGCTCCATTCTGCAGCTTGTCATACTCCGGTGAGAATAAAAATGTTATGCAGCAGAACAGTAGTTTGTCAGAGGTAGGCCAAAGAAAGAAAAAATATGTTTCCCATTTCCTGAATAACCTCAATCCCTGGATGCTGACCCTTTCCCATTGGGACAGTGTGCTGGCCTCTATTACACAGCTGCTATTCTGTTCCATCTAGTGATTTTTTTTTTTTTTTTTTTTTTTTTAATAGTGCTATGTTAGAACAGTAAAACCAGAGCTATTCCAAGAGAGCAGGGGAACAGATGTAGAGAGGGCAAAGCGACCAGCTTGGTGTGTGCACCCATGGGCAACATAGAAGGTGGAAAGTGGAGAAGCCTACAAGAGGGCAGAAGAGAAAACAAAACCTGGTCAAGCAACAAAAGAAAGGAAACAGCAGAAGCACCCAGGGAAGGGGACATCTTTTCTCCTGAATTAGTTCAGCCCCTTACCAAGAGGCTCAAACCCTGACTGGAACCTCCAGGCATTACGCAATGCCCTTACTCAATCTTCACGTCAAAGGATTGCTCAGGCTTTACCAAAAATATCACCAGAGGCTCCAGAATTACTCCTTTTTTATGAGGACCACAGGTCTACGAAACATCTGCACAAACTGGCCTTTGCATAGGAAAAAGTTAACCGAGATACTGACAACTTAAGGTCAGCAGTGAAAGATCTAAATGGAGAGTTACAGCAGACCAGAGGGAAGTGCGAGTAAGAAAGAAGTGGGGACAAAAAGGGGAAAAAATTATACCATCTCTATTTTTGAAGTTGGAAATAGTAAATTACAAATACTACCTAAATTTAAAGTGTTTTGCTACCCCAATTTGAAATTACAATAAAAAGTGGTTACATTGTTGAATATTTTTAAAAAATAACGATTATCTGAACAAAAGCCATTTCTTGTCTTTAAGCCCAAATGTGACTACATACTCTGAATTGCCAGTAGTTTTTGCAAAGCAGGGAAAATATTCAGAGCTTGCTCATCATTAGTAGACTAATGATAGGGCCAAACCTCCAGCCCTTATAGAAAGGCACAAGGTCCACTAAGGATAAACATGCCAGTCTATTTACTCCAGCTGAGGGTCCTGAAGATGCTTCACCTTTCATGATGGTGCCAGTGCATTGGAATGCACTACTATCCTGCAAAGTAAACAGATTTCTAACAAGGCTGCAAAGCATCTCAGGTTGTCAATCAACACATGGGAACCGCTACATGGTGACCAAAGTGTTCTCCCCTATTCCAATTCCAAAACTATTCCAAGCTACAGGTAATAACTGATTAAAATATGCACAAGCAGCTATGAACACATTTTGCCCTCTTGAGATGCAGACACAGAAGTCAGGAAGGAGCTGGGTACACCTATCTGCAAGAGAATTTGTCTCTTACTGTTCATCCCTGCTCGGTATTTTCTAAGAGCTGTAAGTCCACTAACTAATGGCCTGTCAGCTGTGTCTCTGCCCCCTTTTCTCTCATCTGCACTTTGGGGTCCATCAACACTAAGAAAATGACTAGCTGGTGACAATCATCATTGGCAACAGCTTTTCTGATCCCCACTCAAATGGTGTTGAAAACTGTTTCCCGGCTCGTGTAGAAGAGACAAACACATTTCTGGCCCATTACAGATTGATGCAGTCATCCTTTCCAGTAATGGGCTTGAAAATTGATTGGTCCCAATTACATCAGGAGTAAACACATCATTTTCAGCACCAGTTGGAAGTGGTCCAGGGGGACCTGCTGTTGACAACCACTGTCAGCAGAAAGTTAGTCAGTGAAAGGTGATTTTTCTAATGCAGATGCTGAACAGAGAGCCAGGAGGAGCTTGACTTTAACATCACCTGCATCAAAACAAACATCGACATTTTGGTATGTTATTCATGTTGTTAAGCACATCGAGTTTAAGATCTGCTGATTTGATCTTATCAGAAAGAATGTAATTTTTTTGTGTGTGTAGATTGCGACTGCACAATATCCTGAATATGAAGGGGGAAAAAAGCTTACTACTAAAACAATATAAACTTCTTAAGTACTTAAATTTGATGGTTGGTGAAACATTATAAATTACCACTACTGACATCTTATGGACTGCAAAGAGCATACACATACATCAAATGTTTACCCAACTGTCAACTAACATTTTTAAAGCAGCACTGTTTTGTCCATAAGCATAAGATAAAAGATACCAGGGCTCCAACCTCAGATTTGCAAACTGCCTTTTAAATGCCCACAGATGAGTCTATTGCTGTTTTCTTATTTGTAAAATCAGAACACCACTTCCTTATTTCATACAATGTAATGCTGTGAGGAGAACCAATAATTTTAACCGAGCAGAATATATAAATTGCTGTACAAACACTCAACGTTGTTTTTCTATTCATAATGCTCAGTGGTGGACCAGGTCATGGAACAGACAAACCTGTGATCCACAGCTTTGAGTATCTTCATCAAACACTATGTGCAGCTTCTACCCAGGCATAATGCAGTAAGTGGGTTTTTTTGCTTAAACTTAATTGTCATGTCATTTCCCTGTTGAATCACTTTCTTCCATCCATGTGATCCTCACCTACACATAAGGTGAACCACAATTTTGTGACCCAACAGTTTTCTAAGGGCCACCACCTTTGGTCCCAAGTTTGGAAACTTCCAGATGAGCTAAATGACATCAGCTAAGCACAGGCATAAAGCAGGCTGACAGTCCCTACTTCACTTTTCTCCAAATGCCTTTGTGTGCCAAAGTCACATCATTAACATTCACTTCACAAAACAGAAACACAATTTATAGAGAAAAGTACTCTGGTTTGGATAAACATGCACTCGTTCAAGCATTATGTAGTATTTAAATTATTTTTCAAGTAAATTCCCTATCATTAAAAAAGTCACTTTTGTTCTTTTGAGAGCAATTTTCTTCAGTCTAAGTATGAAGAAGAGAAAAATGTTTTTCTTGTACATGATCACGTTGTTCAGGAGATTTTACAATATTTCCCTATTATGCAGCTTCAGCCCACGCTTATACCGCGTGTTAATGATATTCAAAGTGGTGTGAAGGCCTACAGCACATGACAGTTTCAAAATGTCAGCACAAATGTATTGTAAGTTGAATACAGTCTTAATTTTTAAAGGAAATTGCACATTTCACAGACTTGAGTATAAATGTCAGCCTTATTTTAAGGCTGAGTAAATAGTCTTAAACACATCCTAATCCTATTAGATGCAAACCCTGCTTGTAAAGGTTGAATTGAGTTGGCAGAGCATTGTAGGTAAACACGCATTCTGCTCCCATAGGTATACTGTACTGAGTGGTGGATAAAAGAGCTTTGTCCTTCTATTCCCCTAGTAGTTTCCCTCCTTCTTCCCTGCACTTCCAAAGCTGTGATTCTACAAATAGCCTGAAATAGTTCAGAAAGACAAATGCTCCACATTTGGGATGCTCGCTATTCCATGCTCTGACTCAAAGATGAAAACTCACGCAGCTCTAAATTAAACCTGTACTTACAAACCAAGAAATCTGCAGCTATTCACCATGGTGCCCAAACAATTACCCGCAGGAGCTGTGTAACTCGGCTGAACAATAACCGGACTTACATAACTTGCTCCTTTATGTCTGATAAAGATACATCCCCATTGCACTGCAGCTCCCCACAAGCAACCAGAAAGAATCTGTTCTCAAACAGATGCAACTAACTGGTTAGAGTTTTATGTTGGATGTGGAGGGTTGGTTTGAATTTTATTTTTTTTTAAGTTTGCTGAGGCTGAAAATAATTTCCTTCATAATTTTTCATTATTTTTAACATGCTGTTAAAAGTTCTCATTTATCAAAACATCCTTCCCTCTTATGTTTGCCTTCATTTCCGTTTTTTTGGGTTGGGTTTTTTTTGTGGGTTTTTTTTTTTGCTTGCTTTAAGGGTGAAAGAAGATGAAACAACAGAATTTCATTTACTCTTACATCTGTACCCTGCTCTGCTTAATTCTGTTAGCAGGTGATCTGCAGCTGTAGAATGGGAATGGGGTTTTAACTAGCATACTAATCCTCAGACCATGATGAATTTTATTCAAAAACTTGTCTCATATTCCTCCTGGTCCCACCACCTTCTCTAAGAGGGATTCCCATCTCTCTTCCCAACATTATTTCCTCCCATAGTAGTCCACCATCTTATGGGGAGAGAAGTTCATGTTCCCAGCTCCTACACTCTGTCACCCTGACATCCTGATGCTTCCAACAGCAGAGACGGCCGGAGTTTGACAGGAAGAGGGAATTCTGTAATCAAGGCAGGTTGCAAATTACCGCTGGGAGTTCCAATGCAGGTATTTCCCAGAAGAAGAAGAAGTTATTCTTCAAACATAATGCTTCCCTGAAGTTTTCCAGCAGCCTTTTAATCAGCGGCCAGCTGTCAAGATTCTGCACACATGGACATACATCTAACACTGACATTTAGCTTTCAGCCTCCATAACCTAGGAGTGTTTGTTACACTGTCAGTAGGGAAGACAGGGTAAATTTAAGTTAATTCACAATGAACACCCGAGCTTTGTTTTCTGTATTGCTAGCAGCAAACAAATATCCCATTTGTCTGAGAAACGAGAGTTAGAAAATCACACACCTACCTGACTTGACTTGCTTACCTAAGAAGAATGGAAACGGATCATAACTTTAAAGGTATTTACATGTCAGCTGCTCGTACTGGTTTTGTGTAACCTTTAAAATTTTAGTCAACTTTCTCCTAAAATGTAATTTTCTCATAAGTAAGCTTTTACAAAATCTAAGACATTTTTCTTCGAACTTGTGTTTGTATAATTCAAGACACTAATCTTGGTAGCATTTCCACCTCTAGCAATGGCACATAGAGCAAGTATAAGCTAGCTCAACCATGTAATCAAACCTGACTTGAAACTATTGAAACTAATAAAAAATGTAAATACTATTGTTAGGCTTTTTATATCGTGAAACTCTAAAGAACCTCAAGTTAACAAGCAGCTGTAAAAAAAAAAAACCAAAAAAAAACCGCAACCAACATCTAAAAATATTACTACATCTTCTAATTTACTTGGAAATTATTTAAGTAAAACTATAAGAACAAATACTTTGGTCAATGGCATAAACTAGTGCCAGACACCAAATTGAACTCTATCGCTCAGATTCTGTAAATCATACATTGTTCTCTGGAACTCATTTGATACGTACTCATGAGATGGGAACAAAGCTGTTCACATGCATAAAAGTGCAAGAGCAGGGCAGAAACAGCCCCTTCTCTCCTCTAGGCAGAACCCTTAAAGAAGTACCCAAATGTTGACAGTGTAAGACACTGAAACCACGCTGGTGTTCACATAAACAAATAGCTTCATACCCTTTTAAAGTAGAAGTAGGTACACATGAATTCAGAGAACCTGTCTTTGTTATTTTATTTCAAACTGATAGCACTTAGTACCAATTACTACTAATAAGCAATAACCCCCGCTCTCCATTGCAGTTCAGAATAAAAGTCACATACTACTCCTCATAGCATATTTTAAACACACATCATGGCCCACATTACTTCAGAGAAAATAATGTAAAAACCCCATCAACTAATGAAATATGAGAATATTCCATGCCCAATTCACTTCAGTTAGCTGTAATAGATGTATCTACCCAAAACAAGCGAACTAATTTCAGCTGGGAGAGTACTTACATTACTCTGGTATTTATTGACTTCCATGGCATGCTTAATATCCGGAGGCTCCTTCATATGTGCATAATCTGAAGTTCCTTTCTCAGCATCATGTTTTTGTTTATAAAGAACCTGAAAAGAGTAACAGTATATTTCTGTGACCTCGGCAGAACAGGCATAACAACACGAGCTGGGTTAAACCTAGCGTGGTAGAGTGGCTGTATTCAGGAAGAAATGTAATAAATAATTAAGCTCCTTAATGGCACCAGAACCCTGAAACGAGAGCAGCTCCTACCCAAAACAGAGACCTCTGAGGCACAGTCAGCAGGGAGATTTCTCTGAGCCTGTTATTGCAGCAGAGGTATGGGTAGACAGGAGGAAGAAAAAGAAATACACAGAAACAGAAAATTAACCTTAACAAGGTAAGAAAACAGCCCAGGGAAAAGCATAAGGGAAAGCTTTTTTTGCTCAAAACACACTTGAATCTATCAGCTAAGTAAATATTTCCTCAGGTTTCTTTTTTTTTTTTTTTCCCCTGAAAACAGGAAATAAATAAATAGGTTTACATGAAATACTCATAGCCCAAACATCTATTTCTTCCACTGTTAGGAAATTACTAGCACAATACACATTTTGACTAGCCCCCAGGTTCACAAAGAAAAATAATATTTACATTCAATTGTCATCATGGTGAAGGAAAATGGAATTGGATTGTGAGTTTATAAACAAATTTATTTCTATAACAGAAACTGAGCTCAATGTTGGGCATTCATCCAGCTTTCCCTGTACTGTGTTATGCTTACATATACACACACTCACATACTAAAACTGCCTGAAAAGCTGATCTTGCACTTATCCTTGTCAGAAGCTTTTAGGCTTACATTAAGAAAATTCACCAGGTTTTGATGCCTGAAGAAGCAGAAAGCATCAAGTAAATTCATTTTCTAATAGCTCTCAGGAGCAAGCATTAAAATAAGCCCCAAGAAAACAGCAAATACTAAATAAGATTGAAAGCTGACCAGGAGGAGAAGGATTTGAAACTAAAACCCTCGATAGCAATAAAAGAATACTGTGAAAGTTTTGAGATGGGAACTCTTGACTACAGTGATTTGGACTCTTAGGACAGGATACTAGAACTGTGAGAAAATGTTGTGTCTGTCTGTGTTTAAGGCAGCAAGATTGCATGTGAGTCACAGACCAAGGTCCTCAAGGAAATATGTTAGTATCTGCCCTGGCTATCTCAGATTACAAAATGATATATAGGCTGAGAGATTAAGACCAAAAGGGTGTTGTTTTTTTTTATACTGCTACTATATGAATGAAAGTATCAAATTAGGAATCTTAAAATGTGCCATCTCCTTATACAGTGTAAATCCAACATGATCAGGCCTCTGGGGAAACAAACACAACTTAAATTGAAACAAAAATATCTATGACCTCCCTATACTGATTACATCTTGCAACTGGCAAAGCAAATAATCTTCAACAAGACTAAAGCATCACTAACAAATGATCCCCTGCAAAAGTGTCATTACTATATAAACATATGCCACAAAAACTCTTTTGCTACTTCTCCTGCTTCACATTTAAGATGTTCCCCACTTAATACCATTCTGAAAAGCAGAGCTGTATAGTTACTTCCAAAAGCTACATTTTATTATATAGCCACTTTGCTGGTTCAGCATCTGTATTTTTCTATTGGCAAGTGGGCTATGGAACAAAGACATCAAAAACCAAAAGCACACCAACTCCCAACATGAGAAAACTAACAGAAATTACAATTGAGTGTCCACTATCTTGGGAAAAGATGACTGTTTCTTCAGCTTAACGTAGGAATATTTAACTTGCTATTTGACAGCTGTGTTTTTCCTATCTTTTCACATCATTCTTATTAACTGACTTAAGTAACCTTGAAGCAATCACAGGCTAGGAGGAGTTCAATAGCTGCCTAGTTTAGTTTTGGACAGTTTAGCGCAGAACTATTCCCAGATCTGTAAATCAGTTCCAAGGAACCATGAAAAAATGTTTATGAGGATTATTTTACATGTTAGCATGTGTACATTTCTTTCTCATTTCATGTTCATTTTCAAGTTTTAGCTAAACTGCATTTTCTTTTTCAAATCTACATATGAAAGTACTCTACAGAGAGATCAAGCATTATAGGTCACTGATGTAACCTCTGCTCTGTACTGGCATCATTTATTAACTCCAGAAATACAAGGCAATTATTTAAGTGGGTATGGCTTCAGATTGAACTAATTTGTAAGTACTCATTTTTTATTTTTCTTATCTCTTTTGTACACCACTGTGTCAATAGGAAGCTGCATTAAGGAAGGCTTTGTGCTCTTTTAACCTAACTCTGACTGACCCTCTGTTTCAGAATACTTTAAACACTATTAAATTTTTATTTTTATATTTCCCTTTATAGTCTGTAACCTGAGCTCTAAACTTAAAATCCACAACGTAGGATTTTGTAGGAGGAAATGTTCAAGAACACAGAAAACACCATTTGAATCTCTAGATATAGAATTAGATTATTCAACATATTTGTGTAAAACAAAACTAGAGAAGTCCAGGAGACAAATACCTGCTATCATAAAAAGAGGAAATCTTGAACATGAGATTTGATACTATAAAAAACCATGAAAAATGACATAAAACAGTCTGATAATGTGTAATAAGATTGTAAATTATGCAGTAAACCACAAAAATAGCTTTATCATAGTAAAAAAAAAATACATAAGAAAGTAAAAGGAGGATTCTGCACACAAGAAAAACTCTGAAATTTCCTCTAGAAGTTGAAAATATTGCTTAAGATTCACTTGGCTCATCATCTTTAAAAACAAACAGAAAATACTGTTGAGCATTGACATATAGTTACTATTTGAGATATTGCCCTGTGCAAAGGAGAAAATTAAACTGCCTTCAGTTTGCTTTAGATTATTCCTTTCAGATAAGAAGAAAAACAGTGCAATCTCGTCTTATGGCAGAAATAAAGTGATGAAAAAGGTGATGAAACGCACACTTTTTTCAGCATTGTTTGTCCTTCAAGCAATTTTAAATACCTTTATCATTGTTTGTGACACCTTATTAAAAAAAAAGTTCTATGTAAGGAAGAACTCAGTATGCTGGTTTTCAGACAAGAGAAAGACTTGGCACAAATTTTCCTTCAGAAACATTTTCCACTGGAAAATTGCAATTTTTCCAGAAAATGTCTATTTCCACTCAGGAAAATCAAAAAGGAGGGCTCCCCACCCAGACTGCTCTCATCAACTTTATTTTCTCATTGCAGAGAACAGGGAAATTCATGAGAGCTTTGTGGGCTGGCAGGGAGGGTGAAGGTACGTGTTGGGGAGAAGGACTTCTGCTCTCTCTAGCTTACCCTGGGGACAGCTATGACAAAAGAGAGAGGGAGGAAAATCTGGTTGCTCACCTTCGGGAAAGCTAGCTAGAAGACGACAGTGGAATTTTCTGGACAGAGGGAAAAATGAAATTGTTAAAAGCCACTCAAGTATATGAGGCTATGAAACTTCTTTTTCATTCTCCTGAAGCATTTTTTTCCCATTAATATTATAATGATTTTTTGTCAAAGTTTCAGATGGTTTTCCTTCTCTGTCGGTATTTATTTCCATTTTAGTGTCAGTTCTGTATAAAATACAAAAGAATAAATGTGGGCTTTATGCAAAAGCCAGCAGAGATGGTCTTGGTTTAGTCTTTCCTCTGTACCTTGAAGAGGCAGTACAGTCAATATGGGAGAAAGCCCCATAGGAGGAGAACCACAGCCGTCAGGGTGTTGTACTCTCCGTTATGGCAAGATGCTGTCAGTGCTGACACTGTACGGCTGGAACTCTACAGAACAAAGTCCTGGCTCTGCGGAAGTCAGGACAATTGCCATATCAGAGCATGCAAAGGGATAGATGGTGCTAGGGCAGCCTGTTCGCCCCAGACAGGACAGAGAAGGGCAGCTCTAAGTGGCGAATAATTTCTTGTGAGAAAAAGGAAATTTCCCCTAGCTGACTCCAAGTTCCTAAATCATGAGTGTGATCTGGAACAGTGTACAAAATTAATAAATTGGGCTAGATATAGGTAGGCTGCAAATGGAGCTGCTGGGCAGCAGCAGGGCAGCAGCACCATTTCAGGATCAAACTTCAAATCAGGGGAGAGACAATTGCTGAGGACACACTTGTGTAAGGAGATCACCCGGCAGAGGCATCCCAGCCTCGTCAGTCCTGTGCCAGCAGACAGCAGCAGGAAGAGTCAGTGGCCCTCTTTCTTCCACATCGTGATCCTCTAGTCCTGACACATCTGCTTGGCAGATGAGGCTACGGATCCTGCCACGAAATGGCATCACAGAGCGAGGAAGCACTGCTTGATCAGCTACAAAACCATTCAAGCCCGGCCTTGCATCCAAGTATGAAAGGGGAGTCAAAGGTGTAAATTTATTTTGATGTGGATGGGGAGGAGGATAGTGCTCCTATTTTCCACCTCTCCGGAAATTAGCACCTATTTAAAATCAACTTACTATAATTGCAAAACAGACTGCAGTTCTGTGCTTGCAACAGCCTTTCTGCAGGAAAGTTGGCACAGTGGCCAGACAGTGCTGTTCCCTCTCCTTCCTATGGCGTACCCTTGGTCTCCTCTTGCTGAAGTGATGACCTGTAAATTCACAATCCCAGCTAGATAGATGCAGCAGAAATCCTCTCTGCCATACCCTGACCCAGTTGAAATCTGAAATCCCTGTATTAGCTACTTAGGTACCGCAGTGATAGGCACAATATGGATTAGATTTGGATACTGTAGAGAAGATTTTCCACTAGAAAATCCCCTAGGATCTCTCTCAAAGTAGCATTAAATTCAGGTCCACTGCAACAGTAACCACAAGTTGGAAAAATGTGTCAGCGTATCTTTAAGTTTTATGGTAGATTATGATTTATAATGCATCTATTCCTGAGGGGATGGTATGACTTTTACAGGAAAAGTTTCTGCTCAAATATAACTCATCCTATATGCATATTTGTTTCTCTATGACTCTTGGATGATTGAAGAAAATCTTAAAAAAAAATCAAATGAAAATGTCGGTCTTTTTCTTAAAAGGGTTTTTTTGATGAATCAAATGGTTTCATTTTCAGTCTCGGTTATTTATCTTTTCTGCCACATCACCAATGTTAATTAACCTCATTTGCGTAAACTAATGTAGAATGTACTCATTTGGAATGAATCCAGGAGTAAATCTGTGGGAAACTAGTTAACTAATGTTTTATAAATCAAGCTAATGGTTTAAAAATGTTATACAACTTTAATTCCCAATTTATTTCTACTGTAATTCTTCTAATCACTCACTTTACAATGAAATGTCACATTAACGTCATTTCAGCTCCTGTGCTGCTTTAACTTGAATGTATATGTTCCATTTCAAACTATGAAAACTAGAATATACTTTATATTATTATATTTGCTTTATATAGCCTTGATTAACACATTGTTTTAAATCAGAACATTTCTCCACAAGCTGTACTGAGATTTCAGTGCTTTCTTTTGTTATGAATATCTTCCTTTCTTTGAAAAAAAATCACTGCATTAGAAGAATGCATATTGAGATAAAATCAATAATATGGATGTAGGAGTGTGTTGACTTCAGACTGGCTGTATTAAACTATACATAGTTAATATCTTTAAGAGAGGAGAAAGGCAAAATGAGAAAATGTGGAAATGTTTGGTGGACAGAAAGCCATGACTGTCTGTCAGCCATAATTTTTATGAGTAACAATGAAATTCTGTAACTGCATTCATATTACGCATACTTAACACAATTCCACTGAGATCAATGGCAGTGAAGGGTCACCTGCTGACATTAAGGGTATTATATTTTTAAGCCCCTGGAGGCAACTGAACTTGAATTTACTATTTTACTGGTTGTTTGCATGGTTTACACAATGTTCAATGTATTTGATTTCATGTTTTGAATTCTATAAAATTTGTTGAGTGATAGTATGTAGAGCATCAGAAATCACAGAACCATAGAATGGTTTGGGTTGGAAAGGACCTCAAAGATCATTTAGTTCCAACTCCCCTGCCACGGGCAGGGGCACCCTCCGCTAGACCAGGCTGCCCAAAGCTCCATCCAACCTNGAGCTTATCACCCACCAAAACCCCCAAGTCCTTCTCCTCAGGGCTGCTCTCAATCCATTCTGCTCCCACCCTGTAGTTGTGCAGGACCTTGCACTTGGCCTTGTTGAACTTCATGAGGTTTGCACAGGTCCACCTCTCAAGCTTGTCAAGGTCCCTCTGGATGGCATCCCTTCCCTCCAGCCTATCAGCTGCACCACACTTGGTGTTGTCAGCAAACTTGCTGAGGGCACACTTGATCTCACTGTCCATGTCGCCGACAAAGAT
Source organism: Aramus guarauna (assembly GCA_013400195.1). Lineage (NCBI taxonomy): Eukaryota > Metazoa > Chordata > Aves > Gruiformes > Aramidae > Aramus > Aramus guarauna. Next base: position 364,593 of record VXBL01005303.1, read on the forward strand.
GTTATACAGCACTGGCCCCAATACCAACCTCTGAGGAACACCACTCATGTACTGCTACCAGAAAGTGCCTTTAAAAGTCATTAAAGTTGTTTTTTTTTTTCTTCAGCATCAAACTTTTTAGAAAGCTAATACAACACCCAAATTTAAATGGTTGTTATGTAAGATTTGTCTGTTTATAAATGCAGTGCAATGTCACTGAATTCAATAATTCCTTATTGTATTCATGGATTTCTAATGGATTTCATTGGATTGATGAATGCACTAGCAGTTTTTAAATTTATATTTAATAAACATAACAAGTTAGATTGTTAATATCTTAAAAGTGAGTAGTTCTTGAAGTTAAGAATTTAGGGTGATAAACTCTGGATGATAAACTCACCCAAATAAATCAAGCAGGCAATAAAGTATCGGTTCAAACAATTTGTTCGAATTGGTCACATTCTGCCATACAATTAATTTAAAAATAATTTTTGTGATTCTAAAATTGTACCTTGCTCTGAAGTTGTGTTAATTCTTTTGCAAATACACTGTCAATTGTGGCTGGCATCTGCTGATAAAGAGAGTTGGAAAGTTCTTTCTTAGCAGCTCCTTTATACTTCACCTAGAGGGGAGAAAAAGGTGACATATAATACAAAAAAATTAAAATATAGTAATCATAGTATCTATTTTTTCTATAAAGTAAAATGGTATGGACCACTAGAATTGGAAAAAAATCTAATGCTGTCATGAACTTTCAAGCAAAACCAGATCTTTAAATAATAACTTTAAAATACTTTAGGTGGATGTGTCTAATTCATGAAGCTGAACAAGCCCAACTCTCTCAGCCTGTCCCCATAGGAGAGGTGCTCCAGCCCTCTGATCATCTTCATGGCCCTCCTCTGGACTCACTCCAACAGCTCCACGTCTGTCTTGTACTGGGGACCCCAGAGCTGGACGCAGTACTCCAGGTGGGGTCTAAATCTGGGAGGCTTTTGCTTCAGATCTAAGTTTTTCAAATTCATTAAACAATAATGTGAAGTATTGCTGTGAAATAAATCATAAATATCAAAGACACCTTAAATTATACTGTCCAATGTCATTAATTTACTGTACAATATACAGCTGTTCATTAGAGATTAGTTCCCCATATGTATTTTTAATATATATATATATATATATCAATAATTTGCTGGAACATCTGTTGCTGTTTCCAAAACAGAAGGCTCTTTTTCACTGCAGTAGACATGCTGTTAAGAATTTCAGTGTTCAAGTTTTGCAAAAACAGGTTATGGGACACTAGAGGTCAGTAATTTACAAGATAAACCATCCATCACCTCATCAGCTTCAGGTAACGCTACAATAAGCAGAGTGCTCAAAGTGTGATAACAGAAAACATACAGGGTTTAAAATTTTGAAATATCTTTATATCTCTAAATCTTTGACTAATAATTAGCAGCTTTTCTTTGGAATCACACAGATGGATTTGATAAATTCTCTGTATTATGCTTTTGTAGACTACAATAGTCTGTCTCTTAGAAAGCATAATTTCATCACATTTATGCCCCCTGGGACATGCCACTCTTTCTCAGAAAATATGAAGATAAATATAACAGAAATATTCATCAGATGCATTTATATTGAATGTAGTCACACAGCAAACTGATGAATATCAGAAACAGACTATAGAATGTATACAATTGTATAACTCCAGATAGCCATACTGGGATGTTCTTTATCATAATCATAGAGGTAGCACAAAAAATGAGGCACCAAAGATTTACGTTCTCCAAGGGCCACAGTGAAAGAAAAATCACTCAGAACCAGCAGTTCCTTAACAAAAGCAACTCTCTGTCAGGTAAAACTCCTGCTGCTGCTCTCACCTGTGGAAAATAATCAGAGATGCAATCCTACGACACTTTGTACCTGGGAGATGAAGAGCTGGCAGCAAACTCTGCTCTGGCATTTTGGAAGCTGCCATTCTTTCTTTGCCACTACAAGTAGGTGTGGGGGGGTGGGGATGTGGAGGTGGGTGTACATATACATATGTGTGTGTACGCATGTGTGTATGCGAAGACCTAAAAACTCTGACATGGCTATGGCATACATATGCACTGAAGTGCCCAGGTGACCTGCAGATGGCATAGACCTGATGCCTGTCCCAGTGCCCTTGCAGAAGGAGGACAGGGGTGATAACATGAGAACAGTTTCCTTGTCTCCTTCTGTTTGGTATCAAGCAGTGAATTCTCCACAGCAGGGAAACTACGCATAGGTATCATTTGCAGAATAAATGGTGGTTGAGTCCCCATCCCTGGAGGTATTTAAAAGAAGGATAGATGAGGACATGGTTTAGTGGTGGGATGGCAAGGTTAGGTTAGCGGTTGGACTTGATGATCTTAGAGGTCTTTTCCAACCTAGATGATTCTATGATTCTATGATTCTATAAGTCACAAGAAATCTTTTTACTATTCCTCAGTTTATCCATCCATATAATGAGATCGCTAGGACTGCCTCAGAACCATTAATAAAAAATCTTGCAATCCCAAAATAAAAGTGTCACTTAATTACAAATTGTTATTACCCAGATATACAGTATACACTAATTGCAGTGCTTTAAGTCACTTCAGCTTTAAACAGAATTGTTCTTTGAAATAAGCCATCCTTCCCCTGCTAAAAACCACCATATTAAATTGAGAGAGTTTTAAGGAAGAGTAAGAAGCAAAGAGAATTCTTCAATCTTTTAGGTCTTACCTCAGAAATAAAATCACCGAGACTTTTCACATGTTTTAGCTGCAAGGCATCAGGTACAAATATGCACTTGCCTTTAGATTTTTTAAACTCTTCTTTATAGTGTATCTACAAAGAGGAGGGAAAAAAAAAGTTTAATTTTCTTAAAAAAAAAAACAAACAGAAAAATAAACAATGGATTACTACTACTACTACTACTACTACTACTACTACTACTACTTTATTTATGGATACTATGCTGGGTGCCTTGCAAATACTTCAGGCTGGATCAAATTAAGCCATAAAAGGAAACACTCAGTTCTCACATACAGTACCAGGGCTATGTAAAAGTCACAGAACTTTTTAATAATAAAGATGAAAAAGACACAATCTTTCTCTACATCTACAGCACATTATCTCACTGTTGTAGATGTTCTAGTATCTGTAAAGAAAGGAGAATCAAATAATTTATCTCCTTGATCCTTGATCTCAAAGATAAAACTGTTAAACTAACTTCTAACCCAGACCTAGCGAGCACAGAACCTGTACAACATAATCAAATGTCCCTTTATTAATCCAAGAGTTACATGAATAAATTCAGAAGGCCACTGCCAAATCGTTGCCTACAAAATACCCCAACAGTCATGACATGCAAGTAATAACAGAATTTCTTTAAGAGCAAACAAATTTTAAATTGAGTCATTTTTAAATCATGCATATGCACAAAGGAAATAATTTTTTAAGCAAAACACCACGACAAATTTTGAAAAAAAAAAAAAAAAAGAAAAAACACAAGTTTGTTTTGGTTTTTGTTTTTTTTTTTTTTTTAAACAACCAACCTTTTTCTTACCATGGGGCAAACAATAGGGGCAGATATAATAATCACATGACTGTTGATGAAGTCAGAATTACTGTTTGTACTAGTGAGACTGCGAGAAGGGTAAAACCTACAGACATGGTGAATGTGTAGGGACCTTTATTATATAAGACCTACGTGAAGAAAGACGGTGAATTATGCTGAGATGGACTAAATAAGTTTTGAAGACAGGCACTTTACATGGATAGCCTTAAATGTTTTTAGTGACATTTCTTTCTTTGTACATAGAATAGTTTAGTTCAATGCAAATTGAATTATTCAGAATCAAGCTTTCATGGTTATTATCTGCTACCATTCCTCTAACCTCATTTTCACATTCTGCACAACAGCAGCTTGCATTTATGCACTCTAGACTTGCTGACAAGCCCTGACAGAAGCAATATGATCTGCATCTCAGCATTACAGAACTATGCAGTCTTAATTTCCTCTTTCTCTGAATCCTTAATGGATATCACAAGTTCTAGTCTACATTCCTCTACAGGGACTTGGAAATTCATGAGAAGGATGGCAGCTTACGCAGAATCAGCTCCTGTACTTTCTGATGCAAACTTTTTGTCCACTGCAAAATGGATTAGATAATGCCAAATTCATCTCAAACTGATGACTACATAATCCTCACACAGAAAATAATTTTGGTTCTATTGAGCTCATCCATGTTTGGACTACTGAAGAAATCTACATCTCATTACCGAACCATATTGTCTTGCCTTTGTGGATTGCAGTGTATTCTAAATAAAAACTGTTTGGCGAACAATAGGTGTAAAATTACTGTGTGTCATCATTTTACTCAGGGACCCACAAATTCAATGGTTCATGTAACCTGTGTGTGACACTGTACTCCTAGGTAATCACAGAGCAATACACAAAAAGGGCATTTTTATGATAAACATGAGCAGACACTTACTGTTCAACCTGCACACATGCATGCATGCACTTGCAAGTGTCTGTATGCACGTGCACATGAACAGCTTAAAAAAAAGGCTTCGTAGGATTATGCTCATTCACAGTGATACAGCTGAGAAAGGACATGGGACATCTATGGAGCTGGCTGTCTACTGGTTCGGTTTGATGGCGCTCCCAGTAGAAATTCCTGTAAAGCTGAGACTCTGGTAGAGGAGATGGAGAGTCTTGCTGCTCACAACTGAGATAAATCACCCACAGATACCTGAGAGCTGACTGTAATTATACCCATTTTAATTACAGAGCAATAATTACATAAAAAAATCAAACATGAAAGCTTCCTAAGGTATCTCTTAATTGGTGTGGGATGACATGACACCACTAAAAGAAATAATCAAAGCTATTCTCCTGTAGAAGTCATGCTTTCAAAATAACTGAAAGCAGTAAAGGACTAATGCCACCTCCTTACTTCTTTATCAGTCATATTTATTATAGTAACCCATAGGTGCCACAAAATTCACACAGGCTCAAATGAACAATTTAGAGAGGACATACAACAAAATGTGTGGCCTAACTCTCATCTAACACATTCCATACTGCTACACAAGTGTCTGCACTGCTTGGAATCAGAAAGATGAAAGATGAAATACAAGAAGTATAATGAATTTAATCTGCAATTAAAAAGCATCTTTACTGTAGACGACATAAGCAAGAGGCTTAAGAGCTTGGCTATGACTGAATATAGCCAATGGTTGGAAGGAATATGCAGGTGTGTTGGGTT
>VXBL01005303.1:370471-428354 GCA_013400195.1 Aramus guarauna
ACTTTTTCTCCCCTGTTTAGTGAATGAGGGGAGTGATAGAGTGGCTCTGGTGGGCACCTGGCCCCCAGCCAGGGTCAACTGTCAACTCACCACAGCAGAGAAGTTTGTATTCTTCTTCAAAGTTAGGGTTTACAAATTCAAATGTCTAAAATACTGAATAGGAAATTTTGCCTGCGAGTTAGTTACCCTTCACCACAAAATATGCTGCTTAGGTTGAGTAGAGCTGGTAAGCCTTGCGAAGAAAAACAGATAATAGGAGAAATTTGCAAATGATGGCCTGGGTTCACCACTGCTCTTTTGATATACTTTTGAAGTCCAACAACTCACTAAAGGCCCAATTTTCAATTGCTCTCTCCTGATTCCTTTCTTCTCCCTGACTCATCATAAAACTAACCTGACCAGCAGCACAGCTATCCTGTAAAAGTGGATTAAAATTCCTAGATAACCACCAAAACAGTAAGCTCCAAATTGCATTGTTTTCTTAATGGATCTTATATGGCAAGAGCAACTTTATAAAACAAGGACATCCAATCTTTAGGCTGAAGTTTCCTGGCTCGCCAAGAAAATTCATCTCACCCATGGCCTGTTTCATCAGCCTTTTTCACAGGGGAAACACAGAAGGAAAGGCTCTGACGGTAACAGCTTAATCCAAGCATCCACATTACCTTTGTATTCAGGGGCACGTGTTAACCAACTTGGAAATGAATACATTCGAAAAACTGTTCTTAGTGTCTTGACATCAGTGATGTAACTATGTTGACAGTCATCATGCCAAGATCCATTACAGAACTGTCATCTCTCAAAGACCCATTTCAGCTTAGAAAAGCCACAAAAAAGTCTGAACCTTCTTATCTAGCTCTTGCTAGACCAAAAGGGAACTTTTTTCCACTAAGGATTCCCTTTCCAACCCTACACTTCTTAATTTACAGTCTCTCATAAGACTAAGAGCTGTGTCAGACCACAGATCCATCTAATACAAAATCCTCTCTCTGTGGCCACAGAAACCTAGAGAAAAGCATGATGACAGGGCACCATACAGTATCATTGCCTCACAGTAATTTACAGGTCTCCAGCAACTTCGACCTCAGAGTTCTCCTACGTTAGAGGCTGTGACTAGTGATGGTGAGCCCAGAGGGACAGCTCCACCCTGAATTAGGTGGTCACAAGCCTATCGCTATCAGTGGAAGGGCACTCTGGTTCTGGCCTTTGCTTTATAACAAAGAGCCATGCTAAAGCAAAGTTGGACCCTGTACAAGGACAGTTAAATGGGAAGTAGTGCTACTTTTTGCTATAGGGGAAAAGCAACACTGGTATCATACATTACCAAAATTCAGCAGAATCTTCAGAAGCAGAGTGTTTGCCTCTCAACCAAAAAGGATTATGATAGTTTGGTCAATGATAATTTAATTCATATAACAATTCCTCTCTCTGCTTATAACAGTATTCAAAACATCACACCACACAATCAAAACAAAGAAGAGATGAAAATATACCAAAATATAAGTAATGCAAGCAAATGGACAAGCTCAATTTCAATATGGAAAAGACCTGGAAAGGAAGGTAATTCTCATAAATCAAACACACGACAGGTTTGAAAACATCAGTGGAATAAAATTGCGTAATGGAGAGAGATTAAATGAACTGGCTTTAGGGAGAAACAACCCCGGGGGTATCACAGCCACAGAACAAACATCTGCCAACCTCAAATGAAAACGGGGATTTCCTCAAGAACCGGAGCATATAAACACTTCACAACTTCCCCTGCGTACAGTTCAAGGCTGACAGTTAACACATGCACTAAAGGGCTGCCATCGTAACACTTTTTTTATCACCATATTGGCAAATTAAAGTCAGCCTACAAAGAATGCGGGGCAAGCGTAATGCAACCCCAGTATCTCAGTCACGAGCACTCCTGGTGCTGCGGTCTGATGGAGGACCTGTGCTGACAGCTCCGCCGGCAGAAAAGGACAATCACCCAGTCTTGTGACCGGCAAGGACACAGGCTGCTGTTCCAAGGTCATCTGAGGGCCAAACAGCAGGCCCCGTAAAACCATTGTACACATAAAATGTACAGATGCACACCAACGATACACCCACACGAACAGCAGTTTGTGCAGATTCATGTTAAAAAAGGATAAAGAATATATAAAAAGTTCCAAATGTTAATGAGTCAAAAATCAAAGGCAAGAATGCAAACTTCTTGCAGTTTATTGGGCTCTACAATGAAGTGCGCAGGGTGAGGAACTTACCCCCCAGCACAAAGGACTTCACTGTTCATAAGAAATTCCAATTACAGCAAAAATTCTGAGAAACAAAATTCATCTCCTGTACATACACATATTCCATTCAAGCCATTGAAGAAGCATCTACTGATTTCAGCAGAGGCTGAATAAGGCCCCAAAACTGGATGCCATTTTTAAACACAGAGTATCCTCTTACAACTTAAATTGGTCTGGACTATTACATATTACTACTGCTTTGAATGCATTAACGTAATGTCATTTTGCCATTATGCTTTACATATCTCAAGGAAAATCTAACACACTTGCAGGCTAAACACATTACAAGTTTTCAGCCGAGGCCAACATCCCTGAACCATTGTAGGGTTCAGAAACCTGGTTTGACTTATTTTATGCACCTTAGCTCCCAAGCCCCTGCAGAAAAATCAGAGAAAATACAGCCACTCCATTTATCAGTCAATTAACAGCCACAGCAAACATTACTCCTAATGGGCACACAACACAGTAATAATTCCTTTTCAGTTAAAGAAAGTTTCTTCACCAGTTTTCAAGGAGTTTTTGCCTTTAAGAACAGCAAACATGTTTAGAAACAAGTTGCATGGAAACAATAAATGTATTTTGTGTGCTCCAGGTTCATTTTCATTTTGGACTCTACATGAGTTAACAGGCACTTGTTGTACCATATGTCATTCTTTTTCCAAAGAAAGCACGTAGATAACCATCAGTAAAAATATTAATAATCTCTACTAGTTCCTAAAGTAGCTTGAGATTACAAGGGAGCCATCTTGGCAGCTTCTCTTAACGATCTGCCCAATTTTCAGCACTCCCTCTGTGAAAATTAAAGTATTACCAGACGGTGTATGGATAAAGAGGAAACTTTGACCTCGTCAAGTCACACTTTGAAGCCAGCACTGTAACACCTATATCCCAGGTACTGTTTTTCTGACTTACCTATTCTTTGCTGATACGTAACCCCTAATAATTTATACCTCAAGTGTAGATTCTTGATGTTCTATTCTCATAAAATCAACATACTCATTCACCTTGAACAGTAACATCCCGAATCTAAATATCAGATTACAACATAACATCAGCCAGACAACATTTTTCAGTTTCTTTAGAACACTTGTTAGAGCAAGTCTCTCGCTCCTCAGTAATGCCTCCTCTGCTGCCCGCTCATCCTTGCAGGAGAAATATCGCTCTTAACTCCCATTCACATGAAGGGACAAAGTAACTCTTCTGACACGCTTTCCCAGAGCGACACAGAAATAAACTTCCACCAAGGTAAATCTGATGCTGTTACACTGAAGCCATCGGATCTACTCCAATTAAAAATGTCTTGGATCCAATCTGTGATGTTTATATAACGTATATATCTGATTGACAGTTTTAAAAATTCATAGTAACCAAGTCAAGAATTTGCTAGCTAAATAATTTTTAAAGATATTCTAGCATTTCAGTGGATTCTTCCTGTATGTGTAAGTCAATAATAACATGCTAAGAGTTTCGAGTATCTGTCACTACAGACCAACAGATAACTCTCAGAATTCATCTGGTTTATTTTTATTGTCCCTCCTTACAGCTATGCATACTGGCACCCAGTTCTGTTCTAACCAATCAAACTTCACAGGATTAGGCTATAACTAGAAAAAATACTGTGTTTTCCTGATGAAATCAGTCCAGGTGTTCTCTTAGGAGACACCCGCTGCATGAGACCCACTTTTTGGAACATTGTCCTTCCAAGGGCCTATGCTTCATACCATCCAAGTGCTCTGAAAAGCTCATCCTTCTGCAGCTGATAATTTAAGGTACCAGAGTAGACGATGCTTGTCTATTATTTTGTCTGCTTTTATATTTGGGCCTTGGATGGGCACATGCTGCACTGCACATAGCTGAAAAAATACGTATCGTAAATGTAAACCCACTTGAAAAGAGAAATGCAAACGTAAGAATACAAACAGTCACCGTCACTTACATCACTTATTATTTCACTGCATTTTCGGGCCAGTTCCATATTCCTGTCCTCAATAACAGGCTTGAGGAAGACCTGTAAGAGAAAGATAATCATTCCATGTTTATTGTCATCAAAGGGTAACAATAGAAGGAAATAAGTACTTTTCAAAGCTATTGGGGTTTAACTCACCTTTTCTTCTTCTTCCCCATCCTCCTCTTCATCTTCCCTGAGATCCTGAGTGACAGATACTCGCATTTTAATACTTAGCAGAAAACAACAATGAAGACTCTAAAAAGGTTCAGCGCTGCAGGGAAGGGCTCAGACCCTACAGCGTGCCTGGAATCAATGCTTCATTTGTGTCCTCCACCGCACTTAACTCTACCAAGTCTCCTTCCTTATTTAGGCAGCACTTGACAGTCTTTATCTGAGCAATTCAGTGCGAGTGAACGGAAAGGCATTGCAGATGGCCTGCTTAGCTATCAGTCGGAGTGGCTAATGCTTTCTTACAGATAAAATATAATTAAATGACCTATCCCAGGCAACTATTTTTAAAATGACTATGAATATACTTAATTAAAATACTGTGATGCAGTTAATTCATAACATAAGTCATTTAGTAAAATTAACAGGCTTAAAAGGGAAACATTGACTATAAGGTTATGGGAAAACTTCTCAGTTCTAAGATTCAAGGCACCATTGGCACCAAACCTAGTTATCATATTACTTTATTTTGTTGGTTCAATAATAGAGCTTTCGATTTTAAAAAAGCACACTATTCTTGTTTTCCATTAGGTGTAACTGCTAGTATACTTTTTAGGAAATATTCCTTTTCCAGAAAGCATATAAAATTCCTTAAATGCTTTGCACATTGTGTCAGCTGAAGATTAAACCTGTGCATACATAGATACAAACACATCCCTATACTCACAAATATACATTTACACAAACATGAATGTTCCCTCACTATTAAAAACTGTCACGGTCTGTTGTTTCAAAACCAACCTTTTTCAGTATGAAGTCATTGACTCCAGCTGCAATGAAACAGAGAGATATCCTTATACCGATGCGTCACAATGCCACAGTGTCACAGCGTTTGTTTCTGTAAAACAAGCGAGGAGGTGTTACAAGACCAGCTGGAGTAACCGGCATTTTAACATTATTTTTCTTTCCAAACCATAGCTTGTATACTTCTCATTTTACAGAGGTCATGATTTTGAACTTCATCTAGCGAAGTGATTCACCACTACACAGCTTTGCAATCAGGCAAAGATATAAGGAATGTGTACTCTTAAAAAACCTCTTCAAAGAATTTGAAGTACTTGTGCCCAAACACAATGTCCTACAAGCTTATTTAACAACACACATTTCCTTAGAAAAAGAAACATTTCAAAGAGGAAAAATACAGCATTTGACTTAGTTAAAGTCCAAAAATTTGGAAAAAAATATTAAGATAAAAGGCACAAACTGCTTTCAGTCTAACGTAATCAAGACACAGAATTCTTTATATGTTAATAGTACAGAAAGCTTCAAGATTTTCCATTCTGTTATTTCAAACATGAGCTCCTAAAGTTCAGATTTGGATTGGCATTGCTGAAGTTCAGGTAGAAACCTAGAAGTCCAGTTTGTATAGGTGAGGATTACCTGTAATTTATGCTGACTACTTTCAGAGCTCAGGATCTTTCATCCTTGTGAAAACAAATGGTTGAGTCTTATAAGATGGGTATTCACAGTTAACAGGCCATATTTGAAGACGATGGCCACAGCAAATATATTCCTAAATAACAGACTTGGGCATGATTTCAAGGACCACATGTAAAGGAGACAGAGGACCTACAAAAGTGTCAGACAGAAATGCAGCACCAAGGCTTCATTTTGGGATTTTTGTGATAATATTGCAAATACTGTATTCTTCCAGCACAGTTAATTTCCTTTTCCTTCCTACATTTAATACATTTTTTAAGTGGAGACATTGAAAAATACTTAAGAGAGTAGAGAAGAGCTATTAGTAGCTGCAAAGCTTGCTGAACTTGGGAAATTTGCACCAGAAAGCAAATATGGTAAAAATTACAGAGTCAAAACTGTTTGGGTTCGGGGGGGAGAAGGAGGGGCTGTTCAGCTTTTTAACATGCATTGTATCTGGTGGTTTTTCAGCAGCTGGACATACCAAAATTTATATATTAATTGTGGTTTTCCTATAAGGGGTTCTGCATAATAAAGATCTGCTTTCTCTTTAGCATGATCCTCAACTGATTTGATAGAATTAATTTTTTCCCATTTTTACATCATCTGGGTCAGGCATAACTGAGCGTCCAAATATGCTATATCCAATGTAACGTCCATAATACAGGGATTGTAAGTCTACTGCTACAACTCATCACAGTAAAGAAAAATAAAATACTATGCGCAAAGGGAGCAAAGGAAAAAATATCACAGTATCAACTAACCATACACAACTAATTCAAAATGGCGCTCCTCACGTAACAGACGCAGTAAGAGACTGTATGACACAGCAACCTGCCTCCATTTTTTTTCATCCTCCTCAAAACACTGAATTCTGTCAGATAACATTTACTGTGCAATAAAGCAAGACTAAAAATTAAATCTATCCAGATATAATTCAGAGAAGGATTTGTTATGACCATTGAGGAGTTGCACGGTTTAGAAGTGCATTATGATTCTGTTAGCAGCCTGCAGGTCAAGAACAAGCTTAGGTTACTTCCATAAGAGACAATAAATAAATTAGGATCAGCAGGCGTGTTTGGCATAACAAATGTTTGTATATGTTTGCAGACGTTTTAAAAACTTCTCTAAAAATACTAAATCTAATCTGAATAAAGACCTAGGCAAAATGCTGAGCTTTGCATGCCCAAAACAATTATGAAGAATGTTGTATTAAAGATGACTTTTCACCTGCAAGACCTGAATTTTTACAAAACCTCTGAACTGACACTTCTGAACCATTTTCCACTGTATCTAATGGAATAGTCTGTAGTCATTTCTTTTGGCGTGAAACAGCACACATTAAACAAAATCCAATTGTACAGAATTTTAAGAAAACACGGTAATGGACTGCTAAGCTGTGTATACACAATAATATTTGTATGCATACAGGGCAAAAAAATAGATTTCATTATTGAGATCTTAAAATGCACCCAATGGGGAGAAGTGGGTTCTTCAGGGAAGTACCCAGTATGAACTCATTCAAATTTTGTAAGGAAATGCTGCGTAGCTCCACATTGCCACTTCCAGCCACCCCATATGGATGTTTTACATTTTAGTTCAAATTTACCCTGAAGAACGAGGCTATTTTGTCAAAGGAGCTGCAATAAAATCAAAATAACTGTACGTTGTCTAGATTGTTCACAGAAGCACAGTATCTGCAGCACACAATCCTCACTGTGTGTGAACTTTTGATAGAGAAGACAAGCCTTCTAGAAGCAAACTATATGGTTTATCCTATGAAAGGAAACAGCTGAATCTCCCAACACTTACAACCATCGTTTGATTGTGTCAATGTACTATTTTTTGACACAGAATGTTACTCAAGTACTTGGTCTAAATGTGTATATGCTGAGGAGGCAGAAGTAGGAAAAAAATGGGGTACAAATGAGCCCGAGTCCCCATGAGTACGAGTTGGCCCCCCATGCGAATGATTCAGGCACAGAGTTGTGCGGCTTTCCACCTGGATCACACATGGCTGTGTCCACATCTGGCCAAAGCCACGCCATCTCCTTGTCCCTTTATCAGTCTTACAAGAAATACATTTGGAAGATGTTAGCCCAGAAAGTTAAATGGCTTCATCTCATTTTGGCCCTGCTACACATAACAATTTAACAGTTGTGCTCAGTTCTGTCACTTAACACACACCACCCTTGGACTTTTTTTGGCATAATCCCAAAAGCCTTCTGACCTCCACAATATCCACATGTACCGTTGAGCTGAAAAAACTTCTCTACCGCTTCACAGAACTGCAGAAACCATGCTTGTCCTAGAGAAAGTACCAGAAACGTCACAATCTCAAATCTATTTAGCAGAGTTCTTCATGTGTTACTTGAACATAGGTTGCAAGTTAAGGACCAAGGTATTTCAGCTGCAAAATCTGCAGAGCATTACAGTGAGAGGTATATACACATTATGAATACGCTCCTTTCAATTCTAGACTGAAAACCTAGTAAGAACAGAGGTAGAGTTTTAGTGCTTTAACTATCCTGCTTCCAAGGAGTTAAAAATCAACCCACAGACATCCCTGGAATGAAAACGTTATTTTCTGTTCTCACTGGACAGACACGCACATCACTGAAATAAGCACAATTAATCCAACACAACGCAGCTGGTGGTCTCTTTTCAAAAAGCACACAAGGCATTCGTAAGCGCTGAGATTCAATTACTTCTCATTTCTAGAAATACTCATCTATCAGACTGGAAGTTACTAGCTGCCTTGCACAAGGAAGTTCATAGCCAGGCTATCAGCACCACAATCACAAACAGAAAGAAAGCAAAGGATCCCAGCCTGCCCATTTTAACCTCCCTTGAACATGAAATACCAATCAACATTAACAAAAGAAATTCAAGAGATGGTTCTATTTAGAAAGAAAGCTTACCCACGTCAGATCATTAACACTGCATTTATCAACAACACTTCAAAACCTGCAAATATCTCATGGTTCTAAGCTAAGATTTTCAGTCAATGGAAGTTACTTTATTTAAGATTCTGATAAAGCAGAGAGTGGCAATGGTATTTTTAAAGATGAATACAAACAAGATGTTAGAATACTGATTTGTGATCCCAGAAAACCTAATGAATTTTCAATGCCTAATAAATACATAAATACAGACATTTTTTGCGAACACATACTCACGGAGATGTTGTCTAGCCCAACTGGATCTTGATGACAGAGTATTTAATATGTCTGTAAGGTACAACTAGTTTCACATAATAATACCCAATCTAATCCAGTTTCCAGAAGCCATGTAGCTATGCTAGCATGACACTGCCTAAGTCAATAAACTCTTTCCCACTCAGCTAATTATCCCGAGAAATGAACCCATTCAGAAGTGGGAGTATTTATCAGAGAACAAGATTGTGCCATGTGGATGTAACCTTAGCTGTGATCAGCAACAATACATAAAAATAAATGCTTTTATGCTTAAAGCTTTTTCACATACTAATGTATTCTAAAAAAATCCAAAACCTCAGCTTCATTTTTCTGACAATATTCATAACTGCCTACTACATTTGCACAATAGTTTTTAACTCTCAAAGATGGTATTTCCTAAAGGGGATATAGTTTCACCTTTTTTTTTTTTTTTTTTTTTTTTTTTTTTTTTTTTTTGTAATTTTTCATTTGTCAGGAAATTAAATCCTCAACAATGGGGGAAGTTGGTTTTTCCACCCCTCCCAATATTTTCAGTTGAAGCAGAAGCCTGAAAAATCGACCACTCCTACAGCTCTTTTCACAAGTTGATGCATCCGGAGCTGAAATCAGAATCAGCCACGTTTGATTGCATTGCAACTGTTTAATCCACTCCAACATAGCTGTGGCATTTCCCTTTCTTGTCAAATGTCATAAAACTCCTTTCCCCCTACTCAAGCGTCCAACTCGGTACGGGAGTCCACCAGAGATAAGAGCTCTGATGCGTAGCAGCTGAGGCTCTTCAGCACTCCCCACCTCTTACTAGTGCCATTACAACAACGAATAGTCGAGACATTTATTCCTATTACCTACAAAACTGAGGCCCTGGTGCTAGTCCTGTACGCTACGAGTCGAGAGACCTGCATGCTAGTCCCTTGTAGCCCGTGGAGAGCAGTACACATCCAAACTATCCCTCTGCCCTGCAACTTGTGGCTCAGATTTCATAAGGCTGTTCTACAGAAGATGGCTAGAAAATGAAATTATCAGCTGCCTGGGTTACTGCATGAGATATCCATAAAAGCAAAATCACATTCAGTAGAAGAGGGATTCAACAGAGAAGATACAGCTTTCTCTTAGGACTCCTCAAAAGGAGAAAAGTTTAGATAATGCATCGGTTTTCCATTCACAAAATTTTCATTTCATCCAAAGCTAAATCCTATGGAAGAAAGAGTCAGGACTATATAATAAGAATTTGGAAATTTTACCTTGCTATAAATCACAGCTAAAATTATCAATGATTGTAAAAGGTATGAGGCCAGCAATAAACAAGTTTTATTTTGCCTCAATATATCCTAAAAAGCTAAAGATACTCCCTTTCTCCTTTCAGTGACTATATATTCATATTCAGCGTACTGTAATCTGAAATAATAGAAAGATACATTTGGCTTATATACAGACTCTTGTGTACATTGTCTTAGCCATATAGACTGGGCATGTGTACTCACCAGGAATTTTTCTTGTGGCATTACTTTGAATTCAGCTGCCTGAACTGACAGAATCTCCTGGAGCAGGAAGAAAAAACTGGACTTTTCCTATAAATTTAATTTCAGTTGTAATTACATCCATCAGCCTATAACCCTTAGTTAATGGATGTATTTTTCTAGAAACTAAAACCACAGTGGTTTATTTTACTTGTAGTTAATTGAGGTTTTTCTTCTCTATATTTTTGCAATTCTTGTGTTTTGGTAGAACTAATACTGTAACCTCAGTCACACTCTCTTTGTAGGGAACAATACCCTGAGTAACACACGCCTTTAAAAAAACCTTTATAGCTTTAATGCTCTGGAACATTTCATGCTACTATGAATCTCAAGTAAGTTAAATTTGCAACAAATTGCTATAGACAGCTAACACTAAAACAAAAACTAAGTTCTTCCTTGACAGTTGTTTAAAATCCCAGCTTTTAAATTTCAGAATAGTCTCTAGAAAACACCCCAAACCAGAAAAGATGAAAACAAACAGGCCAGGATAAAAAAAAGAAATTTAATGAACACATTTGAAGTAACAGAAGTCACTTGTTCAGTGAGGAAAAATTTATTCAAGTAACTTCAAGTCATAAAAAATTGATGGAGAAGATATCTTTTGAAATATCTTCAGATCCAAAAAGAAAAAAATAAAACCGCAATTATGTAAAACATACAATGCCTCTATTGTGCTTAAAATTAGTGATTCTCAAATAGTTCTCATTTGGAGAATTAGTTTACCTTTTTTTTCCTACTTTGTGAATTGTACCCATCGTAAGATTTAAACAAGAACACAAGTTACACATACTTTGTGTCCAGGAGGGTTTAAATATGGATTGTCATATTCAAGCTTTCCTCTTAGCCTACTGTTCCATGCATGGCAGGTGTAGTTATACACAAGAGCTCTACTCCGAATTTAGCAGTGTATTCAAAGACAAAGCACTTAATATATAAAATGCACATTCAGAAAATAACAATAATTTTCAAGACAGCTTATAATGACTGATGGATAGCTTATTCTTTCTGAAAAGCCGTTGTGGCAAAATAGTCTGCTTGAATAGAGTAAATATTATTTTGAAGTGCTTATAATAGGCTACAATGGATTTGGAAATACAACTGTTAATAACCCTGTATTGAAAAGAATCTTACAGCAAAGAACCCTATGCTAAGGGCTCTCTGGACAGCCTAATCCTGTAATTGAGTTCATGGTGGTAATTCAGGAGAGCAACTTGCAAGTTCTTAAGCATTGACTACAGCATTGAAGAAAATACACTAAAAATACAATAGCTAGCAATAATAAGTCACGGGAATGTTAGATCCTTACGTTCACTCCATTTAACAATAATATACACAAGTTTCCATGACAACAGTGACAAGATGATAAAAACATCTTCTTCCATCATCCACTGAAAAACACATTTCTGCTTATATCATTGATGAAGTGGCAAGCACCTGATTTAGAAATGTCGCCTTGCATTTAGTAATGTACTTCTATATTCAGAGAAATGTACATCATATTTTTAAAGGATTTCATTGAATATCTGAAGCAGATTAAAATGATTCATTATCTGATTTTTTTAGTCTTTTAAATCAAGTTACATAAAACTTTACCTTCTACTTTAGTCATTGTCCACAGTTTAGCTGAAAAATTCAGCTTAAAAAAATTTTTCCCCTATGGAAATCTCTTTTGCATAGATCAAATAAAAGCCGATCTAGCATTTCCCAAAAAAACAGTGCAGATTTTAGCAGAAGAATGCCTTATTTTTAAATTGGCTTCATTTTGCTCCGTCATTCACAAAAAATGATGATAAAGCAGTTCTGCGTTATCAGTTACATAATTTGCTTTCACATTAGAGCATCATCTTACTTCTGCTCTGAACTGTTTTCTTCAAAACAGTGGTAGACACAAAACCAGCATTTCTTGCTCCAGCTACTTTATAGTCATTCCTGGGAACTGGTTACCCCTGAAAACAAGCAATTCCAGTGACATCAGTGGAATCTAAACTTGCACCTTACTGGTACTTCTAGGTGTACTTCTCAATCTAGAAAGTACCATCATAATACTTATTAAAATGTCAGTTCTCACATATTACTATAGGAAAAGATGGTTCCTATAAATTAATAACAAAAATTTAGCCCTAGTGTTCTTCATATAACACAGTACATCTGAATTACCACATTAAAAGCACACTGGATTACAGTTCTTCAAATCAAGGAAGGCTAATGCCTGCAGCACGTGAAATAACACAGCAAGTACCTTCCGAGAGGAGGAAGGAAGAAGAAATAATATAGCAATGTTTTGTACACTACAAATTATCCAGAAATACTGCCTTTGGGCATGATCGCTTGTTGCTGTTAATAACATTAAAGAACAATAACTACTTTATACTCCCACAGCTTCTCGTGGATAAGATTTTAAAGAATTTTATAAATACAGGGCTAGCGCCTCTGATGGAGGATACTGACACAGTGCAAGCTAAGCCCTCTCCTTGTCCTCAGGCATTTGAGGACTAGGCTGGAATAAGGCTTAAGACCAACCATGAGTAGCTTTAACCAAGACTAACCAAAAAACCTGCTCCAGATCATACTGCTGACTCATGGCCACTTGACAATCACAGTACGACCAAAGGTTTGCGAGGTGCAGCAGACTTGATTCAGGGAACAAGATGTCTTAAGTCTCCTTTGAACATCTGGAATTTTGTAAAGAGAATTCAGATCAGGATAAGTAACTACTCTAGAGAACTGCTCCTTGCTGTATACGTGAAGATACATGATCATCCTATAATTGTGTTTTAGAAGGTGGGGAGCAAGGGGCCAATGAAGCAAAGCAGCATCTCCAGAGTAAGAAAGGAAGCCTGTGATGAATCAAGATTTGTTGACTCCCAGCTCTACAGTTTTCATGCTGATATCATAGAGCTTCTCAGCAGGACTTTTCCTGGCTCTTTTTCAGTGATATTTCTGCTAAGTCATTTCCACCATAAACTAACTCTTAATGTATAATACTCTACTTACAGCATCTAAGATGGGTTTTTTTCCTAGAGCGTTTTGCTGAACAAAATTTTAGAAGAAATTTTAGTGTTAATGTAACTTAAAAAATAAGAAAGGAAAAAGTGGGAGGAGAACAGAACACAGAGAAGTCTTTCATTTAGGGCCTTATACTAGATTATAATTAGTAAGCAACTGGGTTAACGTGCAGCATAGAGTTAGAATAACAGCGTAGTTATGCAAATTAATTTCAATGTCTATTGAGTTATGGGTAGTAACTATTTGGCATGAAACAAGCAAGATAAGCTCTGTGAAACCTGGCATATAGAAAGAGGGAGAAAATACCAGGTTCCTTCCTTGCCTTCTGAAGTCTAAATTAAAGTTATATTAATATGGTTTTATGTTGAATTCAAAAGAATAGGTGATATTAAAAAGCTAATTTCAAGTCTATTTGGGTAAGGTTCTATTTAAATTGCATTTTAGTAAATATTTATTCATTATTTTACATACATAAACCATCACCAGAGAATTAATTTATATTAGGGCCTAAGGCCTAGCTTTGAAGAGCTTTTAGTCTTTTTATCTCTCGGATGATCTCATGGGAAGTCTGAGCCTGCCTTTCAGCAAAAAAACCTCCAAAGCCTGAGGCTGCCTCTGGAAGAATTATATTTGCCTTCAGGTCTGTGGTAAATGTATTTTGGCAGCTTTACACTACAGCTAAAGAAATTTCTCAATCTCATCAGAAAAGTGTACACGATAACGATAATCTGTAATACAAAAGTGCAAACCCTGGGGGCAGGAAGTGCCTAATCTTACAGACATGGATGCTATTCTACAGCCCCAGAAGTAACTACACATTTCACTTCCTTTTAACAATTTTAAACCATCTCTTTGCAAGATGAAGATGCAGCTATAATATGCAGCTATAATATGCTCTGTGTAGACATTCAAAATATGTCAGACTCAGCTTCCCCAAGCTTATATTTAAATCCTAGGATATTAACACCCAGTACAGCACAGTACTTGACTAATGCTACCCACAGGGGTTTTTTAAGAGGTTAGAACTTTCTACAGCTAAAAATCAAACTGAGGTAAAAAATTAATATTGGAGCACAAGTCATGTTAATCTCATGTTGGCTGTAAGGCTAATGATGAGTGTAATCTTATTGTTTCACCACCATTAAACATACAAACAGCCTCTGGAGCAGCAGCCAGAACCCAGCCACCCTGTCCCTACTGTGTGATAACCACAGGACTCAGCCAGAGAGCCCTGCTCCCTCTCAAGACCCTTCTCTGGCCCATGAACCTTCTGCTCTTGTCTAGCCCATGGTACAACTTCAGCAAAATGCCTGTCAGAACCCCGATCGCAGCCTGGATTGGGCCACTCAGCTGTGGGCTCAAACACCTGGTGGGCTGGAAGCAACATCTATCACTTCCTAGAAGAATGCCATCACCCCTGAACTAACAGAAAAATGGCCATAAGCCTTCCCCTCTCTAAACACCCGGCCATTTCTGAGCAAGCATGTTTGCAACACATACCCTGCAGTTGCAGAGGCAGGCTCCAAATTGCATCTAAGACTTCAGATAGGGGGCTCTGATGACATATAAGCATGGGCAGATGAGGGACAATTTGGAGGAAGGATGCCGAACACCTGCACAATGCTGTAAGAGATCTGCAGACTGCTCTCTGCTCATACACATCAGGAGATAGAGTTTTGAAGATGGCATTCTGCACAAGTCTCACCTCAGCAGCCAAACATTTTGTGGATGCCACAACCTTCAGCTTCTTAATTTAAGAAGTCTGATTACTGGACTTTAGCTTAAAATGTAACTGCAGATGAAATCTTTTTAATATCAAAACTTTTACAATGATGGACCAGTGGATCATCCCCAGTAGCTTTTCTGAACAGTATTTGGATAACTTCATAATGACATAGAGGCAGATGGAGATATGGTTTATCAGACTATCAGCATTTAAAGTCAAATTAGGACTAGAATTAAAAAAGTGTAAGTTAGGTGCTCATGAACTTTGCTAGATAAAAATTGTAAAAATAAAAGCAGTTATTTGTAAAATGAAAGACTTATATAGTTGTTAGTCACCTTCAGAAAGGACAACACAAACTGCCCTACATGAAACTCTATCTTAAAATGGAGAATAAATAATTAGCATTTTGTCAAGACCAAATCCAGGCAAGTGAGACTCCTCTCTGGAAGAAACACTTAATTTCTGAGACTTAATTTTTAAGCAGCATACGGTCACTTCAAAGACAGAACTCCTGAATTCCATAGAATTAAAAAAATCCTTAAATACAAATATAAGACTCAAAAAAGACATGTAAACCAGAGAAAAATACTAATTCTGCACTCAGGTTTAATGATCCTGAAAGATATGTTCTCTGTCTTATCTTGAGTCAAACAAAATATTAAGATTTAACTTCAGAAACTTCAAGTAGCTGCTTCTTTAAAGGCTGCTTCTATCTGCTTTTTAACTGCAAAACTGTCATCTTTATCCCGGCTATGACTTAATAGATGTATACACACAAGTTATGCAAGCAGATAAGTGAATTTTGTCCATATGCAGAAGTCTAGATGAATCTGCAATTTGTCCAATTTAATAAAAATCAAGTGTTGTTACATAAAAATCGGTTTGCCTCTACTTCCTGCTCAAGTCTATCAGTCTTCGCTGCTTTGCTTTCACTTGAAAAGCAGAATTTCTGCTGTGATTTGTTGCCACTATTGTAAAATGACTTCCAGACAATGCAGGAATATAGACATTTCTCATAGATTTTCTGACTCCTACAAATTATTATACATTCTGCTGGAGACTGCAATTGATGATCTACTTTAATCCACTACTCATCGCTTGTATTCTAGCCACAAAAGAAAGAAAGGAGTATTTAAAAATAAACATGCTCTATGTTCTAAAAAAACCCTCCAAGTTTTCATCCCATGTAGATAGCCACTATCTTTCCATCAATAAAGACCATGTAAAAGTAACCCCTAAGGGTACAGTCCTGCCAAATCAGTTATGTTTAAAACTAAATATATAAGAAATTCTCTGCCATATACCATTCTCATGTATGAAAATGGCAGAATCCATATGAAAATTACAGAAGTCATAGCTAGTAGCTAATATTAAAGGTGCTCAGCACTCACTATATAACTATTCCCAAGCAATGTAAAATAGCATAATTGGCTACACTTCTGCATCATTATGTTTGAAGAATCATATAATCATAAAATCCAAGAATGGTTTGGGTTGGAAGGGACGTTAAAGACTACCTAGTTCCAATTCCCCTGCCATGGGCAGGGACACCCTCCAGTAGACTATCCAACCTGGCCTTGAACACTTCCAGGGAGGGGGCATCCACAACTTCTCTTGCCAGTGCCTCATCACTCTCACTGTGAAGAATTTCTTCCTAATATTTAGTTTAAATCTACCCCTCACCCTTCAGCTTAAGGCCATTACCCCTTGTCTTATCACTACACTCCCTGATAAACAGTCCCTCCCCAGCTTTCCTGTAGACCCCTTCAGGTACTGGAAGGCTGCTATAAGGTCTCCCTGGAGCCTTCTCTTCTCCAGGCTGAACAAGCCCAACTCTCTCAGCCTGTCCCCATAGGAGAGGTGCTCCAGCCCTCTGATCGTCCTCGTGGCCCTCCTCTGGACTCACTCCAACAGCTCCATGTCTTTCTTGTACCGGGGAACCCCAGAGCTAGACACAGTACTCCAGGTGGGGTCTCACGAGACTGGAGTAGAGGGGGACCTTAGCTGTTTTCTGTGTTTCAATATCACTATTTTAGTCAAAAGGATGAATATTTATACTTGTACAATGCAAAGACAGTGTTAAAGTTCAGCACAAATTCACTAAGTAGTTTAACATTACCTGACCTCTTTTATAGACTATTCTGAATTGAAGATAAATGCTTCCAATAATTCATTAAAAAAAATCTTATCTGTGAAAAACAATTCTCATTATTAACAGGTTAACTTCATGCAAGCTTTGAAACAACTCACTCAGATCACAATAACCTCAAGAACTTCAGAAAGTTTTAAGTTCAGAAAGTATGTTTAATGTGATTTAGTCCATTTATGTAAGGTATTGAGACAAGCAACTGCTGAAATCACTATCAAGATAATTCTTATTTTGAGAACCTCTTAATATGAGATCTTTTCAGGCAAACTGTAAAGACAGATACAGTAGCTGATATGTATTGATTACCAATGCAATCAATATAGGTATTCCAGAGTCAAAAAATGGGTTTGTCTTCATTTTTTTGGAGCTGGGGAGAGCTTGGAAAAAAAGGCCAAAGTTAGCTAAACTTGAAATAGAAGATGAGCTCATTAAGTAAATCTCAGTTTACAAGTAAAACCCAGGTTTCCTTCTTTTACAGGATGTATTATCCACAGTATGGTTTAGTTTATTGCACTCTGAATTGCAGATTATACCTTGCCAAAAACAGTAAATGTACCCATTGGTATGGAAAAAGTCTATTCATACATTCTCCATCCATGGGAAAAAATAATTTGGAATGGAACAATGTTCCTCTATCACCTGTTATATACTGAAATATGCATTATTTGTCTTGATTCAAACCTAAATAGAAAAAGAAAAAAGTTTTCATGTCTTTGCTCATTATGAAAGAGAATATATAGGTTTTGAGTCAAAGTATGCTAAATATTGTCTTCCAGTATTTAAGATTCATAAGGATGCAGAAGTTTCTTCCTCTATGTCACTCATTTGAAGAACCAAAGAAAGTGTATATCCTGGTTTTAACTGGGCAGCCCTGTGTTTCTCCACATGGTTTCTCAGTTTCCCATCACTTCCTTTCAGGGCACCTAGGTGTTCTAATCTTTCATTTAATAAATAAAAAAAAAATGCTTTGTCTTTTTAAATAACTAAGAAGTGTTTGTTCAAAACATATCAGCATGAAGAATTTTTTCTGACCCTGGGCAGTCCGGTGGAATGAGTGTTCAGAATGATGGACGGTGTACGAATAAAGAGAAAAAGGGAGTGAGAGTTAACATTAGTAGAGTTCTTCTTTTGTTCCGAGTGAATATTAATGACTCCTGCTCAGTCTTTCATCAAAAATTCATTCAGAATGCTATGTTATTGGAAAAAATGCTCCACTTGGAGAGACGTACTCATGTCATTGCTGAATCAGAAGCTGGCAACAGCTACAACAATACACATTTTTAAAGCACATCTTTGTCTTCTGAATAAGTCTTTCATATGGTAAGCTTAAATAACATGCCTCCCATGCCCCAGCCTTGTGATTTTGTAAAAGTCTCTTTGCACCTCTACTCTTGAAACTCAATTGGAAAAATGCAAAATAAACACAGTTAAAGACAAGGATGATTGTGAATGACAAACAAAAGAAAGAAAGAAAGAAAGAAAGAAAGAAAGAAAGAAAGAAAGAAAGAAAGAAAGAAAGAAAGAAAGAAAGAAAGAAAGAAAGAAAGAAAGAAAGAAAGAAAGAAAGAAGGAGGGAAAAAAGGAGGGAAAAAAGAAAATAAAAGAAAAAAAAAGAAAGAATGCACAAATACAAAAACCTAGAAAACAAAACACTTCATAGCCAGGGACAGTCCTGAGCTCCGCCATACAGCATTTCAGTAAGTTTACATATTCTTTTTCCTTTTACCTCACCTGCATTATTGTCAACTTTTTAGACTGTGCATAGTGCTGTAAGAAATTTAACTTAATTTTCAAACATATTGTTATATTTCCTTCCATGGACTTGTTTTAATTCCCAAATTCATCCGTAATGACGGATTTTTCCTCTCAGGTGAAATGGTTTGTTAAATGCTATATTTACAAAAGGCAATGTCTTTTGTCTCTACATGTTAATTTCTTTAAGTATTCTATCTGCCTTAGCTCCATATTTTTTCCAGATACAAAAACATTTCTGTGGGGAAGTGGTAAAAAGTATGTTTATTTTTCCTACAGATAGCCATAGCCACATGATTTCCTCCATACCACTGTGGCTTCTCATTCTTTTTTCCAACTTCCATTCACCAGTGGTACTTGGCTGCACAAAGTCCCCACTATCGTTTCAGATTTATGGAAGAAACAAACAGAAGGAAAAGCTGGCAGCACAGAAAGTCCATTCTTCTTCCAAAATCTAAAGCTGAAAACATTTGTGAAAATCTGGCACTGTTTTATACTTTCAATAACATGTTCTTGTATAGTGCAGTTAAAAAAGTTTTTTACTTAAATCCTACAGCCAGATCTTACTTACTGAATACTGCTGCCACATACTCAACCTTGCACAGGACGTGGTATGAAAGCAATTCAAGATGTCAGAGTGACTGTTACACTTACTCCACCTCAGCCTTCTCATCCTACCTCCATCCTCCAGATAATCTACACAACACTAAGTTCCTCCTGGCTAGACTGAATGAACCCCAAGAATCATCAACTTCATGTTTCCCTTCCCCAAGTCCGTTTAGTCTGAACATAACTCACAAGCTATGCCATACTAGCCCATTCTCAGACAACATTACTGCAGCTCCACACACCAGTTCAGAGGTAATTTTGGTGAGACCATCTACACAGAAAACACATCGTGTGTCCCATGCTACAGTGAAAATCTGAGCTGGTCTAAATCATCACACTGGTAATACCATGAGCATGCTGCTTCTATGACAAGGAGCTGAGGAGGGTGAAGGGGAAGATGAAGACAGCCAGCGTGCAAACTGCAAACTAGTTTTCTGGTGCTCCCACAGGCTCGTCTGTTCCTTCATCATTCCCATTCCTCTCCCACTGCTATCTTCCTTCCACTACTGACACATGTGCAAGTCTCCTTACACCTGAGCTGGAGCACACACTCTCTGGGCACATGAGAGTTTCAAGACTACAATCTCTAACATTTCTTTAAATACCAAATAAGCTCCAGTGCAAAGTCAACCAGGGTAGTTTAATTCCACTGTTTTCTGGACAAGGCCCCTTTGCAGACTGTCCCTAACAAGCAGATGCTGGCATACCGTAAGACGACTAGTCCTACAATGAATGTATGACCATGACCAGAGCAGGCTATCTTATGAAAAATATACTCTGTGGAGCTCAACTGAGTTCTGACTTTTCTACCTCACAAAACAGAATCAACACCACCAGATATAAAGCAGTGAACATTCATTTTCAAATTAAATCAGCAGATGATTGTGAGTACACCAAAAGCAGATGTGTTTGATCCCAAGATGTCAGTTTTACATTGCTACTCCTCAGATGAGAGCTCTACTTTTAGCACCAAAAAAAAATTAAAACAACCACACACAAAAAAAAAACCCCAACTCCACAAAAGCAGCGTGAAAAGAAAACATACTTGTCCAGAAAATTTACACATTGTGAAGAACTTTAAAAAGTCTAGGTCAACTTTCAAATCATTTTGTATGAAATAACACAAAATCAATAATAAGAATTAAGAAAAACTAGTCTTGCAGGTAAGGAGTCACAGGAACAATTACAGGATAAAAGCAGGAAGTTTATGACTGGTAAGTTTGATGAGCCAAGATGTGTTGGTAGCTGGAATGAACTTCATGTTTCCTACTTATAATTGAAGGTCAGTCTTGGATACATAATCATGGGGTGGCAAGACAAGTGTTTGACAATGCAAATACAGCAAATACAGTAGTTAGGTGATTAAAAACATTAAAATGTTATACACAAAAATATTGATTTATGTAATTTAGGATTACATTACCTTACACATGGTCTTTACTGAGGGTACCAAGACAAACTGAAATTTGTCATTTTCTACCTAACCTTACGAGTGTTTGACATTGCATTCACAGTAATGTTTTCTACAGTATTTTGTATGCGGTTTTCTACTTTATTTTCAAAAAAACTGAGAAAGCAGGAATTCCATTAGATAGCACTGTACTGATACTCATGTGGTCTCTATCTGGGTTGCAGCCTTTAAATGCATCACACAGATCTCTGCCACCCAAACTGACAAACTAAGAACACACCATCATGTCCTTTGCCACACATCTCAGTCTGCCAATCCTGCCAGGCTCAAAATAGCTTCCTGTCAAAATTCACATTTCTACTATATCTTTTCCCAAATATTAATAGTTCTTTCCAAACTGATTTGTCCCAATTTCATTGTGCTACTTTTCTCCATCTCCACTGAACAACGGCTAGTCCCAATTTCAATGCTCTTCCTTCTCAGCTTTCTTCAATCATGTATCTTTGTATCTTCCCACAAGTTTGCTTTCTGTCTCCTTTACACAGGAATCACCTGCAGCCTGTAGACTGTCGAGGCACTGATGGTACAAGAAGGGAGAAACTCCCTATTCACGTTTCAGATATTTCAGCTTGGTCCAGTATGCAGCAGCCCAACATTCAGCAGCAAATGTGGAGGCAATCCTGAATAGTCATCAGATGGCAAATTCTAGCCATGCTATAATACTAAAGCAAATTAGATAGACAGCAATAGACAAACATCCATGATGTAAATCATCATTCTCTCCTGCCTCATTTCATTTTTTTGACAACACTAGCAAATACAGCAGAAAATAAAATGAAGTTAGTCAAAGAAAAAAAAAATAGATAATTTTTTAAAACAGAAGCAAAGTAATCTTTTCCTTAGCCTTTGGAAGAGCTGTCCCAGGATAACTGACATTGAAGTTTTCAGTTCTAAGTAGCAAAGTTAGACAGCACTAGGCATTTAGAATAGAAAGTATTGGACAAACAATGCAACAGACAGCTCCATAAGGTCTAATTGCAAAACCTGTGCCTCAGAGTTCACCTTTCAACTCCCTGCTAAGTACAGCTGAAAAGCCACTGTACTTTGTGGAGAAACTCTCTGCACAATGAAAGAAGGGAGAGCTACCACCAATGGAAACAGATAACTGTAGCAAAACTAGACTGAAGATGGAAAATTACAAACTACTGATAACTTTTGACATGGAAAAGATATGGAGCCACCATTACTGAAGAGCTATTCTGCTTTCATCTGTATCGTTGGTTTTAAAAGAGAACTTGCTTACCATCACTTTGAACAAACATACTACTTAACATGTTTAATTACTTTACATCCAGTAAAACAAACAAACAAACAAACAAATAAAATTAGTATTTGTCTGCAATTCTCACTGAGTTACAGACACGATGACATGTATTCCTATCCAAAGCAGTATATCCAACATTAATACATGATGTTTTGGCTGACCATGATTATTTCCAATGGAAATAAAATCTTGGCAAGTACTGTGACTTCATTCAGGGTCTTTTAGTAATTCATATGAAATCTTGGAGAGGATAAAAGTAAACCCTGTCATCACTGGGTATATTAAAATAAATAAGACTGACATTGTGATTTAGGGGTATTTCATTTATCACACTGTACTCTTAAACAAAAAGAACCCCAGAAGTACCTTCTCTTGTTAACAACATGCTTGTTCTCAATTTAAACAAAGAAAATGAAGATTGTACTTCTGGTCACATTTAGTGCTTCCTGGGTACATCCTATTACAATGCACAAATGCAGCATTAGGACAGGAAGAGACCAGAGTCACATTAATCTAATTCTAACCCAACAGCTTTTGTCTTCCTCCAGCTCTCTCCCTGCTTCCTCTCTGAATCTTTCATTAACTACTCTCCTTTTTATTTCTGTCCATTAAAAAGAAAATCAAGCCTGAAAGCTATGAATCAAGAAAGCTTCGATGTCACCAGATCACTACAGTATCTTGGGATACGGTTAATTTTTCTACTTTGGCACCCTCATTTCACTAATTATGTTTATATTATTCTTAATTAATATCATACTATCTGGCTGAATTGCAGACTATGCTTTCAGATTTTATCGAGGTATTGCTGAGTGGTCCTCATCTGCAATTTGTCTCCACTGCGTCCTGAGAGCTGCCAAAACTCTCTCCCACCTGAACAGCTCACATTCTAAATGCAAGTTGGTGTCAGCCTCCATCAAATCCTAAACTTCACCAAGTGTGTAACTTCTGTAGTTTGTAATTGTACTGCACAATTTGGGTTCTGCTAAGAATAAACATGAAAGCCTAATATTTCATTTACATTTCTATAGCATTCGTCATCATAGGATGCCAACTCCTCTTAGATGTGAATGGTAGCTTCTGTATCAGATGGGTTTTTCCTCATTTAGGAAGATTATGAGTGGTCCGAGGTCACAGAAAAGTCCATGCAAGACCAGCAAACATCCGAGTCCCTGAACATGGGACTGCACTTTCTCTTTCCCAGTGTATTCTTTCTGGCCAGCAGTATATGAAATTCAAAGTTACAGCTGTATTGCAAGCATCCCCAGAGCACAAAGTCCATCTACGTGCCTCCCATTACCTACCAGTTTGGGATCTGTTTTTCATTTATTGTCCTAACTCTGCTTTGGATGTGAAACAAATTTTACCCCACTTACTCTCCTTTTACATTTCTAAACTATAAAATTTACGGAAAGAAGAAAAAAAAACAAGGATGGAACAAAATGACTGTGAGTTCTCTGTCTTCTCAGCATTTTACTGGTGTCCTTGAAAAATCAAGGCAAAAGGAAGATACTCTTAATATACTAACGTCAGAATAAATCTTATGTCTCTGCTGACTAGGTTCCCTTTTTTGAAAAATTTTTCCATACAAGCAGTGGCATATGAAACCAATTCCTTCTTTCATAATTCCGTATAACACTAAATTTTTTTCCCCCATGAAGTATATATAAAACACCCCATCTCCTAACTCAAACAGAGAAATGTCACAAAAGTTAAATTCAAAATGAAGATCTGTAAACTGCGGGTCTCAAAAGTGCTGTTTAATTTCAGAAACTATCGTATCAGCAGTTTTGGAACACCCAAGCAGGAGGTACAGTTTTATTAATATTCTGCAGAACTAGTTACACGTAAGTAACACACATTGCCCAAAAAGCAGTCTAGCCCTTCCCCTTAGTAATAGGACCTGTTTCGAGCTATCTCCAAGAAAAACAAATTTGGACCGTATACAATATTCACTACTGCACATGGATACTAGAACTCTGTATTGATCACTGTAATTTCTTTAAGTCATAGTGCAGGCTTAGTTTCCTCTGTAGGCATCTCTCTAAGGGAAGAGAGCCACTGGTAATGACATTTTCTATGGAAATGCCAACTGATGCCAAAATGACATTGAATAAATGACCACAGACTGCCAAACTCAACTGAAAGGTTAAGAAAGTCACGAAACACTGCAAAAGATGTGTTCCATTTCATTTATAATTCAAAAGATTAGAAAAATATGATTAACACTAACACTACTGAAAAGGCAAATAGAAATTATACTTTCCTTTTTTTCATGCTTATTTGAGTTGTTTTAGACGCACCTTAAAGTAATTGCTTTTCCTTCACTGTGCTGTTAAATAAAGAAGTTTTGAAAACCTCTACAAAGAGCAAGAGAAAAGAAACTGCTTTAAACCTGGGCTTAGGTAACAGGCATGATAAACGCACACAGTAAACGTGCATTAATAAAATTAAAGAAAAACTTATGTGGGAGGCTGTTCTACTGACTACTCCAGCCAGTAATGGAAATGACATTGCTACCTTCTCTCAGTCCCCTGTCAATGTACCTAACTGGAGAGGAAAATATCAGAACTCCTTAAAAGTGAAGAAAACAGTATCGAAAAACTCAGGTCCCCAGGCAAAACTGTATTACACAGGAGTTACGACTGAAAGTTTGTATTTGTAACTTAGGAGCTAACTGATTTTTTTCACAAGACCAAGAAATGAGAAGGTCTGATTTCCCACTGATTTTTGTTCTTCAGATGTGCAATCCCTGCCAGCTGCAACAGCGATTCTCCAAAGACCTTCGCACCATTCCCGCACCTCTGGACCTACGTCAGCATTTCCCGTGCCCCATCCTCAACTTTAGCAACAAACAGCCAGGGCTGGGCCTGTCCATATTTTGCAGAGAGATTAGGAAAAAAAAAAAAAGCACAACAATAATAATTCTAATTATCCCAAAATAAAGTATAAACATAGACTATTCAGAGTTACTGTTAAACTTAAAAGAAACCAATCCTGACATCATGATTTTTCAGCCAAGAGACCACTGTGATACATATACGTAACTTTTGGCCTATGAAAACTCGTAAGATTTCATATAATAATACCTGCATCACAGCATATAGCATAAATACAGAGATGAATTCTTCTGTAATTACAGCTAAAAATGAAAAGCCTTAATCTACATTTATTTTGTTATCATTTAATAAGTTTTGAACTGTCGGTGACAGAGGCCATAGCATTGCTAGACTGAATACCAATACTGAGGAATTTATATTCATTCTGTCCATTTTGATTACTGCAGAGGTTTTCCTTGGGGGAAGAACAAGAGAAATTTACTTCTTGTGGCATGGTCCTCATATTTTCCAGCAATCTCAATCTATTTCCATTCATTTTCCAGTATTTTCTTTGGAAAAAAAAAAAAATCATAGAAAGGAAACTGAACTTATGGCTCTAATTCTGTTTGGAATTCTGCATAACAGCTTTTCACATCCTTAGGGATTAAGTGCATATTTTTATATAGAATCGTATACATCAGCAGAGATCAAATTACCATTAATTACAGGCATTTCTATTTAGCCATAATCACATCAACAAGTATGCAGGAACAGAGTACAGCCCAAGCATCTTTAGAGTAACTTACAGCATGTAACTACTTGGCTTTACCATGCAAAATACAATTTTCTCATAGGAATTATACAAGACATCTATTTTCATACCTTCCAGGTTTTTTTAATGTAGTCTTTACAGTTACAGTGCAATGAGCTCCACGCAGGTAAAGATTTGCCTTTATGCAAAGTACTAAAGACTTCACAGTACAAGGCAAAATTGTCCACCCATGTGAATTTCCTCGTAGGAGTTGTGCTTAACACTGTGATCAAAACTGCATACAATAAAAAATGATAAATGCAAATGATGTCATTTTAAGGAAAAAATACATGTTTATAATTGGTATATACTAGAAATTGTCTCTATAATTCTGAATTATCGAGAGATTGCTCCACGCATAGAAACAGACCTGGTTTAAGCCTCTCTCAAAATTTAAGCCTCATATTCTACTTATTCAAACTACTAGCAGGTTATACATGATTCACAAAATAATCACTTGCATTTTGCAACAGTTATGCATGAAATAGCCAGAGTGCCAACCAGCAGGGACATTAGAGGCATCTTCTGCCTGTGCAGAAAATAAAAGCTTGTTGCCCACTTCTGATTCCAGCTTTCAAGAAACGAATAACCTTGTCCACTACCACATGGAATTTAATTGATTTTTATAAGTCTCTATGAGAGAATGTTTTACATTATGGAAAAAGTACAATGGACATCTCAATGTTTGCCACTGAATCTATAAAACCATTGTCTTTATTGCTTTCTGAGGGAAAATTTATACCCTTATGAGCAATTAAATTGGTAACAGAGGGTCAATACAAGCATCTATTGTCATTGCAACAGTTACAAGCACAATAAGCATCTCAGCACACTCTTAAGCCACTTCCTCTCTCTACTTGGAGCACATTTTAATTGCACAAATTCAATACTTATGCAGCCATTTATTCTGAATGTTAATCTTTTGAAAATCAGAGCTCGTACTACAAAAACCACATTCGATGAAAAGGTAATTTGCATGAAAAATGCCAAAAGGCATATACAAAGTGGTATTTCATATACCAAAACAAAATTATGAAGTCTCTGTAAAATGAATTTCATCCATTATCCACATAAAACCAGATTATAATAGGACAATTTTTCTCTGTAGTGAAATGCACTGAAATTGCAGCATAACTTTCATTTAAGAAGTTTAATACAGTTCCAGCATTATCTCACATATTGTCTTTAAACTGACCAATTAAACACTAAAATTCTTCTCGTTTTTATTCTTTATTATAACTGACACCAAAAAAATGTGCAAAAAGGAACTGCGTAAATACAGTCTTTGGCAAACATTTTTTTTTAATTTCCATTTTTATCACTTAAAGATATGAAAAAACATTCAACCTCTATTTCTGTTTGTCTTTTATCTCCCTTATTTTTACCATTCATTCAAAGAGGAAAAAAAGAGGGACACTTTTGCCTGAAGTATACCTCTTTCTTATAATTGTAGTTTTAAAACCCCAGGTAGAAAAATGGAAGTGTTTTCTGCAAACGGAATGGAAGAATCCAGTACTAAAGACAAGCTGAATAAAGGTACAAATCAACAGATGTAATGCAATGAAACTAGTATTTGAATACTCTTCTTAACTTTACTACAGGCTCTTTCTGTGACTTTGAGCAATCAGCAAATATGTTTTTCTGGACATTAATAACTAGAAATTGTTTTGAAAATGTACTTACATCTTTGAAGCCCTTTGAAATCCTTAATGACTTTGCTACAGAGTACAATTTTGTCCTCTCCCATGTCTCGGTCTCCACTGCCTGAAGACCTCCAGCCTCAAACACCTGCACAGCTCTACATCCCCTGGAGCCATGAGAAGTTTCATTGATGTACTACTGATCATCCCCACTACAAAGCTGGTGCTTGGAAGCCATAAAGCCCTTTGAAGTTGCAGAAATGCCCAAAACAGGAAGTTTTCTGTTACTTCAGGCTGCTCTTGGTGCATCAGAGAACTCCAGTTTCACACTGGGGCAGAATTTTGCCTGCACAAGAGAGGCAGGGAAAAGGCCATTCATTCATGAAAAAAGACCAGATCATATTTCAGGAGAATTGGCTGAATACCCTATGTGAGGGGACACATTGCTCTCATTCAGAATTTACTCGGTGCACAGTGATGCACCACACTTTTGGCACAGCTTAAACCAAAATTCTCAAGGCACTAAAACAAGTTCTCACAACAGCAGAATCAAGGATGAACATTAAGGTTGGAGGAGCACTTAAGGCTGTAAACTTTTAATTATTTGTCTGATATGCCTCTTACGGCTCCCAGCCTCTTACAGCAAGAGACTAGATCATTTTCTTCAGCCTTACCTTTCGTTAAACTTTCTCCAGATGGACAGCAATTGTATTAAACCAAATTAAAACCTAGTTTAATTAGATCAGCTAAATATTTTGCACGGGGGCTCTTAAATCACTTTCAGCAGTATGAGAAGTACTTTTGCTACTCACCTCCATTAGCTTCCTAGTTCCTCCTAGCTAATGTTAAACATATGAGTGAAGTTTCAAAATCCACTTAAAACAATTCAGAACTTCATTGTCACTTAAAAGAACAATCCTGTCCCTCTCCTTCTTGCCACACAACTCACAAGTGTTATCTTCCAGCTCAGATGGATGGGAGCAGATCTGGCACTGTCACAGCAGACAGCAGTAACATCTCTTTAAACAGCAATGTAATGTTAGGTCAGCTCAAGAGGAATGTCACATCACCAGCCTGAAAGGCATCCTGCCGGTCAAGCCCTGCGTGCACAATGATCCCTGCAGAATATGTCTCTCGCTTCTAAAAATTGTGTTCTTTGCCACTCCTAACTCCTGGCAAGTGTAGGCAAACCCTGCTTCAATCTACCTGCTCCATAAAATTTTGACCAGTTTTCTTGCCATGGATCCCCAAAGTGCTGCAAAAGATGACCTTTTGCTCAGAGGAACATGAGCATGACATAGCCTTAGCAAGAACAAACACTAACTTCTTCTGGCAACTCTCATGGTTAATTATCTTTACTCTTGAAAACATATACTTTAATTTCTAACTTAGACTCATCTTCTAGATGTTAGATCTTGGTTTT
Organism: Aramus guarauna; assembly: GCA_013400195.1. Lineage (NCBI taxonomy): Eukaryota > Metazoa > Chordata > Aves > Gruiformes > Aramidae > Aramus > Aramus guarauna. The sequence goes on from VXBL01005303.1 coordinate 399,727, forward strand.
GTTTTCTTTAACATAATTTCTTTCTTCAATCAAATATCCTCTTTCTTTGTGAGATCCTTCAAAACCATGAAGTATTTTTGGTACTTTATTCAGCAACAACAAAAAAAGAATTACCCTCTCCAAGGACTAAAATCCTGGTTTATACCAAACCTTTAGCATTTCTCCAAACCTTATCTAGTTTGTTGGGCTTTTCAAGTGTATCCATCAGTACTGAAACTGCTGCTTCTACAGAGGATTATTAATACTAATATAGAAAAAGACAATGATATCTATAGGTTTACACCTATAAGGATTGTGTTAACTCATCCGGTCCCTACATAAGCACCTGATACCCATCTTGTATATCATTTTACTATTTTCCCTATTTAAGTAGCCACATCCCAACTCACATTCAAGCATTATATTATCAGGTTTTCTGTTTGCTTGATTGTTCCAGGAATTGACTTTATTGAGGGAGAGGGATAGCTCTAATAACTTAAATGCTGAAATACTGAAAAAGCATATTAAAAAGTAGGGGCAACTGTGAATGAGAAAAGAAAGTGGTATTTCACAATAATATGTCTGCTTTGCTTGCATAAGAAAGATAAAATAATATGACAACTATATAAGAATGCATCATAGAAATATCAAGCTGATTTGAATCTCTTTATTCACAATTTCTTTGCTTTATTGATTGGCATCTCTTAGCCAAGATGATAAGGAATGCAGTATTAATTGACCTAAGGAATCCTACCAGTACATAATAAGGGAACAATCACAGGACAAAAGCAGATTATCCAGGACCTAAGAAAATAATAATGAACCTCAAGTACTTATATATTCTCAAATTTGTTCTGTAATATTTATCACTCCTTACAGCAGAACATAAATGATAAGCAACACATTATAATCACCATGCTTCCATTGGAATTCCACAAATACTGCTTAAGAAAAAAGAAAAATTGCCCCATTTGCAACAGAAAACAAATTCCAGCTTGGCTGCTGTTACACCGATCAGAACACTTACAGTATTTGTAAATATATTACAAGTCAATCATGAAGTCAAAAGAGAAAGTGATCTAAGGACAAAAATATAGGGTTACCTATCACAGTAAGGCTGGGCACAGCAATTACTTTGAACAGCAGTTTCTTAACTTTTGTTCATTTTTGGACTCTACAGTTGCCCCAAGTCTGCTGGGTTCCTTGAAGATGCCCTAAGGAACTGTACTTGGACGTCATGGATGCTCTCTATCTCTGTGCAAGCCCTTCGTGCTGCATTATACCTTAACTTCTACATTGTCAGCAGAATTTCAAAAGACCCAACAAAAGTGTATGTAAGAAATACCTTATAAATAACATATATTTCTCCAGTTCTCTCTGGCCTTGCAGTCAGCAAAGATTATAAACAAAGGAAAGCAGAGTAAGTACTGACAAGAGCAAGTTGGACATTTAAAGATGAGATGCTCTAGTGATGCTGCAGATGCTCTAAGAAAACAAGTACAATCTTTCCTAATTCCAAAAGAAGTGACAGCAAAGGAAGAGGAGCAAGTCTGACTTTTTATGCACTGCAAGCCACATGGACAACACACACATAAAACCTCTGAAAGACACCAAAAATACCAATAAAATAGCCATAGAAACAGGATTGAATACCAGGATGATGCAGCTCTTGCCTTTAGCAGTCATGAGCCTTTCTTTCTCACACAGATCTACACTTTGTTTGCAGCTTGCTTGCATCTCTCTGCATTTTGTACTGCAAACTGAACTCAAAATATTGGGCTACATTAAAAAACCTCAGTCCGAGTATGGTAAGCAGTTTGGCACAGAATGAGAAGCTATGACCATGGTGCAGAAAAAGTGAAAAGGCCTCAAGTCCTTCCAAACACGTGTGGGAGAAAACATCTCCAGGCCCCAAGCCCAATTAGCCTGATGCTGAGTTGAGTAAGACACAACACGACTGCATTAAAGATAGCATTCTCTGTAGTATCTAACAGCACTGATCCAGGCAAAGTCATCTCTAGGTAAAACCACAAACTGCATTTAACTATTTTTAGGAAGCTGCAAGTTATTTAAATCCACAGCCACAAGACCTTGTCATATCTCTGTCAGGGCTGCTGTCAAGTCCCAGATTTTCTGATATCTTTTCCTTGCATAAAAATATGCAGTACTAAAACCATTTCTTTCTCACAGTTGAATGAACAGCTGGCACATCAACAGCTTACCGTTGATTTTACAGTCCCCGGGATCATTTCTGTTGTCCTCCCTTGAACTGTACCCAGATGTCCACATCTCACCATGGGGACACAATACTCTAGTATCAGTCCTGATTCTGTACAACCTCTGCTGAGGGTATTTTCCTCCTTCTACCCACCGTTGTTCTCACTGTACCTCCAAGGATATTAACTCGTTTGCCCCAGTGCTGCAACGAGAGAAGCAAGTAACTAGAATGAATTCCACATTTTTCCGGTTTTCAAATCCAGCTCATCCTGTGATAAGTATCATTTGCCTTTCAGGTTCATAAACCTATTATTTTACATCTGACTATTAAAAATAAGTATTATCAGACTTTGACCATTTAACCTAGAATCTGAAATCACTCTATAATGGCACTTGTTGAAAGACCAGCCAAGTTTCATTTTACTTCTGGTATTATTTAATTTTGTATCTGCGTAATTTACCAGCAAACATCTCATCTCACTAAAGTACCAATATTTCAAAATAGTACCAAAATATTTCAAGTCTTTGATGAAGGACTAGCCCCTGGGGAAACTACTAAAAGCATCCCCATTTCAGATACCCCTGTGGTAACAACTACATCTTGAAATCTGCCAGTTAGTGATCTAACATATGCTTCATTAATGACAGACCACAAACCCTCTTTTAAACAGTCATGTGGTCCAGCTTCAGATAGCTTGCGGAAGCGGGATGGACACATCTTACTGCTTCATTCCAAAAACAATGTCACTTTTTATATCTCCTCACTGTAACTTTAAAAAAGCCTAAATTGCAAATGTGAAATAAGAGCTTACTGATTTCAAATACGAATTCAACATGCAAAATGCTGAGACAAATTGGAAAAGATCGGATTAGAAACCACATTCCATTGACTTGAAATAAGATTACATTGGCAGAAGTTATCTTGGTTACAGCTAAAAACTACATCTTCTAATGATCCTTTATTTTAAAAGCTTTATTATTTTTAACTGTTAGCCATTTATAATGGAGTCTTTCACCTTTCTGTATCCTTCATATTTAGCTAGTAACATATACTCAGCATCAATTTCTTTCCATATATTATATAAATGCTTTAAATTTTATATTTTCATTAAAATATTTTATATAAAGGTTTTATCACTGCTTCTATATTAAGAAAGAATTTAAGAGTCTCTAGTACTGGCTCAGACCAAAGGTCCATCTGGCCCAGTGTTCTTTATCCAAGCATGGCCACAAGCATTAGTAGGAAGCAGTATGGACAGAGTAAACATATATGATACTTCCCCCACTTACACACTCCCTGACTCCAACTGTTTTCAGTCTGGTGTATTTCCTGAGCCTGGTGTGGTTTGTCTCATTCCACAGCGGATTTTTCTTCTCAGTGCTTGCCCCGTCCTTGAACTAATCTAAACTTTTTGCACTCACATCATCTTCTAGTACAAAAATCCATCATTTAATGCTTTCCACAAAGCACCTCCTTTCACTTAGTTTGATTGTGCTTCTGACAAACTTCATTTGTTAGTTCCTAGTTCTTGCTTTAGAAGACAGGGAAAGCAGTCACTCCCTGACTACACTCTCTATGATGATTTGGTAGATCGTTCTACAACACCTTTGCAAATTCTTAAACACCTTTTATTTAGGTGAAGACTCCTAAGCCTGGACTTATTCATTCCTCCCACTGAATTTGATCATCCTTGGTGACTTTTTTTTGTTGAAGTTGAACGTACCAGAAGCAAAAACATTATTCAAACTATGGGTGAAAAAGGGATTTCCACAGAGGTAAAATCAATACTTTTTTATTTTGTTTTCCATTGTTTTCCTATTATTTCTAATGGGTTTTGTTGCTTTTTTGACTGCTATTAAGCACTGAGGCAGTGTCTTCACAGAAGTAGCTCATGAGAGGTAATGGTCAGTTCAAAGGCCATTATTTTATAAATATAAGCTATCCATATGCATATATCTGCACTTTTAATCTCATTCTCCATTTCATTGTTCAGTTACTCACTCTTATAAAGTCTTTTTGTAATTCTTCACATTGTGCTCTTGACCTACCTTGAATAACTTACAATTATCACAAACATTCTTTGCTTATCCCCTTTATGAGGTCCTTTATGAAAATCACTTCTTAATCGAGACTGATTCTGTGCAGTCTACTTTTGCATTTCATATTTATATTACACTTTGGTCACAGTTATACTACACTTAAGCTAATTGCTTTAAGCTTTGCAATTCAGGCCTTTTAAAGGCCCAAATAAATACAGTACTGCCTGGAGTCACGGTCTGCTCACACATAAGTGCTTTAATTAGATCATAGTCATAACAACTGCTAATTTTTAAATTTCCAGTTAATTCTTCTACTCTATCAGAGTAAAAAATTACATCAAATCACCCATATTGACTAAGTGACTGGTTTAAGAAGCTGTCACCTGTTAAATTTATAAATTCTCCTCATTTAGGTTAAAGTTGGCTACTAAAATCTGCTTCCCAACAGTTATATAGCTTTCAATTACCAAAGAAGTTTCCTAATGAACACTTTCTTAATTCTTAAGAATATTTCTTAGTATTCAAATTTTAATATTAAAATATTTTCTTGGTATTGGCCATAAAAACATTAGAAGAAGCTACTCTGGAAAGTTCTTAAACAATAACACTTTTGCAAAATGTAAGATACTTCACACGTCTTTCATCAAGGACTAGTCTCCCTTGAATGATCTCGTTTCCTTGAAGAAGGAAACAGTAAAAGTGCCAGAAGGAATCATGTGGGTAGTTACTATGAACGACACTTTGTTCACGCATCCTTTCTGCACAACCTTACAAACGTCCAGTTTAATGACCTAAACAGCTTACATAATGGTTATTTGTGTGTGCAAATGTTGATGTGAGGGTCTATTATAGACAAAAATGAACAATAACATTGCTTTTTAAAAACATACCACAGATTTTTTCACTACTCTGAGATATCTCACACTACCAATGTTTCTATTCTTAAAGTACATTTTCAAAGTGAAGTTCACAGGCTGAAATCTCTTCTCAGTTCTGCAAAGCAAAATTCATCCATGTTGTTATGCTCTTCATATATGTAAGACCTGCTTATAGATTTCAGAATAAAAAAGTCTTGCTAGAATTAAATGATGAGTTAGGGGCTTGTAATTTTTTTTTTCAAGACAGCACAGCTTGTCACCTCATTGGCTATTAGAACTTCTATCAATAGCATTAATTTGGTTTTATTAAGACTACTTTTTAACACTCTGTCAAGCAGGTTCCCACAAAGCAGTAGAGTAGGGAATTCTCATCATCATTATTATCTAACATAGCATTTCCATAATAGAATTCCATCAGTATTTAGTGAATTAAGATTGAGACAGAAAATCCAGGGGAAAAAAAAAAGTGAGCAGTTAAAAAGCCTTGATTTCCTTTGTGCTGACTTAAGAGTATTTCTAACCAACCTGCCAAAGCTATAGATGTATGAGGGGAAAATGTGGAAGGCATCCGTGTGGGAAAGCACAGACAAAGCAGAGATGTTGGCAAAACTCTGTACAAGAACAAGACTTTCAGGATACCAAAAAGAAAATTAGCTCAAAAGACTAAGAAGTCTTTATAAACCATCATTTCAATAAACAATGACTCTCTCCACTTCTAGATAAAAACCTAATGTAATCAAGGAAATATGTTTTAAAAAAAAGGAAAAAGAAATAAGGAAAAAGATTGATTATTGCTAGCCAAGTGGTAGCAGACTTTTTTTTAAAAAGAAGCAAAGGGAAAACCAAACAATTTTTTTTTTAATTAACAACTAAAGAAAGGATCAAACTAACTAAATTAGAATTTAAAAAAATGGTTAATGCCTATGGGGACATCAAGGTTAACGGTTGATAAGAAAGATTAAATAGCTTTTAGCACAGCACTGTTACTAAACCGTACAAAAAGCATACTTGAAAATTCCTCTTAACACAAGGCAAAACATTACTTTATTCACCTACAGAGTTCAGGCTTTTGCCTTCAGAAAGCTATTAGCTACAGGGGATTGTAAATTGTCACGGTCTTTTGGAGCAATGACTCTAACATAAACAAACTGCTTAGCAATTAAAAATATGTCTGCTTGTAGACTGCATTTGAATAAAATGAATCATGCTTTCTATCCTCAGGTTTGATACTGCTTTAGTGTCACATAAATGCAACAGCCTTTATGTGTCTGTGTAAGAAAACTTCTGAAAAACCTAAAAATGTTAACTATATTCTATTGTTCATTTTAGGAAAACAGTCCTAGATCATACCTAGAGCACTAAGGACACGTGCCCAGACTTAAACTACTACTGGTTTGCTGAAATATAATCCTAATACGACCCTAAAAATGGTTTGTCAAATGCACACAGAAGATGAAACAATGTAGCCCCAGTTAAGCAGCGAAACGTCTGACAAAATAAGACCAAAAGAGCAGCAGGATGTCCCCCCATTTTCAGGCTTGCACACAAGCTAAGGGTGAAGCAACAACCTGCTGGGCATGGCATTTGGAGCTGGCCACACAGACCTACCAAGAGGTTTGGCCTCCCGTACCTTGATGACTAAAAGTCTTTGGAACAAGCATGCAGATTTATTGTTTCAGTAAACCAAAATGAGAATGCAGTTGTGCCTCTACATTTCCCAGCATTTTTGTAATGAAAATAACAAGCTGACATGAGATGAATCCCATGCTGAGAAACACGCTCCGCTCCAGTGAGATGTTACCAGAGAGTCTGAGGAGAATGCCACCAACCACTCAGCTGGCAGAGGACTGTCCTAGGTGACAAAGGAAGGCAGGACAGTCAGAGGCATGTCAGTACACCTCATGGCAAAACTGGCCAAAGATGTCTATAATTCAGGTCTCACATGGAAGTTACACCACTTGCCTCCAGAGAAGAAATCACTCTACAACCCATCCATGGTTTGGATAGAGTTGAAAAGACAAAAAGAAAATTTGCTGTGAGGGCAAACTACTTGTGACCATCTAGATTTCTTGTTTTATGCTGGGCATCAGCAGAATGGGAGACACACAGCAGCTCAGCTTCAGTTTCCTTGGTGGAGCTGGAGACAGACAAAGGGAAGGAGGGGGAAAACTCTGGTCTGCTAGAATAGCCAAACACCAGATCTTGGCAGAAAAAGATACAGGATACTGGGAGATCTTGAGCTGTCGTCCTTCTCACATTAAACCTGGAGCCTCCTTGGTTTGCATGCACAAATGCAGCATGTAAAGTTACAGCTGATATTTCAAATCCAAGTGCCTCTGCCAACCATTCATTCTGTTTATGAACCCACGCCAATTTAACTATTTATCCAGTAGGACTGGAAAGGATGATCAGCATACTGATTTCCTCTGAAGTTGAGAACTTTCATGCAATTTCCATAAAATGCTGTATAAAATTGATTTAGGCCATCACATATACAGGTGTAAGATCCATGTTCAAGTTTTTCAGGCAAAATAGGGACTCAGATCTGAATTCTGCTTTGGTTCAAAGCAATTTTGTGTTAACTATTATGATTTCTCTCTCTTTCCCTTCTTCCTCTTTCCTGCCTCCTCCAACTTTTGATGAAAAATAGATCTGCAAAATGAAACTTTTCCAACAGCAACGAGCCATAGGTAGCACAGAGACATAGCAACCTACACCTGAAATGAGTGCCGCACATAATAGACTACCATATATTCTGAGCACAGAAAAAGGGTTGTCCTCTTTTATGTTACGAATAACTTTGAAAGGCTCCACACTTCTGGCACTGCCGTTGCAGCAAAAGCCGTTGTGAAATTTCAGTATCTTTCAAAGTAAAAAGTATTCACGAAGCTCGTACTGCAACAGGTCTAACACAGTATGCACATTCACATCTATACTTATAGGCACATAAGTACAATTATAGATAATGATGGTAAGAATTTTAACAAGGTCTATCACTTTTAAGTTTTATACTGTTTCACATATTCACATCAAGCAAGGAAATACAATTACCTTTACAAAAAGCTGTATGAAACCAACAGGCAAGGAACTTCTTGAAGCCTATATTCCCATAGGATCTTTTTTTCTCAATAATCTTCTTTTAATATCAAGTAAAGGACTGTAACTCCTTGTGATAAAAGTTTTCCATTGGTACTTTCTATATTCTCCTATTTTTCCAACACGTCTGTCGTTATTTAGGAAACCCACTACACAGCCATTGAAATTCTGCAGTGCCTAAATCATATGCCTATCACTTAAGTTTTAAAAAAAAAAAAAAGTATGCATTTGACTTCCTTTAAAATCCTTATCAGCCCAACTTGCAGAATGGGAACGGTGACAATACTATCAAACTCCTTTTTTTAGCACAAACATCTCTGAAAAAGTATCTTTAATATCTTTAAGCTCAAATGCAATCAAAATCAGAGAAAATTAGAACAAATCAACAGAGAGTCAACAAGTAGCTGAACTTTCCTTGTTTCCATTCCTGAAAAACTGTTTTCCTATTTCAGCACATTTATATTGTGATCTCAAGAAGCTGAGCTCCCCAAATTTCCACTTAGTACAACAAGCTTTACAAGATGCCCAAATTCCATAAATTTGAACCAGGAATAGAGAAGTGAAAGTTGAGTGGCCTGGCTGGATACTCTTCCTTCTAAACAAAAACCAACATCATCTGGGTGCCCTCAATCTAAAAACATGAAATGTGACATTTTACAGCATTTTAATTCCTGTAAAATCCTTACTGCAGATATACTCATGTCAGGAAAAGTACTTCTGCCTCAATAGCATTTTGGGGAACATATAGAACTACTCTGCAAATATAATTTGCCTCTGTCCTAGGTGTGGCTTTTGAGATTCCACTGAAGAAAACCTGAGAGAAGTTTTCTCACACAGCTCTGGAGTAAGTGATCTCTTGCTCAAACTAACATTATAAACCTGTGAAGGAAGTGGTAGCTCCCAAGATATTTGGGGCTTTATGGGTGAAAGCAATAACTTAAATGCCTCCAGGAAACAGGTGGATGTACAATACAGACAGACCACAGAGCATTATGCATTCCTAAATTCCACATCAAACTCTGGAATCTCCTAGAGCTCACTTCTTGCCTATAAACTGTTCTCCAAAAACCACAGATTTAACATGAAAACAAAACCAAGTAAAAGATTCTTTAGCTTTTCTGGGAACCTGAAAAACTGTTTAAAAATGAAGTCAGAGTGTGCAGAGAGCCTGCAAAAATTGTGAATTACTGGTTAATCTCTGTCAGCGCATTACGGACTCCACAGTTACGAGGATATCAAAGTCTGTCCACTGTTTCCTATGGAATTTAGCACTTCTTGAAGCAAATGCAGTATTATTTAATATTTTGCTTTCCTCTCCACTCCTTCACCATACTTGCTTTACAGATTTCCCTAGCAGCAGTTGGTTGGGTTAACTCAGCATTTCCCCTGCTATCTGCTATGAAGGCAGGCAACCAAGGATGATGAGAGACAGGGGAAGATAACAACAGGAAGAGACAGAAGGATTTCTCAGTAGTCCGTGCTGCATGAGCACACCAAGAGACAGTAACAGAAGTAAGCCAATAGAAAAGAGTTAAAACCTGTCCATTTCTTTTGTGGAAGGCAATGATGGAGAAGTTTGTTATGATCCAGTGGTGCTGGTAGAAAAGTGGGTACAGGGCTGCTAGATAGAGGAATAAATAACCTACTATTTAAAAGACCCATCAGCCACATTGCTATTGAGCAATAACTGTGCAGAGTGGCAAGATAAGAGTGAAATTTTCATGAAGGTGAAATACATTAAAGCTACAGCCAAATATAAACACTTTTATCACAAAAAGTAGTTCCACTGAGCTTCCAACTCCACCAATCCATCCATAACCTTACATGGGCATTCTCACATAATTGCCAAGTACTGCTATATATCAATAGCCTGGCAAATTACTACTTCTACCTGTTACTCAGGAAAGCAGATGTTGATTAGCCTTCAGGAAAAAAATTCAAAGACCACAAACCGGCAAAAGTAGACCATTGCATTTATGAAAGTTCTTCCGTATTACTGGAGGTATATGGGTCTAAGAAAGGAATCCTAAAAGGGAACTTTAATTATCAAAATACTGCCTAAAGAACAAACGCTAATAATAGTAAAGATAGTAAGAGAGGTAGAGAGATTTTAGATGTAACTTTTTTCAAGCATCAATGGTTGATCCATGCATCCAATCATGTCTAAAAGAAATTGTCTGACAATCAAGAAACACCTAAGGTAACACCTGGTCAGATACTGAAGGTCAAAATTCTTAAGGCTTTCAAGACTGGGTTCAAAACTTGTATAACAAGATTTCTGTGACTCAGTGGCCCTTACAAAACAATGTTCCTAAATGAAGTGAGTTAAAGTGCTCATTAAATGGGAAACACTTCCTAAAATCCCTCTCTTCTTCATCCAGCCAGTCCTTGAAAACCGATAAGAAATAGGACTGAGCAAATGGCCCCATTTCTGTGCAGTATACATCTCAGAAAGCAAACATGGAGCAGCATGCGCAGGTGAATGAATTTCAGATCCACAGGATACATTTTAACAGTCAGCCTTATTAGTTTCACAGAGGACTGTGTGCCTCAGCTCTCAACCCTCTCATTCTATTTGGAGTTGGTGTCAGAAAAGGTTGTTTTGCAAAATATAAACAAATTTCTAACATGCAGCAGATTTCCATGGACTGTTCAAGTTCCTCAAGCTGTTCTAGACCATAGGAATATCTTTCTACAGACACAAGCCTACCAGATAAATCCTAAGTCTCATTTATACCCATAGGATATACTCTACTCCCAAACCTCATTTATACCTCTGGCATGTATTTATACACTGCTCCCAAAGCAATAGCAACCAGCTATTGCTGGCTACCTGCCCTTCCTCCTGTATATCTCTCTCTCTCACACACACACATGGACTGCGTGCCTATCTTCTGCTGATCCAGACTCAGAAATCACATCTGACAGATGCAGTATGTCATCCCCAAAATTTCAGACTCAGCATAACAGATGCAATAGAATCATAGAGTCATAGAACTGTTTAGGCTGGAAAAGACTTTTAAGATCAAGTCCAACTGTTAACCTAGCACTGCCAAGCTGACCATTAAACCATGTCCCTAAGTACCACATCTGCACATCTTTTAAACACCTCCAGGGATGGTGACTCAACCACTTCCCTGGGCAGCCTGTTCCAATGCTTGGCAACCCTTTCAGTGAAGAAATTTTTCCTAATATCCAATTTAAACCTCCCCTGGTGCAACTTGAGGCCATTTCCGTTAACATTTTTCTATCAGTTGCAGCCTGGCTTGCTGGTTGCAGCCTGGCTCACCAAGCTTCCCTGTCAGGGGTCTCTGACCAGGCTAATTTTGCATGTTGCAATAACCACCTAATCAATCCATGTCTTTCTAAATCCTAATGGAGCACCTGCACATCCAGACATGAATCTTCCTCTTGACATCCTCCACAAACATAAATTACAAGTTTAGTGCACACACCAGACAAGTCTCAGTGACCTCTTGACAGGGCAAACAGAGGTCATGCAACAATCTGATTTTCAGTATCCACTATTTCCACTCTTCCACTTTCTGAATTTTAAAGCCTGTAGTTGTAGCTAGTGTCACTCTCCACTCTCACAGCAATGGAACTTTGAAGCAACGACTGGTTCTTAAGCTGGATAACATAAGCAATGTTTCCATTAGCAAGCACTGCAGCACAATAGGAGCAGATCTGTAGAATGAAACAGTTGGTGCTGAGGATATAAAGTCCATATTTTACAGCAGAGTGGAGTAGCTATGGGCCAGCTCTAGTCTGGCCCAATGGATGGAAAACACTTCAGTGGATGGAGTGCATCATTCAGTTCAGTTTCATCTGGAATTAATCCACTTTGCAGACTCTAAGACAGTCCTGCAATGCCAAGGAAGGTTGGATGATTAGGAGATTCACTTAAAAACCATCAAAATGCTATTGGGGCCAAAATCATCTTAGTTTTGACTAATACCTGGTCTGTCAATTGCCATGGCCATGCAAGAGCATTTGCATGTACGTAAGGAGTAGCTGTCATACGCCAGTTACCTTTGCATCTCAGACATCTATTCAAAAATTTGCCATGCAAGGCTCAGAAAGGCTTTCTACTCTGTAACAGAAAGGTCGGGAAAGCAATCAGATGTTGTGAATGAAGCCTGTTGTTATCAGAGAGGGTATACAGCCAGGTGTATAACAATACTTTCTAACTCGTAATGCTTTAAAATCAACCCAGCCATGTATAAACAAGGAAGCAATGGGCTGGTCACTGCTTGGGAGAGCTAGGCCACAGCTGTAGCTAGAAATGGCACAAGGTACCACGCTCATTGATGGACTCATTGGTCTTACTGATTACACACACCATCGTGGCTCTGTCACTGCTCAATAATGCACTCTTAGGGAAGGTACCCATGAAACACAGCCTTCCCCTTGCTAAGATTCTTCCCATTTCCTGCTATCGGCATACTAGAGCCTTCCTGACCCTGTCACTGGATTTGGGTCACGATAGTTAGTATTTCCTGATGGATTTAACTTTCACAAGCTTGTCTAATCCTTCTTTCAATGTATTTTATAATTCTAGACTTCACTGTCTCCTATATCAATGTTTCACTGTTTGATTGTATGTCTCATTTTTGTTTTTCTAAGTGCAATGCCTGATAATTACACTCCCTGTTCCTAGTTCTTGCCTTATAAGAAACAGTAAATAATCCCGTTCTCTTTTCCAGCTCTATGCTATCTGTGACTATATAGATTTATTCACTTGATCTTTTTTCATACTGAAAGTTCAGTCCTCTTTTGTGTCTTCTCAGTATCTGTCCTACCCATTTTTGAGAAAGGTTGATGATTTAATCTCTCATCCCTCAGTACTGTCACAGCCTTCTAAGACTTTTTGCCAACACCTTCAGAATTGATAGTTCTGCTTAATTTTGTATCACCACCAAGGTTTTTGAGCCTTTCATCCAGTTCATTTATGTTGAAAAGGAACCTGACCGCTAACTGAACTTCTCAATTCAAGACGGCATGCCAGCTATTATCTGAGCCAGAAACATGCACTGCACAGAAAGGAATGCTAAACAAAAGGCAATGCCAAACAAGTGACCTCATTCCACGCCTGCTGCCCTTGCCCTGGTCGTATCTACAGCTCTCCTGGCACAGGCAAAGAAACCCTTTGGCCATTTCCCTTGTGCTCACAATGCTGCAGCCAAGGGCAGCCCAGCCCACACCAGAGCAGTTTTCCCTGCTGAGCAGGCAAGAAAACATGAGGGATGAGATGGAGGCACCTTCCCAGATCCTCTGAATCCATTTCCCATCCGTGGTGCCTGAGGGAGCAGCACTACTGAGTGGCTCCAGCTCTGCAACAAAAGGTAGCCCATATCATTCAAGAGAAAAGGTGACAAAGTGCTTTTGTCCCACTAGCTGAGAAGACTGAGAAGAGGAATTCCTGCTCAGTATTGGTACACTGAGGCACAGCCTGAAGACACCCAGACCTTGCCCTGATGCAGACTCTGGGTCTTGCCACAGCTTCCCCGTAAGCCAATCCTCCCCTTATCCCCTAAAGACCACCTTTGCTGTGCCAAAATCCACACAAGCCACACTATCTTCCTCAGCTGCTTACCCACTCACTATTCTGGAAAGAGCTACCCTGTTATGCCAAATCCTATAAAAATCAGTTAACCCCAGCAACATAAGTCACATGCTCTGGAGTATATTTCTCTTCTGAAGTCTGGAAAAGGACTGGACTGGCCACACTGGGTAGGGGTTCACTTTACAGCATCACTCCCTAGTGAAGAAAGAGGAAAGCCGATATAAAGCAGGGGCAGCAGGAGTGCAGCTCAGAAAGGCTGAAAAACAATCAGCCTTGAAGTTCAAAACAACCACCTCTCACATAACATTTTCCTCAGGCTAGACTTTCCCAAAGTCCAGTATTTAGTCACTACGGGGACCGAGGTTTAGACTCCCCCTATTTGCCACCTGTGGCTTGTTTAGTGAAATATTTAGTATCTGCTCATTTATACCTCATCTTTCTGGTGGACTGAACAGGGTCACTGACTTACCAACTGAGAAAAAACAGGAGACAAAGAAATTAATTCAAGGCAGATCTGGGGGTGGGGGGGGGAACCACATTCAGTTTCCCATTAAAATATTGTGGTTGCTAACAGTGAGACTATGTTGGTGTGAGACAGAGAAAGAATCTTTAAAAAAAAAAAAATCTGTAACTAAATCGTTAATTGAATAATACCAGAACAGAAAGTGTTAGAAAGCAATACTTGTGTCACTCTAATCTGCTTTTTGGAAAAGTGATCTCTCATCTTTCAAGATCTTTGTAGACACAAGCAGAAACGTCACATGCAAACCTTTGCTACTTCCTCTTTTGTTAGGATGGTTTAAAAGTTTAATCATTACACTTAGCACAGTGCTGGCTTTGTCACAACTAACGTATCTACTGACAGGCTAAGGAAATCACAGACATATGTGTTAACATGCAAAAAAAAAAAAAAAAAAAATCTGAGTGCCACAGAGGACCAGATACCCTGCTGTCAAGGTCAGTGATGTCTGTGAACATCATAGGGGTGAGACATTCAAATCCTCAGGGATCAAGATTAAAGATGGTATTAGCTTTAGAAGAAGCAGAGCATCTTGTTCTTCAGCAGGAGGTTTACTGCCTAAGATGCTGCCCTAGCAACTGATGCACAGTATAAAAGCATCAGATAAGACAGAATTAAAAACTGAAATGATAAGTAGGTAATGGATAATATAGGAAAACAAGAAAATAAGAAATTATCTTTTACTTGCAAGCATTTAACTACTCAAGGATCTCTGGAGGTGCTAACTCCTGATTCTCAACTTTTTGGCTAATTAATTTTTTCTCATTCTAAAAGCTTCATTTTAATTAGCTCCCAGGTTGAACTACTATGAAGAGAGTTTTTCTTTTCATTCTCTTTTTTCTATATGTAAAAAACAACTGGCTTCAAAAATATGTACTCATTAAAAATAATGAGTGATTCTGATATTGCTTAAATATATTCAAGTAATATAGGAAAAAGTTGGGGTTTTGTCATGATTTAGTTGCTTAGTATCACAACAGAAAAAGCCATATATTTAAATATCACAAACCTTCCAAGCCAATTAAGTCTTAAAGTCACTAGTGTTTAATAAAAGACTCAAAGCCTTCAGTCCAATGACAGACTAGAGCTTACAACAGTTGCCATAAAACACTTTCTAGAGTTGTCTTCATTACACCCTGGAATTTTTCATTCCATAAACTACAATACAAAGAAGCATGTGCACTACAGTCGATACTGCAGCAAAATGTGAAAATAGTGTAACTGTAAATTTTATGCTCACATTTACATAGCTGTTTTGGCCTCCAATTAGGATGTTTAGAGTTTTAAATAAGTATATATTGACCTAGCGGTTTACCTGCCTTTCATGTAAGCCTTGCCTTGCAATATGAATGTTATATCACAAATAGAAGATGAAACAAGTAAGACATTGCTATATTTTTCTTTCATATCTCCTAACTAGATATTTCTATTTTATTATTATTTTAACCAGGATGGCAAAAAAAAAAAAAAAAGTTTTTTTTCTAGACTGGATTGAACATTGTGATCATTGAGAAATAGAGCGTTCTTTACTGAATTAAAGTGTATCTCATGTAAAGCAACCCATCAATCCAAATACAGGTTTAACCAACTACAGGTTCACTTAAAATTTACCAGTGCCAGTGACATAACTGAATACCATGCCTTAGATTTTGGAGTTGAATGACGTTATTCTAATGTATCACAAATACATGTTTTAATTATTTTTCTGTAATGCTCAGCTTTGTTGCCATTGTCTAAAAAGAAGCATGATAGGACATCTCTATCAAAATATTTAGGCTATCATTTGATTCAATTCTACTTAAAGTCTACAGTTTTGCAACCAGTTAACAATTAGCATTCATTTCTCATGCATGAGTTGACCCACTTACAAAATGCAGTAAATCCATGCCTGTGGGGATTTTTCTGGACGGCTTGTTTTACTTCTACCACACAACTCATTTTATATTGTCAATATAGTGAGCAAGGTTACAGTCATCCCGTCAAATTTATTTATTTAAATTAGAAATGGAAAGACTATACTATTCCCTGCGGAACTTCACTGAAAACTTTTTGAAACTTTGAGATGTATTTTAACATCATAAAGGCTGTATAACTTTTCTAATCAACTAATTTCATATGAAAGCAGTGATACAGAAGAAAATAAGCAATAGTTACAGCAATTTCTTCTATAAACTTATAAAAAGGACTTCTGAAATCCTAGAAAAAACATAATCAACCACAATAATATATATCATATTATATTTGCTAAAAAAGGAGAGAAAAGAGTTTTTTCTAACCAAGCCTAAAGAACAAAGCCAGATGGAATACAACCATTTAAGAGGCACCTATGCAGGCATCACATCTGCTTGCTTTGACTACCAGAGATCCCCTTAACCTAGAATATTTCCCCCTACATCTCTGAGGACAGTTTCAGCTTCACATTTGTGAGGGTTCTTTTGAGGTCACTTATCCATCCTCACTGTGGGGCTTCTGAAAGCCTTCCCCAAGCTGAAAATGTCCCAAGGCCACATGCCATTCAAGTCCAAATACACGCAGCTCTGACGGACAAGCACTTCCCTTCTATACAATTTACTGATGTAGCATTTTTCTCACAAGTTAGTAGCTTACTAGAACTTCAGTATAAATTTGGGATTAGTGTTTCAATGGACTTACCCACATGTCTATCTGAATTTCCACATCTAATGCTATTATGGGCAGTATGGGATATAACAGCTCAAACAGCTCACTGACTGACACCCATTATAAATTCCTATGTTTGATGTTAACAGTTTTTCCAAATGCAGTTGCCTCTCTTGGGCAGAGGTTTGTTTTCCAGCTTCTCAATGGTAAAATGCTTCTGTTCTTTTCGGTGAAGAGTTACGCATCTTTCCACCTGTGTTACAAAAGAAGTAGTCTTATAACAATGTCACTGATAGACTCCAATACTTTTTCTGCTCTGGAGCAGAAAATTGATCTTCAGCAGGTGAAGAACATCACCATGTTAGGGATATCTGTTTTACTACCCCCATGGAATATGACCTTATATATTATATACATCACTGCAAATTGAAAGTTCACCTGCTCAGTAGAACTTTTCCAGTAGTTAAAGTCAACATAATTATTCAATTCCACCTGTACTGACAGATTCATACCTCATGATTGTAATGAGTATCTGACATTCCAAAAAGTATCCTTCAGCTTGGCATTTCAGAGTCTAAAAATACTGTTTCTTTCCACGTGTTGGGAGTTATTGCCATATATATCACAAGGATTAAGAACGGAAGACCAACAAAGAGAACCCGAAAAAGTTACTGGGACAAAAAAAGAAGTCAGTGCCATCCTGACGAATCACAAACACACTGCTCTGGATTCTCAGAGATCTTTTCTTCCCCAAAAACAGCTGCAAAATTCCCTAGGAAAGGTTATGCCTCTACCTCTAACAGAAGGCTGACATAGAAGAAAATGGTTTACTCTTGGTGCCACTTACTGGCTTAGCATGAATACTTTAATCTCTGTGCTCTAGTTCTTCATGTGAATAAGGACTGCCTGAAAGGGGATTCCAATACCTCCCCATTTCTTAGACAACTATGAAAACAATTTCATTCAATACTGTTAAAGAAGTGAGAAAGAAGCTTTGAGGAAAACTCCACAAAGAAGTTACAGGTTGATTTTACAACATTTTATGGTGTATGAAATACTGTACAGTAAATAAACAAATATTATAAAGCTGGATGCTTGGTGACTTTTGTTCTATACAGGGATCAAAACAGGAGGAAGTGGGCAAAGCAGCATACCATTAAATAATATAAGACTTTTTACTGAAAATGTAGGTACAGAATTCATACACATAGGGGCTCTTTTAACACTGTCTTTTTCTAATTTTGCATAATCCTTTGACAATTATCATTAAAGAAATATTTTTTAAAGTAGAATATACATTGAGGTTTGAAATGTATTATCAAAGGTTTCCAGTTGCTCACTCAGCACAAGTTCTATCTAAAATTTTACTTACATTTCCTTAGACTCATCATTTCTTAAGCACATGTTCAGTCATTTTACAAATTTCTGAGTTTTACAGTATATGAAAGTTATATAAAAATCTGCCAAAAATACTCACAGTCACTGAAAATTGATCTGATTCTTTTGCTAAGTCATTTCTAAAGCATTTATTAGGACCCTACATTTAAAGGCAGAATTATTTCTGCTTACTCAAAATAAGAAGTCAAAAAACTTCAAAATAATAGAAAGCCAAAGGACCTGGGGCTTCTCAGAATTTCTGTTTGCATGTATCTATACAAAGCAACATTAGAAGATAAATCCAGCAAAGGGACAAGGCTGGACATGACTCTGTGCATGTATGTTCACTGCACAGGAGCACAGTAGGAACTCTACCTTCTTGCAGAGATACACTGGTATCAGCAACAGGAACGACATATTGAACCTCCTAGCTTCCAGCCAGAAAAGAATGCTGTTGGACACAACTGGTAGATGCTTAATCACATGAGTTATATGCAGCATATTTGAAATGAAGTTGTGTGGAATTAAGACTATAGCATACCAAATAATGAATAGCTCTTGGAGTTGCAGTTCATGTTATCCTGTCATAGGAACCAATGGGAGCAGAAGTGGCAATCAGTACTGTGGTGCACCGAGACTTCCATGCCTGCGGCACTTGAGATACCGGTCAGCAAGTGCTATTCTGCCTATGTTAGTAGACACAGTTGTCATATATGATTAGATGTATATTTTCCAAATGAAACAACAACAACAACAAAATCATGCTTAGGAATATAAAAACAGTCAGATAAAGCACGAATCACTCCAGCAGCAGTGAAAATCCCAATGTTGCCTAGAACAATAGAAGCTCATTTTGTATGCGATTTAACATGCTTACCCAGTCTCTTCGTTGATGTGCCATGGTTGGTTTTGTGAAATGTAGACATTCATGTTGCTGTCAATTTTTCTTGTTCCCTTTCATGCTATTCTTCTCCTTCACTTGAATTCAATGGAGGGGAAAAAGCCCTTAGAGACGAGTATCTGCAGGCTTTACACTGCAAATCCTACAAATGGAGCTCCAGGCCTTGTTGTTAACATCTTCTCCTGCCAATTTTCTCTACAATCTGTTTTGGCAATTTAAGAGACCATTTTATGTTTGAGCAAGTAAACAGGTTGAACAACTGTGCCAATAGCTTCTAAATATGGAGCCATGGCTCAATGTGTGTTAGGGCAGTTTCTAATTTCAGATGTGCAGATGTGCACAAGTACAGTAGCAATGACATTTTTTTCCTCATTTAGTTGCTACATGAAGACATATTTGTATCACATTGAGGTAGTACCCAATTCCTTATCATTTGTGTCTTTCTTCAGAAAACAGGTGTTTAGGTGATTAAAATTAGAGGGGAAATCCTGTCCTCTACTGCTTCCCCTGAAGCTGTATAAATTTAACTGAAGGTAGAATGTGACCCTTGATACTTAAAAACCCCATGCAACATATTTCATAAAAGATAATGAATACATAGCCTTTCTCATTCAAATCCACATAAACTGCTTTTGAGAATATTACAATATTTTGGTTTATAAGAAAATTCTATTGCATATAATAAAACATTACATTTAAAGAAAGTGCAATTCTATGTAATAATTCAATGAGTATTTAAAACACTGTTTTCACACAAATAAGCAAAAAGTTTTGTTAATTTACTTCCTGGAATCAAGCTGTTAAACAAAAAAAAAAAAAAAGGATGGTTGGCTTTATTTGCAGCTTTTCCAAAATCAGCTGGATTTCATGCTTGCTCTCTGCATCCAATGCAGGCCTCGCCAACTTCAGCTCCCAGTATATGGGGAGAGGCCTCCATCCCCCAGGGCTGATTCACAATGACCTTCTCTTCACTGACTAACTCTACTGACCTTCCTAACTTACAGTCTTCACCAGAACAGGTTACCTTAGAAATGTGCTCTGTAAACAAAGTTTAATCTGTTTATTTTCCTTTTTTTTACCTTAAGGTACAGTTTTAATTTCACATACAATCCAAACCTCCTGGCAAACAAGTCACATGCATATAAATGAACTGCATGACTCCATTTTGCTAGCTCTCAAAGGGAAGAAGGGCACAGATGTGCACTGCTTCTTGCTCCCACATGACTTATGTTCAACAACAGCATGAATGTGGCAGTGAGAAATGCTTACACGGGCTCTCAATGTAATGAGGGCAACCACTGTGAGAGCTTCCATGCACCCTTCCAGCCATACAACCAAGCCAGCAACCTCTACTATCCAAGCACTGGCCTTTATCTTAATGAAAGCTTCTCACTTCATCAATTCGTATGGACACCTGTTTTGCTTTATACTTTGCAGACATTTACCAGGAACAGATTTAAGAAAGAGCAACTTATTTCACATAGGATAAAACATGCTTCAAGCCATATATCTAGACATAAAAGTGTAGTGGCGGTAAGTTGCAGCTCATTCCTGCAAACTGCTGAAAGTGTTCCATTTCCCCAAAGGAAATGTTATTAGATTGAGTTCCCACTTCTCCATTTACCCGTGTCATGATAGATATCAATAAATAGTCTTTTGCCATCTTCTTTAATTATTCTGTTCCTTTTGCCACCTTAACTTTTTCCTTGTAAAAACAGTTTACAGTTAGCTGATTGGCAAAATCACCTATAAAAAGATGTGGTATTTTTTTCACTTTGAGAATACTTGCACTCATATTGAAAATCCTCTCAAAGTTCAAGGTGGACAAAAAACACTGCAAGGTCTTTTAACAAAATTAACACATTTCTCTGAGTGAACAGTATAAATTTTGTGTGTATTAACTACATATTCAATGCCACAAAACTGTGACATCTGCAGCAGAAGTGATGGAAATTTTATATTGGCAATAATTGGAAAATTAATAATAAAATTTTATAATACTTATAAACGTATATTTTTTCTAATACTTATAAACATTCTCACACATATTAATTCATAAAGTGTATTTAAATTTTAAAATGTCAGCTCAGCCATGCAAAGGGTGCTAAAAATCCTGCAAACACATCAGTAAAAAAAGCTGCTTAGTTTATGCAGCCTTCCCTACATCAATCCAGACTAACCTGCTAATATGTCTGGTTTACACTTTTCAAGCTAACTAATGCTAACAAGCTGTAACAGTTGTAGTTTGGGGCAACTGAACATAAATGTCCCGAAGAAGCCTTGTGATTCTAACAAGTATTTTGTACACCTGCAGAATTAGGTTTTTAATGCTAAAAATCATGATACACTGGGGTAAATTTCATTTTTTTTCTAAGAAACTCCATTCTGGTCCTGATACATCCAGCCAGCCACAAAATTAATTCCATTAATTTGGTCTGAGTCTTCAGAGGCAGGATTGCTGCTGGCAAAATAGCCACCGAAATCCAACACCCTCTGTCAACCCACTCTCCTCCCACCCCCCTCACTATCTTTTTTCCTTGCAAAGTTGATACTGATAGCAGAAGAGATTCTTTAAAAAGTCAGAGTACTGTAGTAATATTCATGTATGCTGAAAACTTAATATCAGGACAAAAAGACAATATTTTATGAAGATGTTTGCTAAATAACATCTATGATCATTACTTTTATTTTGTTATTTATTTTCATCTAAAAATAGCCACACTTAACTGTGCTCACTTACCCCTTCAATGAAGTTGTTACAATTTTGTTTCAAATAGGCTCTTTAAAAAGTTTCTCATACTTCAAGGTGAAATCAAAACAGAACTGAAAATTAAATATATTTATTAGTATTCTTCCATTTTGCTATATATGAAAAGTAAAATTATTTTAGAATTATTAAAATGCTTACCTTTCAGTGTCTTGAACCCTTAAGTAGGTCCTTAGTCCATGATGTATACTGTTTAACTGATAAATACAGAAACTACTCTGTGTGGAATGCATTTCTATAATACAGGAGTTTTCTAATTAGATTCAAGTCATGGCTTATGCAGAATTATCTTTTTAGGATACAATGCTATAAATAAAATTATTATTTTAGTATAACCAGAAGTGAAATGCAACATCTTTTATCATGCACATTTTAAAATTCCGTTTTACCCTTCACGATTAATTATTTCTAATAGCCTTGGAATCTCTGTCAGCTACATACATCAAGAAAAGAAAACAACTCCGTATTGTTGAGACTGAATGGAACAAATCTGTATTGTTAAGACTGGATAGAACAAATCTATATTGTCAAGATGGGGTGGTTAGGAATGAAGAGACAGGAGTGGTACATCCAACCACTGAGAAAAAAAAAAAAAAAAAAGAAAGAAAAACACTTTTCACATTTAAAAAGCTATTTCTGGGTCTGAAAAGGCAGGTAGATACCTTTGGTTCAGGAGCCAGTGAGTATCATTAACAGTGCAACAAGGTCTGCTAGAAGAGAAACCCCCTTGTCCTACTCCAAAATAAAGGTGGGATGAAAACTTTCTCATCTCACAAAACTTCTTGTTTGCTTTTATTTCCTGCCTTCCCACAACAGAAAGCCCAATAAGCTTTGAACACGAGAGAGAGAGAAAGATTATGCAAGTGAGCTGTGTCATACTATCCTATATTCTGATGCTGAGGGTACTGGGCTTAGGAGATCTAATTAAATTTCTTGGCATGCCAATAACCAAAACTGAGTACCGTGGGCCTGCTGTGGGGTACTCCTCTCAACCTCTCCTGACAGAGCAGACCCATGCAAGGGATTAAGTATTCATCAGAGTATTGCTCGTTTCATCTCCTTGATGTGTTCCAGAACTACCCCACACAAAAGAATCACTCTCGCTCGAGGAAGCTATGTAGGTCACGAGAGGACCTAATTTAAGTTCCTGGTCTGAATAAAAAAATACAGCTGATTAAAACCAGGGACTCACTGAAGTTTCCCAGATCCCAAATGGAAGTCTTAATGGCCATGCCTTTTGCCACTCTGAAGAATCCCTCTTTCTCTCTCACAAATCAGAAATTTCAGTTAGCCCCAGAATTAACATAAGATATGAGCTTTTGTTCTCATCTTATCTACCCACTTGAACATTCGTGCAGCTCTTCAATTAACTGTCTTCCCCATTTGCCACAGCTCCAGGAAATGAGCCCCAGTTTTTCACCTCAAAGACCAGCTCTGGACATCAAAATCTTAGCTAGTGAATGCTTCAGCAAGAATGGTACATCTCCGTTGCTGTCATAAACTAGTAGTTTTCAGTGACTTTTTTTTTTTTTTCAGTAACATCCCAACCTCAAAAGCATTTTTTCTTTCCAGTAAAGAAACCCATCATAGTCTTCTGATCATACTTACACTGGATGCCTCTGATCCTGTGGTTTTATTACTACAAGGAATGAATTAAAAAAATTTTCACAAGAAAAGACAAGTTCTCGCAGCAGAAGAATGATCAGGAGGGAAGCCAGGACAAGCTAATGGTATTGATTCTGTATCATTTCTAGTTAGTTCTTACCTATTTCATACATATCATGACTTACTCTACATATCACCCAATATTACATCATGCAGTGAGTTAAACATGCTACAAGAGAATATAATATAAATAAATAACTTTCCTAATGAAAATATAAGTCAGGAAAAGTCTGACTAAAAATCCCACTCCCAAAAGCATTCTGCATTCAAGCTCTAAGCTAATGAAACACATGGTTACGTTTTGCTATTTGTCATTCCTTTCTTGTCGCGCAGAACATTGTCTTGCATGTATTCTCTTTAAAACTCAGTATCAAAATTTTATCTGCTTCTAGAAAACTCCATCTTGCCATTTATGCTAATTTTGACAGCCCCTGCTAAAAAAAAAAAGACAAAACTTTATGGCTTATATAATTTATATAGTTTCCATGTAAATAAAAAGTAACAAAAGTATTCAGAGTTGCTGGCAAATCTATTAAAAAGGCAAAAAGTGTCAAATCATTTTAGTATAGAAAATACTTTGAGCACATGTGCTGAAAGCTGGAAAGGTGAACACACGTTGCCAATGTGCTGTACAAGTCCGTGGTATAAAGTTACACACACTTCAAAATCTGACATACACAAATCGGTCACCAAAACCAGATTCTCACAGACTTCATCAGAAACACCAACAAACACACTATTTCTCCATCTACAATCACGTTAGGTGGCAGTCACATACATTACTGATTTGTTCCTGAGTCCTTTTCAGTCTTTGTAACTCAGGCGTATCGGTGACAATACTGAACCCTCTTCCTTTGCTTTCTTCAAAGTCTCTTTTGTATTTTACCTACAGAATAGAAAATACAGAAGAAAAGGGTTGTGTTTATTCTCCACAACGTAGCAAATTAATTTTTACTGTAAATAAAGCTTTCAGCCCTTAAAGGGGAAGCCTTCCTGCATCCACAGAGATTGGCAGCAACTGGGCAAAATTCCCCACTGCCCCAGCAACTGCTTCCTCCAGAGGTGCCGTGGGCTCTCCTCCACGCGTACTACAACTGTGAAAAGATCCCTCTCCATGGTCATTGCATTCTCAGGGCAGTAATCACAGTACTGCAGATGCCAACACAGTATCAAGCAAGCACTTACTTTTACACAAAAAATTAACTATAACTAAATCTGGAGTCTTCTAATACACAGATTCACATTCCAGCTTCTCTTCATGATGAGTCTACCATTCTCTTCCACGGTTGAAACATAAATTACATGTTAAAAAATGCTGCATGAAAAGAGTATTTAAAAGATGGTAAAAGCAAACATTCATAAGTTAGGGAATGGTTGCCTCTACAAGCTTAATTTGTCCCTCTTGCACATATGCATTAGGATATTGTCTTTAATCAGGTACTCATATATTACCCTTTGACAGGCCCCCTGCTTTATTCCGTACACAGCAGAGACGGTTCCATATGTGGTAGTATCCTTTTTCGGGCCAGACTATTCAAATCCTACTGTCAAGGCAGGGATATTAGTTTCCTCAGGAGGTTTTTTATAGTTCTCATCACAGTCATTAATCAATCTTCATAATGCACCCTGGAAAATAGGAATGGCACTATCCGCATGTCTAGGGCAACCTGTAAACTGAGGTGAAACAAGCTGAATTTCCAAAAAACATACAGGGGTCTCAGGGTAGTTACTCCCAGATTCCTAACACTTGAATATGTTCAAATTATGGACTTAAGTGACTTTTACAAATATTCAGTACTTCTGCGAATCAGTCTTGGTGAATCTCAATTTCAACATAAAGAAACAAGATGAAATCTGCAAAATCTTAAGTCATTGTTGAGCAACAGACAAAACTGTGCAGCAAAGACAGAGTTGGGACCCACATCTCCATGGATGGATTCAGCTACCTTATCCATAACAACTTCCTCTTACCTCCTTTGTGCACTACACTCATCCAGATTCTGCAACACATGGGAGAGCGGTAGTACAAAAAACAGTATTCTCCTTTACAAAACTGATATCCAGAAAACATCCAGCTTATGCACCAAACTTCTAGTTCAAGGTTGGCGCAGGCTTATTTCACCAACAAGCATTTAATGTTACAATGGTGATATACCGGAAAAAAACACCCTAGATCACAAAAGTAAAGTTTCACAAGGCTATAGAATACGGTTTCTTCTGCCCATCCTAATCCTCGATGTGTATATTCACAATCATTGCATTTTCTTTAAATGCAGTTTTAGTGTATGTAGTTGTCACTGAATACGGTTCACGCATAGGCCCGTCATACAAACCCTTGAGACACTGCAGTAAATGACCACAGCAACAACCATTTTTCCTGTGTCCCACCTGTAGAGGTAGCTGTAATTCATACACAAATGACTGTAGATTTCACACAAGTATATTCTTTTCACCACCCTGAGACCAAGGAAACAGCGCTGCCACTCAGGCTTTTGAGGAAAGCATGGAGGTGGGCCATGCCCTTCTGTTCTCTCCGCAGGTTTCAAGCCTTTTCTTTCCATTTGACCACCATTTTCAGGCATCGCTTTATCTCCCTCTGAGCTTCTAGTCTAGTCCACCTCTCCATGGCTTCTTGCTAAGTCCCTTTACCCAAGGCACTTCAAATATCTTTCTCAAATACGCTTCTTCCATTGCCTATTACCTCCTTTTACTTCTATCAAATGGCCCTCCATCTTCCCACTGACTCTCAGAGGCTTCCTTGAACATACTGGGTGGACATAATATTCTAGGACTGGTTTGGTGCTAAGAAAGAGGTCTTATGAATATATGTGAACTTTCTTTATTTGAAGTCATACAAAACTTTACCAAATTTGGACAGACTTCCACAGCCAAGGACATGTGCCTAACACAAAAGATTTTCTTATATCTCAGCAAGCTTCAACTCCTCAGCCATAAATACTAAGACAACAGAGCTGTTCAACAAAAAAACCAAAAGTGTCAAGAATTTTAAATAAAGGAATAAAAGTCTGTCCCAGTCTCAGCAATGACAACAGTTAGGTATTTTGCATAAAAATTCCAATTTTGGCCTGAGGCAGACAGCTGACATGGAAATGTTCAGCCTTACTGCTTGAAGTTCAGCGGAATTATGAGCAAGCAAACACATCTTATAATGGGAAATGGGCTCATCCCTGCCTATAAGAGATTACCTATTGTTAGAAAGAGCATTTCCTGTTATTAGTTCCAAATATACCAGCCATTAACTTCAAATGACCTTTATTCATCCTACAAAGGAACAGAAGAAGAGAGGGAGAGAACTAGGTAGTTTTAACTTCACATTATTTTAATCCTTCAGTCAGATAAAAAGAGCTCCTACTCTCTATTAATAAATCACTTCACAGGAGTAATGTTAACTATATCCTGCAGAGCAACTACTCTGAAATCATAAAAAAAAAGGAAAATATTAGCAGAGTTAATGTATGCATTATTGGATTTTGGTATCTAACTTAAAAATGACGGTTTAAGTTATAAAAATCACAAAGAAATGTAATGTTTCATGAAGACCAGTGAAACATGGCCCACTAAAACCACTAGCTTTTATAAATTCAAAAGAACAAACCCCTTAGTTTCCAGAAAATGTCAAATAATAAAAATGCCAGCAGTCCTTCAGAACTTGGATCCAAAAAAAATCCTATTCAGTATCAAGAATGCATATGAATGAAGAGGGGAGAAAACAACTGCTGACTGACCTCCAATTTTAGATAATTTAAAAATTCAAGTTTTTCTTAGCCAGAAAACTTTTAGTTACTACAAAATCAGGGATTAAAATACAATTTAATTGCTTTAAACCAATTTACAGTACAAAAGAATACTCTGCATGGGAGCTGTAAATATCACTATAATGAATGAGTTAACTGCGTACTGGGCCTGGCTGGGATGGTGTTAACTTTCCTGCTAGCAGCCCATCTAGTGATGTGCTTTGTATTTGTAGCTAGGACAGAGCTGATAACACACCAGTGTCTTGGCTATTGCTGAGCAGTGCTTGCACAGCATCAAGGATGTCTCCTCAACCTCACCCAAAGGCCAGTAGGCTGGGGATGGGCAAGGGGCTGGGAGGTGACCCAGCCAGGACAGCTGACCCCAGCTGACCAAAGGGATATTCCATATCATA
Organism: Aramus guarauna; assembly: GCA_013400195.1. Taxonomy (NCBI): domain Eukaryota; kingdom Metazoa; phylum Chordata; class Aves; order Gruiformes; family Aramidae; genus Aramus; species Aramus guarauna. The sequence goes on from VXBL01005303.1 coordinate 427,520, forward strand.
CAATGTCACATTCAACAACAAAAGCTAAGAGGGAGGGGGGCATTCATTATTAAAGCATTTGTCTTCTGAAGCAACTGCTATGGGTACCGAGGCTCTACTTCCCAGGAAGTGGCTGGACATCGTCTGCTGATGGGAAGTCGAGAATAAATCTTTTTTTTTTTTTTCCTTTTCTTCCGTATGCAGCTTTTGCTTTTTTCCCATTAAACTTCACCCACGAGGGTGGTTTTATTGCAGCTTTTCCCTCTGTCCTGTTGAGGAGGGGGAGCGAGTGGGCACCTTGGTGGGCACCTGGCAGCCAGTCAACATCAACCCACAACAAACTGGAACCCTTGAAATTTAGTTTTGAAAAGGAAATGTCTATAACCCCTAATGACTAAATCATAAATGCAGTCATTTCCTACAGAGATGATTTTTAGCAACTCATCACCAAAATCCCAGCCAGTGGTTCATAATGCCTCCTTCTTGGATCCAAAATTCCGTGCAGTCTCACAAACGCAGACACCCTCAGTGGTGAGTGCCCTGAAAAATTGATCCCTTGAGAAACAATGTGTGGCATAAACATTAGAAATAAAACAATAATAAATCAGCATAAGTGAAAAAGTTTTAAGTGAAAATACTTAATGAGAAATAATTCTGCACAGACCCACAGTAAAAGGACTAAGTGATCCAACAGATCTTTAACAAATTTCTCAGAGTCATGACATCAGCAAGGTATCTTTGAGAGGATTGTGTAAATCCATTCATGAGGTCAGCATGAAGTAGTTAAGGACAGAGGGTGCATCTTACTCTGTACATTAAATCTCATGCTGCATAAAATGTTGTGCTTTTTTTTTTT
>VXBL01005303.1:428380-454780 GCA_013400195.1 Aramus guarauna
TTTTTTTTTTTTTTTTTTTGCAAGTACACTTGGTACTTGGCAGCAAAGCCACCTATTAGCAAAACAAGATTAATTTTTCCTGGGAAAAATACACTGAAAATATAAATGGAGCCTGAAAGATTGATTATTCTCCTGGGTTTTTTGGCACCTACCCTTAGTCCAGACTCATTTGCAATAACAGAAACATGTATCAGTTGCACAAACAATATTGGAGTCCGAAAACACCAAACAAAAAAAGCAGAGCAAGAATCAACATGGTGGATCCTCATGCTGTTATCATCACTGGAGAGCTGTGAATAATGTCTACCCTAGAAACACTCTTCATTCCATCTCTACCTCAAAAAGTCACTCAGCCACTACAAAGCAAATATAAATCCCCGAAAGCTGAGGCAATGTCAGAGCTGGTTTTCTGGGCAGTCCCTTCACCACTTCCCTGTACAGACCAGCTATGTACTATGTACTAGCTGTGCCATTAATCTGCTTCCAAAATATCTTCTTTCCTTACTCTGATACACTGCATAGCCCCACAGACTGTGGCATCATCATGCCTGATGTCCAGCAAGGAAGGAGTAAGCAGTGCAGAATGAGAGGACAGGACCAACCCCTCACACCACATTTGCCCTTAAAGGAATGTTCGTAGATCTACGGTCTTTACCACACCCTGAATATTTATGAATTTGTTTCAGTATGTTGTGTTTGAGGTTTGCCCAGAGCCATCTGCTCCTTCTGTGCCCAGCACACACAACTACTTCCCAAAGGTCACCATCTGCTAATACACTGGTTTTCACAGACTGGCAAGAAATCCTCTCCCACAGTACAGGTCCTAGAGGCGCATCTTGGCAAACATGCCTTTGTTTGGACCTGCTTCTTTCACAGAGAACCTACGTCTGTTGATTTTGCCTTGATTTATCTTGCTGCTTACAAATTTAATGGCAAGACAGAGAAAAAATTTACTGTGTAAATTAGGTTTTTATTAACATGACTTAAAAAAAATGTTTACAGGTAAATCAAATGTAAAGAACAATTCCAGACTAATCTCAGTGAGACTTCCTTTTAGTTGACTAATCCCTCTTACAAAGGATCCCTAACATAATTCTATCTGACCAAGCTAGATTTCAGTCTTCACAGCATAGTCTGTCTTCTAACCCTGTCCACAGTTCTAAATCCCATTCATCTCCTGCTCATGTTAGAGGTATGTTTAGGTCCCACCTAAGGCCCAACAACAGTCAGTATTCAAGTTGCCCAAGCACTGCTTCTCCTAATGGCAGTAAAAAATGATCCTCCCACTGTCACTCAATTAGAACTATTGTCCACAGTAAATCTAAACAGCCATCTGGAACACAGGAACTAGGAATGGCCCACAGGGCAGACTAAATTGTCCTCAAGATTTTTGTATGAACTGGAAGCTACAGGTTGGGCATTCCTTAGGGAACTTAAGGAGCTGTGGACTCTTAAAAGGCCACTGATGAATGAGTGTTGCTGGAACAAGGGACTGCAGGGTTAAAGATTTCCTCTCCTTCCTTAGTTTTACCATTGTCAGCTAAAGGAATCTGCGTTAAAAGAAAAAAAAAATTGTAGGGAGTAAAATAAAACAAAAAAAAATCCCCTGATACTGCATTTTCCATTTTTTTCAAGCAGTCTTTGGAACACATACAGTCATATTTTAGAAATTTTTCCTTTTAATATAGTAAAAAAGCCACTTTCACCATTCATGGCTCTAAAGCATTCATCGTAATCGCTGAAACTTTCTGAGAGAAGAAATTTTCTCATTCAAAGATGTTTTAAATCTGAAAAGGCCAGCACTCCAATACTACAAAAAACATTTGCAACTATACAGAGTAAAAAGGTTCAAGTGCCATCACTAACATTAAATATACTGTCTTTCTATACACATCATTCAAACATTGGGCAAGTCTGCCTGTGCCACCCCGTAGAGTATGTCTGAGCAAGTCTTCAACGATCTGCAAATCTCTGCACTGTGATTCTCTGGGGACTTTCACAGTTTTGCCAGGAAACTACTTCTAACAAACAAAAATCTTGGAATCCATGTCAGAACAGTTAAAATGTTGGATGGGTGCAAATTAAAATGTATAAATAGTAACTCTGGAGATAATGTCTCTATAATGTGGTCTCTTTATACCAAGGATGGTGAGAGTGGCTCACAGAAAAAGAGCACAGGCAAAAGTGTTCCAGACCCCAGGATGTTCAGGGACAGGAAACTGGAGGCAGTGAGAGATCAACAATTTCGGAATGAGAAAAAGATGGAGTCCTCCGTTTGGATGTATCACAACAGCATGTGAACAGTAGCTAGAATCCAAGCAAAATTTCAACTGAAGAGAGGGCGATCTGAGACTTTTTCAACGGGTTCACCTAGGCTCCACTCCATCAAAAGGTATTTCCACTGAAACCACTTAGGTGCTTCTGTCCAGTAAATTATTTTTATGCCACTAAGTATGCTGCTCAAGCGTCTTGTACCTTGTTTTGCTATGAGGCAAAGTGGAGGTTAGTCAAATCCTTTTCTATTAAAATATAGCACTAATGTTCTCCAAAGTCCGCACACACAGAGGCGGCTACATAAAGAATGAGCCAGTAGCAGATCAAGCTGGTTTGCCCCCACTTCCATCAACAATTACCATGCATTTAATTTGTGAAACAAACTTTACAGCAATATTTTAGAAGCAGTAAATACATTCCATGCAGAAGTGCAGCTGAGGAGAGATGAGGTTGCAATCTTCATGTCAGACAAATACTGTCAGATCTTCCATCCACTCTCTATCACTTGGCATATTCTGTGTTTGAACTAGTTTATCTCCAAGGAACAGAAGTCTGAGGAGATGAAGGATTTCTTACTCTTCCACAGCAGAAACAGAGCGGCCTTTACTATATCTCATCACCAGGCAGGAAATTAAAGATTGATATGTTTAATGTAAATGCAACCTGATAAATTACCACAATTTTTAATAATAACTTCAAAAATTAAACTGGTAACAGCAAACTCCTCAGAAAGATAATGATCAGATGTATAGGAAGTAAGAATAATAAAGAATTAAATGCCTCATATACAGGTTTTCTAAATCCTGGAATATGGTTTTAACTCAGGTTCTGAACTAAAGATACAGTCACGGTTTTGCTGTTCTTCCCATCAGAAAGGCAACCACCGGGAAAATGATGAACTCATGAGCTGTATACTCTGAAGGAAGCACGCAGTAAATCACAAGCATATGTGAGCTTGCTCTGCCTACTCTCCAAGGTGGACAGAAAATGCGTAACTGCTGGTTGGCTAGGGCATCAGGACTGAGTTACTAAGTCCTGCGGAGAGGCAGGATACGTTAGCTTGGGCTCAGCGCCACGTTAAACCATGGTCATGCAGCCTTTAGGTGGCTCATAGTACTAGCAGAGCTTGGAGGCATCTGCCCACTGGGTACTAGAAAGATATAACCCAAAAATGCACATCAACAGAAAAGACAGGGAGTCACAACAGCAATTCTAGGGGGAGAAAAATCCCAAACATTCCCCTTCCTGCAGAAACCCACCAAATAAAAACCCACAAAACTTACCTAATAAATCTTCCAAATAACACAAGGGCCATACTGGTCCAAAGAGTGTAGAAAAATTCACACAAAGAATCAAGCCAAAAACTGGAGTAAAAAATACAGCATGGGATGTAAGGAAGATTGATCCCAGTAGGGATGTAAAGAAAACTGACCTCAGAAAACTGTAATATAGACCACGAGTGGAAGTTGTAGTCATATATTACGAAAGGTAACCAAAACAAACGCTAACAGGCAACAGAAGTCAGCACATGGCACGCAGGTTGGGGGCAGGGAGTGGGGGGAAATCTGTAAAACTTTTAGGAACTACTGCCAAAAAATCAGGGAAAATTTGCTGCTGTAGCAGAAGAGGCTGAAATGAGTCCAACTGAGAACAACCAGGATGCAGCCCAGTACAATGTGCAGAGAAAAAGGATCCGAAAAATCTAGATTTCAGCAATGCAGACATGCAGCGACACAGGCGTTACAAAAAATAATGGGGGACAATGCAATTATACCCTCTGGCTTCTGCTAACAGCTTAGCAAACTTGGGGTGTCACATCTGTCACTCAGATACCATGTAGCTGGCACCTTATATACCACTCACATTAGTAACCCTCCTCATTTCCCATTATCCTACAGCTCCTCTTGTCTACTTCCTTGATAAGGACATGCCATCTCTTACTCCATTGAGTTAATGGATCATTTGCCTTTAGATGCTCTTATGGAAGTTCCTTAGAACTGTGTATTCTGCCATGTATTGGTTATTTCTTGGAAACTGGTACATCAAGTGGAAGTCTGCAGTACAGCCCTGGTTACAAAATCCATAGCTGTTGAACACACCCTGTGCCCCCTTTGCCATATTAGTTATAGACATCCCATGGAGTCAGCTCCTCTGGCTCTGTATAACCAAGGGCAGGGGAGAGGGACTGCCTATCTTTTTCATTTAACTGTAAGCAGACTCTGAAATCCTTAAAATTCTTCTACCCTCCAAGTTATCTTTCTGCCACTCAGTAACAATGACAAAACTCCAAGCTATTGAAGGCACTATGAAGGTACCCTAATGCTTTAGAACTAGAACTTCTAGAACTTCCTTTCTAGAATTTAGAAGTAAAAAGGGAAAAAAATATGAAAGTCCATAAAATCAACTTCCAGTTAATGCCTGCAGCTTGGCACCCACATATTAGTTAAACTCCAGCTAGAACATGACAGTAAACCTCTTTTTTTTGAGATTGTGTTCTTCATTTTAAAGCAGGAAGGGAAGGAAAATGATACACTTAAGAAAGGCAACTTCATACCAGAAAATACATAACATGTATGTTTAAATTTTCATTTATCTTCAAGTCTGAAGTTTCAGCTGCAGAGGAGAAAAACACAGAAAATATTGTTTTCTCCCAACTAATATTCCAAAAACTATCAAAAGACAGGCATTTGTGAAGAGAACTCAATCACTGCAAATGTTAATCTTTGGAGTAGTCCATTAGCTGAATCACTTGGAGGGAATAATTTCTTATAGAATTCAGTATGTAGGCAGCCTCCTATAAATGCAAATCTATTATTTACATCATTAGCCTCGTAAATATTATGATAACAACTAGCAGAGTGAAACTGTTAGAAACATAGGAAAGTCATACAATTCCAAAATTACAGCAACATAAACTGAGATCAGAAGATACCAAAGGCCACCAGTAAAATCAGTGTTGCAACCTGGTTCAAACTGCCTCTTCTTCATCCCCTCTGATGCTTGCATCATCTGAATGTACGGTTTCCAGTACCCTGAATTGTTTGCGTCTACACCAAGAAAAAGCTTACACAAGTCATCTACCTCGTTTGCAAAGAGGATACAGGCTCATCACCCCAGAGTCCCTGGCTTGAGCCTCCACCTCCCCATGCACACAGTGAATTGGAGCCCAGTCCTGCCACAGCTCACTGGGAAAGAAAGGTTATCTTACACCCCTGAAGCTACAAAGCCCAAGGGATACATAACAAAAAATCTTAACCACATGCTCAAGGGAAAGCAGCACAGTGAGACCAGGATAACTTGGGGATAGTTTTGCAGTATTGATGGTAACAGGCAAATTAGGCCATGTCATGTGTCAGTTATCTAAGTAAAATGTGCAGTAAAAATACACCCAGTCCCCTCATCCCTCCCCGCAATCAAACACATTTGCTGCTCAGACTCTCACTTTAACACCCTTAAACTGAGATCAGATAATTAAATCATCCTCTGAGCCCGGCCTTCAATTTTAGGATCTTCTTTGGGAGCTTCAGCTAAAACTTGTTACAGTTAATAGGAAAATTCTGAGTAATTTCAATTTATCCCTCAATACAGCCATTAATCTAGCAAACTCCTCAGATGGTGATAACTGGCCAGGAACAGTGGGCTCATCGGACAAAAAGCAGATGTCTTTAATACAGAGACCTACACGCAACCTCATCAACCCACCTCTTTTTACAGTGAGGGGAGAGAAAGAGGCATTTTCAGGGAACAACTTGCTTATCCTGAAGAAGATATTTAAAACCTCTTAACAATACCGTCAGATGTAAAAAACATCTTAAAAATACTTTAGATACCTCTAGATATCTTAAAAAGATATCTAAAGCCAGGTGAAATGAACCCTATCCAGAGCCCAGATACTCCCCATCATGTTGTTTATACATCTCCTGTCACGCTGTATTTTTGTGAGCTGCTTCAAAGTAAATTCGTGACCAGTTTTCTAAATCTGCAGATCTGCAGAACTCTGGAGCGACACACGGATGCCAGGACTGAGTTTCGTGTGGGATTCACTTTCAGACACAGAAACTATGAGCTGCATACAGCACAGTGTTTTTTAAATTGAGAGCTGAATCACCAGATTTTTTCAAACTGTGCCTGTAGAGCAATATGTAAAACCAAATCAAAAGAGTGGTTATTTATGATGTGCAAAGGAACGAGAAGGGCAAGGTACCCTTTAAATATATCCATTATTCATTCCTACTGAATACACATGACTTCTGCTTCAAACAGCGAGGGATATGTTGTGAGAGATGCCCTTCTAATAAAAACAAGGCAGGAATGTTAGTACCAGAAGGTTCCCTGCAGGCTAAAAAGTGACAGTTGGCTGGGCGAGGATCAGAGCAAAAAGTGGGGTGTAGCAGCAGGGCCTGCTTACACACAGAAGAAAGCGGAAAGAAAAGGAAGGGTCCACAAATTAGAGAAATTATTCCAGAAATAAACTGAAAACTGGGGGGAGGTGGGGGGGAAGCCACACACACACACAAAACTTTCAGAAAAAGAAGACCAGGCATCCTAAAGGAGCAGATAGGGGCTGTACGTGGCATTTCTTATGAGAGATGTAGCTAAAAACAATGAGCAGGAAGAGATGAGGGAAGAGAAAGAGAACAATTCCAAATCACCCCAGTTGTAAAAACTGCTCTCTTTGTTGAACGGCAGTTAGTGAAAAAGCAGGTGGGAATTTAAAGAGGGATCTTTGTTATTGAAATGCTATCCTCTGCTGCTTTTTCAAAACTTCCTTAGAAATGTATAATAAACCCAACTATTTTTCAGTTCCAAGCACTAAAGGCCACAGGCTTGGGGTTTGGGTTGGGTTTGGGTTTTTTTCCCTTTACTGACCAGGGAAAACTAGGAGAGAGGTCATTGCCTCTTATAATAGACAGGAATGACATTCCTAAATCTGTATACATCCCACCTTCTGATTGCTTTTAGGTTTTGAAAAAGTCTACACAGATGAGCTTTATCATTACTGTAAAGCCTTCTACTTGTGGAGCAAAGTAGACTCATTAAAATAACTCTGTCATAACTTTCTATATTGTTTATTTTTCTTTTTCATCTCCAAGAAGCAGGAACTTATCCCTCCCAAGACATTCTAATCTTTTTATTATAGGGGAGGGAGAGTCGTGGCAGGGACTGTCTGCCAGCAATGATACAAACTGTATGTGTCATTTGTATGCAAGGAAATAAGAGGACTGGCACACAATGTTAAAAAAACTCTGAAAGATGCTAATTTTCTTAGATATGATATGGTTTGCATATTTTATAGAGACTTGTTTATCTGGAAGGGAGAAGGCTCAGCCTACATTCAGAGAGCATACTTTTCCCTTTTTAATACCTCAGGAAACACCATATCCTACAGGCAAGATGCAACAGGGATTTTGGTCTGCCCTGTTCAATTCACCTGTGCAGGGAGGTATATTCCATAGAAGTCCAATACGGCTTCTGCGAGAAATACAGCTTCTGCGAATAATACAGCCAGCCTGCACAAATCAAATAGGTTGAAAAAAAAGACTCATTTAAATGCACTGAAAAGTTCATTAATTGCAGAGGATTTTGTCCAAAGCCCACAGGACTCTCATGCACTGGCAGAATAGGAAAAGGCACAACTTCTGGCAATTGCACAATGTGCTTTCCAACGTACTTATTTGAATTATAGAGGTTAGATACAAACTTCCCACACTCCAAGCAATTATTTTCCTTTTCCTTGATAATTTTTAATATTTTCTGTTGCAGGGAAATGCAGTTATTCCTTGGGTCTCCTGCCAATGTCAATGCACATTCACATATTTTGAGAAATGGTAATTATTGCAAAATTAGTTCTAATAAAATACAGATGTCTGAAGACAAGCATTTCACAAGAAAAAAGTCCCAAAAAGCAACATCCTTGTCACTCCGTGCAACTGCCTCTATAAAGCACATTTGCTTCATGCCTTGTTGCTTAAACAGGCCAAATAGGAGTAATTCTGGGCAGGCACTTTATGGGCATTATTACCACCAAGACATTGGGTTTATGTTATTTTCCTATCACAAAGCTTAAATGTACATGATAAGTCCTGCCTGCTATAAAGATATGAAGGAGTATTTTCCATTTTCCAAAGGATGTGAAGTTTTGAAGGGAAGCCATTCTCATGTTTTTTTCTCCGAAAAATCGCCTGCTGAACTGGTCTGCGAGTGCTGTAACGGGACTGTGTCCAACCTACTGTAACCAGCAGGAACATGGGCCTCTAGAAACCCAGCATCAACTTGAGTCAGTGTTTGAAGGGGACTGTTCTACATGATGGCCATCCAGGGAAACCACCTTAGCAGCAAGGCAGTCATTGGTAGAGTGACAGTAAAGCTCAAAACCTGGCAAATGAAGGATGACTGCCTCTTCTGACACTTGAAAAACATGCTGGAAACAGGCACAGAATGTAAGAGGACAGTGAGCAAAGAAATAGAGACATCATATGCCCAGCACAAGACAGACGGTTCTGAGAAGAAAGTTCAGTGCTGCCACAGCCACTGCCAGACCACAGCACAGGAAAGGAATCCTAAGAAATGAGTAGATCCAGGTACATCATACACACGGTGTTACAGACAGCTATCTGGTACACCGCTGAATACCAAACTTATTATTTGTTTCCTCATCTGTTTACACCCTTCTCTTGGCTCTTACAGATGGCATATAAGCTCTTTTGAGGCAGATACTGGGGTTTTTGTGCTGAATTTGTACAGCCCCTAGCACAGTGTGCTAGCACTAGGGACACTAGATACTGCAGTAATCGGGGTGTTTGCTGAGAGCTGACACAGTGGCAGCCGTTCTCTCTGCCAGAATTTGACCAGGGTGTTCAGACAGACACCTACGCCCACTGAGCCACAGTGCCCAGGGGTTCACATCAGAGTCATTCAAGGTATTTGGGGTCTACAAACCAGCTGGGGCCAGGAAATTGGCTACAAAGGCAGGAAGGAGAGGCGGCAGAAAGGACTGGCGGTGGCTATGTGAGGAGTTACACTCCATTCCCTGACCCAGACCTGTGTCAATATGGTGTGTTAACGCTGCTTGTCTCAAAGATGTATCAATACTGACACAGGCGCTGCCTATACCAGACTTTTGAAATGTGTGAGAAGCACACATTCGAACAGCTCGTCTGTCACCGTGCACATGGTGCAGCTCATATGAGCATACGGCACTGGCATGGGGAGCAGAGCATAGATGTAGTTCATACCGGAGAAAAAATATTTTTGGTTAGCTTAGTCTTAACTTCTGCCACTCAAAGCAAACTGTACGCTGTGTGTGCACTATTGTATCCTCAGTCTATGATCATGCCAGTCCCAACTCACACTGTCACACTCCTGACAACAGCTTTAGTGCAGATTTGGCCCTCAAATCAACAAGGCATCAGATGGCAAGCCACAGGCTGCTGCATCCAACACACCCTGTTCTTCAAGGTGGTTTTTTACTTGTTTGCTATGCACTAGTAATAGCCCAAGGGGTGGGAAGAAGCTCCTGGAGGACTCCTGGCAGGTTCAACCCTGTTGGATTCTGCTTGCGATGAGAGCTCCCCGTCCCGCCCCAGCAGCACAGAGCTGGAATGCAAGATGGGAGCGAGTGGGACAACGGAAAGAGAGAGGGAGATGGAGTTACCTGCAAGAGAGAAGAGCGGGGCAGAGAACTGCAAGGTAAACTTCAGAGGGTTTAGGTTATTTGTCTGGCTGCATGCAAACGTTCTTGGGATCCTCAAAAAAATCCTGGACCTGTCTCAGTAATTTTCTAAAGAAAAATGGAGGGGAAAATATATTTGGCATTGCTAGAATACCAGGTGGCTTCACTGTTTGGCAACCATCTGGTCTCAGTTTTCTCTTTGTTAATAGCACCAGCATCAAATGAGACAGAAATAGGAAATGTTAACTATTAAAATATACACAATTAGACAAATAAAAGCTACCATAAAGCAAAGGGAATCCAGCAAATGGACAGCAGTGTTAAACGCATGGCAACTCATTAAAAAAAAAAAAATAAAAAAAAAAAAATAAAGGCAAGGCCATCCTGAATTATAACTAAATAGCAATTAATTTAATGCTTGTAATATTACACATGAATTATGATATTTTTGCTAATGGTTTATCATTGTCCTCCCCTCCAGCTCCTCCACACACCAGATAGTAAAAGAGCTGCAGAAACAGCCAGAAATGATCAGACTACAAAGAAGGCAACTCAACACAGAAGAGAAAAACTAGAGGAAGGAGGGAAACAGCAGCAGGGCCAGAGCTGTAGGTGAGTACAAAGCACCAACCAAAGACCCACATTTATTGATCTGTCATTTAAAATAAAATTTAAAAGAAACCATATTTGAATTTCACATGGAATTTTTTTGTCAAAGATAGTGGTAACTGCACAAAGCACTTCAGCATTCTCTGAAGTCTCATTGCTTCAGTATGGTTATTACTGCCCCAAACTAAGATGTTATTACTTTAAAATATGAAGCGTATGAAAGGCTAATTTTTCAGATGGGGGAGAGCAAAGACAATCTGCAGGTTCATTTGCCTCCATGAAAACACTCTTGTTTGCACATATGCAGCAGGCAATTATGTGACATGTTGCTTTTGCACATTACTAATCTACATCCACAACATATCTAATTACGATTTTGCAGGCAGAGTTTAAAGACTTGGGTGCAAAGTGCTTGCTTTTTTTATTTTAGAGATGAAATAAACTACCAAGTAGAAAGAGAAAAATAACAACTATAGCAAGCAAATCTAACTCGAAAATTGAAGCAGAGAAGCAGTTCAGCAACCAAAGAACCTTATGGCCTCTGCCACTTGACTTCATGGTCTTATTCCAGCTGTCAGAGAAAACAATAGATGAAAACATGGCGAGAAGATTGAATATTCTAAAAAAATGCAGCTATGTCCCATAAATGCCAATATGTATAATGTAATCATTGCCATAAAAGAATAGCATCGATTTATGTGTGGAAACTTGTCATCACAATCACACTAAAAAAAAAAAAAAAAACAATCACAAGATTAAACACGACTCTGCTATAAGATAACCCTTGACTAGTAACTTGATTTTTTTTTTCATTTCCTTTGATTGACTTCTTTTCACCAGCACTGTACTGGACAAACTTGCTCTGCCCATTTCCACCTGCCAGCTATATTTCTGCCAGCTACATACTTTATCCTCTGAAATTATTAATTACTGGTAAATGCCAACTGAGGCTGTTATTAGTTCAAGCTAATAAGAGGAGTCCTGCTGAACAGAAATCAAAGGACACACCAGGCACAGAGTGAGAAAGAACCCCCGCTGAACATCAGGAACCCTGAAAATACAACAGTGCTGCTCGAAGGCTGCATTCCCAAGGCACCCAAGGAGAATCCAGTTCAAACCTGGTATGGATGGCTCTGCACTGGCATCTCCTATTGAATGCAGAATGCAGTGTTAATTGGAGCACGGTAGCCTCAATACCCTAGCTACTCCCTGATACCATGACAAAAATAACCAAAGTGTGGAAACAGTGGTTAAGAGGAGACCAGTGACCCTGCCTCTTCTCAGCCACCCATCACTGTACTGAGTCAAGAATTTAAACTTTAAAGCACAGAAAATACATGACTAAGTGATGATGTAGACAGCTCTTCAGAGAGAGAACTGAAAATGAGCTGAGAAAACATTCTTGGTGTAAGTCCTACACCTCAAACTAATCTATTAAATTTCATTTCTATTACTCTTTAATAGTCAATATAAAAGATTTCCCAGTTTTATGGGGAAAAAACAGACATGTATCTGTGCTGCTATGATTGTTAGCAAATATCTGAGGACTTAGAATTAAAGGCCATATCTAAATTGTATTTTGGCAAGGATTTATAGAGAGTCATTCTGGTAACATGGAAATAATCAATACATATCAAAGGTGGATTGTTTTACTAAAACTCCCTGTCATGCACACTTGACCTCCTCGAATTTCTTGCTTCTAATCTCTTTGGTATAATAACTACTAAAAGACTATGTGTAAAAAAATTCAAGTCTTTGCAAAGTATTTTCAAACTGGAGGCACATCATTCTCTCAGAGCTATTCAAGTCTGCCATTATTTTAAATGCTGAAAGTAGTACATAAATAAGGCAGGCAGAGTCGCAGGAATAAAAATGTTTGAGTTATTGCAAACATATTTGTTACCAAGATGCAGAGTGTTACTACAGAGTTTTGGCTTAGGAAAGCCATCCTCAACTAGCTGAAATTGTTGCTTTTTTTAAGTGTCAGTGGGTATTTATATCACAGTTCATCATAATCATCTGCAACAGCCTCTGTCTCTTTAAGAGTAAAATGTATGAATTTAATTTTTCTTAGATTTATCTACAAATCAACACAAAGCTTGCGATTTTGACTAGGAAGTAAGGAAATCAGTTCAGCAAATATGGTAACTGTTCATAATTTCTGTTATTAAGTGTAACATGTAGTAGTGACTGTCCAAGTAAACCATTGCAGATGTCATAAACCAGTCTGAGTAACCAGCCTGGTAGCACAACAGTTTTCTGTAACATTTCCCACATTTAAACCTTGAATTTAGAAACAAACAAATTCAAGAAACCCATACCAGCTGGTGGAAGGAAAACACAAACAGATCATGTTCTGTTTTTATTTCAAATGGGTAGGTGGTGATCAAGCATCTTGTACTTTAGAGTTCTACAAGTCCTTGCCTACTAATTAAATTCAGACACTGACCAGTGACACATTTCAGTTTGACCTCAGCCACCTAATGCTCTGGAAAGAATGTACAGGGAAAAAGGTCAAACAAATTCCAACTTACTTTCAACTACAGCCTGAAATCCTCTGTGAACTCCATACACATCTTGCTTCTTTAAACATCAAAAAAAAAAAGCTTCAGCAGAGTCCAGAAACACCATCTTTCCCATGAAACTTTTTATGATTCCTTCAGCTTACACTAAAGCAATTCCATGACTCCAGTAATTACATACATATCACACAACCAAGAAAGACTCAGTAAGCAAAACAGGACGCTATTCTTTCTCCTCAAGAAAAATGAAAAAATTACCCAAGCGCAGTATATATTATCTACTCCAAAGTGATATACAGCCCTTAAAGTTAGCACTGATTTTACTGAGAGTTCCATAACTAAATCCACATAAATCTGGAGTTTAGGTCAGCCCGTTCCTTTTACCATAGCGCGATGGAAGTGCCAGGTGCAATTCTAGCTGATTCAGCTGGAATTTCTGCCAGGAATTCAAGGGAGTGTACACAGCTACAGATGCTCGACCACATTTTGAATGGATGCAGTGTATGCTTTTCACGTGCTTAAGTCGCTCTGCCAGCCAGTGCAACGGAGACGGTGCCACAATCCCAAACTCACGCTTCCTGCTTCAAAGCAAATACTGCCAGATGTGCTATCTCCATCCGTCCAGGGATGCACGGGGACTCTAGATGAGGTTGAGAAAGGCTTCTCAGGCCCCTGCTGAGCCATCACTCACGTTACCAGCTGACCCTCAATGTGGAGAAAGCAGAAGGCAGGAGGAGAGTTTGCTCATGGATGCTTTTTTTTGCAAAACACTCTGAAATGCCATCTATTTATTCTTTTTTCTTTGCTGAAAACAATACAGACACAGTGTAAAAGACACACTTAAGAATGATAAAATTTCTTTTCATGTACTTACCCATTTCTAAGTCCTAAACATACAGGCTAGAAATGCACATATAATGCTCAGTCTTCCCTTATCACGCAGCAGAGAGCCCTGATTATGGGATTAACTAATTACATCTATAAAAGATTTTCACTACCCAAAACTGAATGTTGTAACACTGCAAAGGGTTCAAAACCCTCCATAGTAAGTCAGAAACACTATTGACCATTTTTAATGCAAATTACAGCACAGACACTTGAGAAATCAAGTGAATAACACAAGGTGGATTTGCCTCCATTGTAGCTATTTCTCCAGCCCCTATCACAGTAGCGTACAAGTATCACACAATAATTAGCAAGAACACAGAACATGTTCTAAAAAGGTCTGTTTGCCACAATCCTTCAAAGCCCATTTTTTGAGAGGTCTAAATGTTTAAAGTTTTTTCTTCTCAAGCTCTTCTTTCTCCCGCGCTCTCCTGTCTTTTCTTCTTTTTTCTTCTCCCTTCCCCCCCTAACCCATCAGCAGAGATGGAGCCTTTTTCTTTACGCTCATAATCAATCCTTCCCAAGCTGGATTCCACTGCATCTTGACATAACAATCAATTACTTGCCACAACCAAGGGTTTCCAGAGAAAAAGAGCCCAACATAAAGCTTTCCTTATTTGTTTTACAAAAGCAAACATGAACTTTTGAACAAAATTTTAGGGATGAAACAGCTATGAGTCTGACAGATAACTATGTCATTTGAGTACCTGTAAAATTCTTTTTAGAAGAGATCAGAGAAGTTAAGAGACCAAAAAACGTGATAAGGGGGAAACGTAAAAAATGAAGGACAGATTATTAATAGAAGACTAGAAACAAAAGGAAACTAACTGAAAAAAAATTAACAGAGTGGTAAGACAAAAAATTTTAATAGGAATTAAATAACAGATGGACTATGTTCAGCACCTTCACAGCATCAGCCTCATTTACAAGTACATTTTTCCTTGTCTAATTCACAACTCGGGCTTTTATTCGGTGATTCAACGTGATCTCCCCAGACTATAAAAGAAAGATAGAGGCAATACTAAGATGGTCAATGTTTCAAAGAAGAAAGTAAGATCCAAAACCCATGGATTCCCCTATTCTTACGAAAATATAAGTGCAAATATGTGGTTT
Organism: Aramus guarauna; assembly: GCA_013400195.1. Taxonomy (NCBI): domain Eukaryota; kingdom Metazoa; phylum Chordata; class Aves; order Gruiformes; family Aramidae; genus Aramus; species Aramus guarauna. Next base: position 443,456 of record VXBL01005303.1, read on the forward strand.
CCTGGCAAAAGCTACTGTCCATACACTGCCTGATACCAGCAGGATAAATCTGAAGTCACAAATGAGCATGTTTATCATGCTGAACTAGAAGACAGTATTACTGGTTTCTCTTTTCTTCCTACACATCAGCAAAAAGCCATCAATGTGCTATTTCATAACTGCAAGACATTTTCTCACACATTTATTTTGTTATATCCTGAAACACAGGAGGTCAGTACTGCACTATCTTAAGAGTTTTCTAACATCAGCTGCCGTAGAATTGAAAGAAAGTTTCCTTATTTTCAAACATATGGTCTGATATATTTCCCAGGAGGGAAGAAGGCAACAGTTAACCCTCTTCCTTGTTCTTTATTTCTATTTTATGACTAAAACCTTTTTTTTTTTTTTTTTTCCAAAAGAAGTTGCTTTAATCTGGAGGATATGTTTTCTTTTCTTCCCTTTTGAAACATTACATCTGTGAGCCTTACAGTTTTTAAGGGTCCCTGTACAATTATTGTGCTGCATCCACATAATTCAGATGCTTTAATCCACTCTTCTTTTGATGAAGGACAGTATCTGATCTATTGTCCTGCTTCAGTTTATATTTTAAAACGACAAGACAAATGTTTATAGCATATATTGCTTATGCAAACATGTGACTGTCTTCTAATCATTTTGCCACAATTTTTGCTTTTAGTTTCTCCTATTAACCCACATAAAGCGACGCTTTTACATACATGCTACAATGAATGCTCGTCATACTTCGAAGGAAAAGATCAACACAAGGGAATTTTTTTCACATGACACTCTCAATGAACTCCAGTGAACTCCTCCTCCCACTCCTGACTGATGGGTTTTGTTGCATTCACAATCTGTGCCCCTTGAACAATGCTATCAGGAACCGCAATACAAAAATCAATAGATATCTACCAATATCAGGGATATATTTTTAATGCTTGTTTTTATTGCCTCTTTCAAAAATTCAAAAATGAACTTTTTTAAAGCATAATTTGAGCAATCTCCCTTGAAATTAAAAATAAGCAGCTCCAAAAATTTTACATAAACAGTAACAGAAAAATATACACCTACAACATAAGTCCTAGGAGAGCTTGTATCCTATCTAAGCTTTAAAATTAGACTATTTTACAAGGCAGAAAGAAATCTTGCTACTGTTTAAACGCCAATATATTTCAACCCAAAATGACCCTGTCCCTGAGGAATATCTGCTAAATTCAAGAAACGCTTGGCTAAAAGTGACTAAACAGTATCACATACAGCACTTTCATTGTTAGATAGTGCTTATTGGATATTATTCTTCTACTGCGTTAAAAATAAGACAATTGTCCTCATTGTAGACACAGGAGTAACACAGGAGGAGAAACTAAGCACCCCAGTTACCAAAGCAGTGAGGAGCAGACTTTATAAGATGCTGATTCATATTAAGTGCTTGTTGACTGAATTATATTTCCTTTTCAGTTCTGGGAATGTCATTTGTTTCAAAATTCCCTGGAATCTATGTAATTGCATCTTATGTATTTATTACATTTCAGCTGTGTTCAGAACATTATTTTAAAAAAAAAAATCTCCAAACCAACAGTCCTTGTTTCTATGAAGAATCATTGCAAAGCAGGTTGGACATCATCTGGTCCAACCTTCTGTTGAAAGCACGGCCTTGGACCAGGTTATCCAGGGTCCTGTCAAGCCAAATTTTGAATTTTTCCAGCAAGGGAGATTTCACCACTTCTCTGGGCAACTTACTCTGATGGTTAATTGTTCACACGGTGAAGACGTTTTTTCTTATACCCAAGACAGAATTTCTCCTGAAGCAACTATTCCCATTGTCTCTTCTCCTACCACCATGCAACCTTGTAAAGAGAGAACTAGCATCCTTGTCTGTAGCTATCTTTTTAGTTATTGGAAGACTGTGATTAGATTTCCCCTTAGCCTTCTCCAGGCTTAGAAAGTCCAGTTCCTTCAGTCCTACTTCAGATGTCAAGTTCTCCAGCCCTTTTATCATCTTTGTGGCTATACTGGCATCTGGCCTGGATGGAGTTATTTTTCTTCATAGCAGTTGGTATGGTGCTGCGCTTTACATTTGTGACCAAAACAATGCTGATAACGCATTAATGTCTTCGCTGTTGCTGAACTGCATTTGCACAGCATCAAGGTCATCTCTGATTCTCATTCTGCATCCCCAGCGAATAGATTGGGGGTGCACAAGAGGGAGAGGACACAGCCAGGCAGAGGACCCGAGCTAACCAAAGAGATACTCCATGCCATCTAACATCACGCTCAGCAATAAAAAGGACAGGAGACATGTTTAGGTAGGTTAGCCATCTTTCTGGGAGGGACTCTCTGGGCATCGTCTACCCAGGGAAGGTGGTGAGTAGATTGCTTTTGTATCATTTGCTTTGTTTTCCTTTCTTTCTTCTTCAACTTCTCCTTCACTTATTAAACTATTTTTATCTCAATCAACAAGTTCTCTTGCTTTTACTCTTCCTTTTCTCTTCCCCCATCCCACTGGGGATCAGGGGGTAACTGAGGCTCTGTGCTGCTTAGCTGCATAGTGGAGTTAACCCACAACAGTGGCCTTCCACAGAACCCTCTCCAAGAAATGCTCCAACTATCTCCCAGCACTGACCAACAAGCTCAAATTTTGCAGGAAACACTTTATGCCACTTCACTACCTCTACACAAATCAAAGACCTTCTGCATTAGATCCAGTATTATAAAACTATGCCAACACACACAAGACAAAGTCATATTAAAGCAATTATCCATATTTTCTAGGTTGCTGTTGTAACAACAGTCTGCCATTGTGGTAGGTTGACCCTGGCTGGACACCAGGCATCCACCAAGCCACTCTATCAGTCCCCTCCTCAGCAGGACAACAGGGGAGAAAATAAGATGGAAAAAAACCCCTCATGGGTCAAGATAAAGGCAGTTTAATAAAGCAAAAGCAAAAGGCCATGCATGGAAGTAAAAAGAAAACCAGAAGAGTTATTCTCTACTTCCCATCAGCAGGTCATGTTCAGCCACTTCTCAGGAAGCAGGGCTTCAGTATGCATAGTGGTTGCTCTGGAAGACAAACATCACAAATAACAAATGCCCCTCCCCACTCCCCTTCCTCCTCCTTTCTCTCAGCTTTTATTGCTGAGCAGACATCACGGGGTAAGGAATATTCCTTTGGTCAGTTTGGGTCAGCTCTCCTGGCTGTGTCACCTCCCAAGGTCTTGCCCATCCCCAACCTATTGGTGAGAGGGGATGTTGGAGAGGCAGACTTGGTGCTGTGCCAGCACTGTTCAGGAGTAGCCAAACCCCTGGTGTGTTACCAACACATTGCTCACTACCAATGCACAGCACAGCACTGTAGTGAGGGCAGAGTATTTGTTTTAAGACATCACCTATCCCAAGCATAAAACCTGATTTTATGAAAAAAAAATTACACTGGCTTTTATGTACTAGTTATCTTAGTACGGTTTTTTACTTCTAATTAACGAAACCTTTGCCAAGAAAGGTTGGACCATATGATCCTTAAGGTCCCTTCCAACCTGGGATTCCATGATTCTATGAAACCCAGGGGCCAACTTGTATCAAAATTATGGAATAAGACCATTAAAACAGCATTCTTAATGGAATTGGCTTGGATTTTTTTTATTTCTGAATGACAACCTTATGGTAGAATATGCTTTTCAAAATGATATTACATGACTTAGAAGACTGTCTCAAAAAGCAACTTAATCATTTGAGTCCTTAGGACTGATTTAAATATTCAGATGTTCCAGCTGTAATGAAAATAAATGGGCTTAGGCACTTGGGGGAACTGACTCTCTGGTTTGGAAGTCAGAATGTAGAGGAGTGGGGATAGAAGAAAATCTTATGTTTCATTCCTTATAACTTTAAGGTTGCCAAACATCATCTTTATTCCAGTAGAAGTTCTTCCACAGGAGAGCTGGTAGAATGCAAGCAAAGAAACACAATCTCTATTAGTTTCCACTTTCCATTTTCCTAAATTTACATCACATAAAATTAATACCTTAAGGCATTTGGCTCCTGCAGCTTACAGACAGTTTCCTGTAACTAGGTGTCTCAACACAAAAGTAAAAGGTAGATGACCTGCTTTTCAGCTTAGGCTAAATAGAATGTCATAGTCTTGCCATTAGGTCATAGACTACGTATCTGGCTGCTCTACATACAGCATTCCTCCTTCCTATCTGTAAGCTGGAGCTCTGGAAAGTTACACACATTCAGGCTTTAATCAGTTTGTGTTAGTGTGACTGGAGAGATTCCAATAAAAGAAATTCAGATACCACCTCAGACTGGATGGAGAGAGGCCTCAGAAAGATGCACAGCTATTAAAGAGGATCCCATTTTGGCTTTGGAGATAAATTTAACTCGTTTGAGAAGTGGAGGTTTCCCAAAGACAGGCAGAGGGTGAGAACACGAACAGGAAGAAGTGCTCCTGCTTCTGATTTGCTGTTGTCATCTTCAAAATTAACAGAAAACAATTAAAAGATGGTGCCTGAAACTAGGCAACAGAAGTCTAATAAGCTTTGGTGCAAGGTGGCCTCAGTTGTTTCTCACCAAGTCACAGATCAGGTGCAAAAACATGAGGATAAATTATAGCTGAATATGAAAAGATTGCCATTATTTGGTATTCAGATGAGGAAAACAGGGATAGCACAGATATGTGAAAATATGTCAAAAAGCCTTCTGCCTCTTAATTATGTGACACCTGACTTTTTGGCAACGGCCAGGAGTTATTTAGCGTATGCTCACAAGGGGCTTTAGGATTTTATTGGGATCTGGACAGTGATCACACCAAAAGCAATGGGCAGAGCTAGTATAAAGGATGTGAGCAAGAAGGCAGCCTGCTTTCTAGGGGCTACCCAACCAAGCCTAAGAGAAAACTGGATGTCCAGGGAACACGGGGTCGGCTCCGGCACTATAGACAGAATTGAAGGGGGAGCCTTCTGAAAGAAAGATTAGGTCTTGTAATGCTGCCACACACGGGAATTGTCAGCAAAACTACTTTCATGGAGGAAAAGGTAAGAGGGGCATTTTGACAATATGTGATCATTCACATATTAGTTAGTGATCAAGTTAGTGATCTTTCACTTGCACTGGATTTTCAGAAGGGCTGTTTCTTCTGGCTTCTTGGCCCCTTGCAACAGCTCAGAAGGATCAAAATGAGATGCTGTGCTGGCTCCAGCAGCCACGGGGACAATTGCAGCTGCTTCGAAAGAGGAGAAACTTAAGTTATATTAGAATGTAAGGAGATCTCTAAAGGTCTCATTGAACTCTGTAAGAAAACAGAATGGTATTCAAGAAGTATTATATGACTTTAGACTCTACATAGTTAACAAAGAGTGACTTTCAGCATAAGAAAGATTCTATCCTCAATTTACAACATATTAACTTCCCCAGCATGTACAGGTGAGTTATTGGCAGTGTAATAATAATGTGGCATTATTGGATAAAGTTCAGCACATTCACTCTATAGTTTGTAAAAAAAAATGCTTGTTTTCATTTGCACTAATTCACAAAATTCAGTAATTGGCAATAGCTTGTTCCCAACATTAGTGCAAATTAGCAAGGTTCCACTTAATTTTCTTTAATTACTAGACTGGAAAGGATGACCATGTACATTGAGAGATAATTAGCTAAGTGGGTATTAACCATTTTTGTGTGTGTGAAAATCTCCAATCATTCAACTAGACACCAACTCAGGCATTTCCTCTTGAGATAGATGTTCCCAACGAACCCCATTAGCTCCCCAAAGCTGCACAGTAACAGCTGGAAATCAGTGTAGGCAACACTCAAAGAAAAATGGGCTGGAACAGGAGCAGCTATTCCCTTCTGAATTGGACTGCCTCATACTAATTGAGAACAACTTCACTGGGCTGACAGAGCCTGTAGTTCCAACATGATAAAAATGATGTTTACAGTCCCCAGGGTACTGAATAGAAGCCTGCCTTCATGCATAGGAAACATATTAGCAATTGCATCAGTTGTGAAAAACAGCTGCCTGACCACCCCACACACAGACCAAAAATACTGGACGGGGGCTGTTAGTTCAGAAAGAGTAAGAACAGGCACACAGTCAAACAGAAAATATGCACAAATGACCAGCACCGGATTGAGCAGCATACGAGCAGGCAATGCTATGGTAACAGAAATCAAATTTAATTGAAAGCGAGGTAAGAAGCAACTAGGGCAATAACCTCTGTTTTTCAACAGCATACATTCCTACGATAAGTGAAATATACACAAAGCAAACACCCTTAAGACATAATATGCTTCAGTAATTTATTTCCAAATCAGAGTCAGGACAGTGGTTAATATTCGTTTCATTTCTCCTGCAAAGAATACATGCCTCAAAGAAGAAAAACCTGGTAATTAAAGGAAGATAGGATTGATATAAACCAATTGTAAGTCACATGTTTCCTTCTGATCTGCTCTTTCAAATAAAATATCAAACAGGAAATACATTTTCCCAACCTTTCCCTTCCTAGGTGAAATATCTGTCTTTTCCCTTAGACAGACAACATCTCCCTATCGCTGTTGTAGCTCATTACCAAGGTAGTAACAACAGCCAGCTATTCAACCATTTACATAGCGAACATGAATCAGCCTGGTAAGCACAATGAACCTCAGCCATCAATTCAGTACAGAAACAGAGTTTGCAGATGAATAATTTACTGCTGTCATCCCAACGATTACAAAAAGGAAATGGTCTACTTATTTGTAAAGCAACATTATTGATAAATGTGCAGTTTAACCCTGGGATTATATTAGCTAACTTTTTTTCCCCTCAAAGTACTATTCCAGTGTACATTTTATTTTTACATGTTTAAAAAGCATTTATTGCTTTTTCCTTACAATACTAGTATTTACCATCGGATAGCCAACTGGCACAACAAAGACTATTTACTTGACTTCTTTGGTACTGTATTTCTGAGAGACTTGTAATAACATCAGCGTACAACTGGGGAAAAAAATTCTCTAGTAAACCAAAAATCCAATAATATGAAGAAGTTCCTATCCGATATTTGGATTTTGGCCACTTAACTACGATTCCAAGCGAAGGCTTTTGCAGTCAATTTATTTACAGACCCAATGTCTGCATTGCTGCATACAGCCTGAGAGAGAGAGAGAGATCCAAGATACCGAAGTACCGCTGTTTAACTGTCTCTGCAATCCAAACTACTTGGCTGAATAAAGTCGCTTAGCTGAGGACCCGCTATAGCAGCGGCTATACTGCATCCAGCTCCCAGGCAGCTAGAGATGACTGCGCTGTGCAGAGGAAGTTCCTGCTGTGACTTTACACTGTCAGCTCCTTTCAGCAAAGGACTATTTCCCTTTGATTTCGGTAAAATTCCAAATTCTGATTCCTATCATCAGTGATGCACCCAAAGTTTTGAAGCAGAGGGAAATGAATGAAAAATTAAAACCACATTATTTTTAAATAAAATATGAGCTTCCTTCAGCATATGTTAGAAACCAATCTGACTATTACTGAAACACTCCATTCTAGCCAAAAAACCTTGTTCGCTTTTAACTGCATCAGAGGCAAGATTTATAGATACTAATAATAACTCAGTGGACTAACATCTTTCAGGCTTACACAGTTTACAAAGTCAAAGAAATATTTGCTAAGAATAAGCTAAATGATCGTATTTATTTTATATTGTAATTATTTAAAGTGGAGAAAATTAACTTTCATTTAATACGCTTGACTGAGTCCTACAAGTTCTGTTTGCCAGACTGTTATTTCTCCTGTTGTTACTGCTTTGTCATAAAACTAATTTTTTCATAACAAAGCATATGGGTGTCCTTAAAACTAAATTAATACATTTCTTAAAGAAATTTAATTTCCATGCTGAAAACACTGCAGTTCCCACTGACATCAAAAGCTATCATTCTCCAGTTTTAACTAAATTGGGAGACAAAACTGTTGAGATAAAATCATTTCGGACAAGTTGAGGATCTGGTTCAGTGTGTTTAAGGAGGAACTTGTAATGCTTTTGCTTTGAGGTTTGTTTACCAGAAGAGAGAACTTAACTGTCTGAAATACGTATTCTTCTCTATTTCTATTGGACATAAGAAGTAAGAGGAGAGAAGAGAAGGTGGCTGGAAGCTGTTAGTATTCAGAGTGAGTGGAAAACAGCTAAGCCTTTCTGGTCTCTTGAACAGAGTTGAGTAAAATGTTTCCATAAATATTTTTTAACTAAATTTAAAAAAAAAAAGGGGGGGGGTGGAGAATCTGAAAACTCAGAAACATTTTATGCATCAACTTTAATTCTTAATATTTTTTTCATTTGAAATTTGTTCCTATTTGTTTTTAAAATGTTAAGTATTCAAATTCTAATAGCATTTTTTCAACTTTTGAACTTCCACTGTTTTCAACTTCTCGGCCAACATTTTTGGGAAAAGAATCCATTCAAAACAATTCATTGTTTTGATTTTGTCATTTCTAGCATATCAAAAAATTAGTCATCACAAATCAGCCTTTCAACCAATCAGACAGGTCTAGAATAAGAGTAAATCCAGTGATTAGTTGCCAGTTTCTCAATATATCTGAAGATATACCTAATTTTTTCTTTATCTTAGCCTACCTCTTCTTCCTGATTATCTGGGTAGTCACATTAAAATCAGCACTTTGTGCTTTGGTAATATTGGGCTCTGTAACAGTGCTGCAGCAGATCTTAAATACTTCTGCCCATTTAAAGCTTACAAGAGCAGGCAAAAATCCATTCAGAATCATAATCAGAAAATTAAACAAACTGGTTCTCAGAAGAGTAATAAAACAAAAATTTTAACCACCAGAATTGTTCACTATTGACGAAATAAAAAAATCATATTCCTGTATTCTTTGTACATCAGATCTAGGGGTTCTTCTTTCTTCAGGGAGATATAAAACCCAAATGGTTCCAGAGAGCTCAGTAACAAAATTAATGAAGAAGTCCCCAATGTACATAAACTCTTAACTAGTAAAACACAATTTTCTTGAAAGTAGACAGAAGTAATGAATCAGAAACACTTAAACACTCCAGGAATTGATGTTTATGTCAAATCGCTTGCCACTAAACAAAGTCTAATAAAAAATTAAATAGAGAAGCCTGTTAAGAACATTTATAAACATCCATTCCTCGACTCACCAGAAGCAGGTGGGCCTTCCCTTGGAAAGGGAAAGGCCAAATTGCATATTTCTGCACATCCTATGCATCTATTAAAAATAACCAACTTCAATACCTATGGTCACTAGCAAGTTTCTTCCCATCCTTTGTGAACAGAAGGAAGCAGCAGAGGTAAAACATCAACCAAAAGAATTTTCGGTGAGTCTCCTCACCATATTTCCAGAAACAAGAACTTTCTACAGGGTGCTATGAAATAGGATGACCCTCACAACTTTCCACAACTTGCTGGTTCAGGATAGCAGATATGCCCTTCGTTGGAATTCTGATGTGCCCTAGCTCTCTCTCGTCTTCTTTCTTACATTTGACTCCAGTCCCCTGCAAAGCCAAATTTGGTCTGGTTATCATGTCATTCAGTATTCAAACACCGCCTGCTATGTAACAAGGCATCAGATTCTACCCTACTTTGGGAGTCTTTATCTGAGACAGCCACGTGACACTTCATTCATAGTTAATGGGCAGAAACAGGCATTTTTAGGGGCACTGTTCATACAACCTATTATAGATGTTCTGATCTGTCCGGGTCACATTACATCCCAGATGGTAGAAGAACACTGCTTTATGGCTTTGGCATCTACAAAAACAGAGGGAATTTTAGAAGTTTTCACCCGCTAGCTTAATCCATCATCAATACATGTGTATTTGTAACTATAATTCATTCGGAGCACAGGGGTGACAGAGCTGCAGTTCGGAAAGACAGCTCTCAGCACAGCGGGGTGCTCTGCTTAGCACAGCTCTCCATGTGCTGAAAGCTTCCCTAACATCTGACCCCACCTCAACTTAGGCTCTACCTTAAGCACAGTATTTTACCATCAGTCCTCCCTTTTTGCCCGCTCTCCACATCCCCTCCACTTCTCCGCTCAGCAGCTGCTAACCCATTGAGCTCTGCCATCTCTGGTGCTGTGCCCTGCTGACAGCCTTCCAGGGCAGCAGCTCCATTTTTCATCAGTATCACTCATTTCAAAATATTCCAATTCCTGCACGTTCAATTCACATATTAACATGAGAACCTGGCAGCCCAGGCTGCAAAGTAGAATCTAAGATGAAGTAAAAGCAAAGGCCAAAAGCAAGAGTTGGGCTTAAGGCTGTAAAATGGGATGCAAGATTGGGAAAGGATGGAATTTAACTGAAGGAGTGACTTAAATTTAAAAGGACGGAAAGGCAAGAGTAGCTTTTGTTGCAGTAGCCTACGCAGACATCAGCAGCAATATCATGAGACTCCAGTGCTCATTTTATTCCATAAGAAATATGGAATAAAATAATAATAAGGAATTCCAGCTCGGGCTGGTGGCAAAGGCCACCTTGTTGACAAGGCATGGCACAAACAATGTAAGGATATACAGGCCAACGGTGCAGCAGAAAACCATTACTCAAGTGAAATACACCATTATTTGATTTTTTTTTTTATTTTCCTCTTATGCAGTAATCAAAACATTTTCCTTTGATCAAAACAAGCCAAGTATCCCACTTCTCATTTATCTCAATTTACCTCACATTCCAGCCTTACCACTGGAGCATCCTGTCCTCAACACACTTATCTCTCTTACTCCCTTCTTGACAGGGCTGAGCAACTTGGACCATTCTTCTGACCTTGTTTCCACATTTAAGTTTATATCAACAATTCATTTACTGAAAATTATATTACGCTATTCAAAATGTATCTTATATTGTAAAAATGAGCACAGTTCTTGATAGGTAAGTGGTAACTTCAGACACATTTGTATTTATCTACACTACCAGAAAAAAAATTAGAACAAGAAATTTATCTTAATTTTACCAAGTAAAATTATATTCTTTCAAGTGAAATTCAACTATTTTTAATTCACAAGAGATTAAAAAAATTAATATACTATACAGAAATGTTTAAATTTTAAATAGAACTGAAAGTTTCTATAAATACAAAATATTTAAATTTTGCTCATTGATAAAAAATTAGTGTTTTTAATTTAGGTTTCTGATTTGATTATTCAGTGCCAAAGGAACAGAAGAGGCAACAGGCAACAGCTTTCTTTCTTTCTTTCTTTGCTTTAATTAAAACAGCTTATGTATTTTGCTGTTCAAAATTTACGGTCTAGTAAGCTACTGGAAAAAAATAAAACTGTGCTCCGGGCAGATTCTAACATTAAATCTTTGGGGGGGGGGGGGGGGG
>VXBL01005303.1:454809-495892 GCA_013400195.1 Aramus guarauna
GGGGGGAAGTGTTTCCACCAAAAATCTTCAAAGCTCTAACATTGGGTGCAATGAAAGCATTTAGTATTTTCTTCCACTCACTTTGTTTTGGGCAAGGTTAAACATTATACTAATCCTACTCTTTTTCCTTTCTCTTTCTTTCCTGACCCTTTCACTTGAAAGCCCATCAACATAATCTCCTGCAAGCATAGCACTACCTGACAAACTATCACCCCAAATAGACCTCAATCCATCCTGCGAGGCAGCAGTTACAAGAAATCATTGAACTCTGAATGGTCCCTGCACCATCTGAGAATAAATCAGGAGGACAATATATTTCTGGGATCTAAAACAGCCCCATCAATAAGTAACCTAAGCATCAGGAAAATGACCAACTAAAATGCTGACGAACGCTCATGGCCTTTTATTGGGGTCAAGGGGTAGGACTGCCCAGGAACCCTCCTGCCTTTCTTCTTCTTCCAAATACTCTGAAAGGCCTAATATCATGCGATTCCTGATTCATGTGTTGTTTTGGCCTTGCACCACCAGGCGAGCCAAGGCCAGTTTTGCCTTTCTCCTTCTGACAGCCACACTCGGCATATTACAAGTGCTCTTTGCACCATGAGCAGACTACAGACGGTCAGAAATTATCGAGAACTGAAAAATAAAGGCAAAGAGAGAGAGAGGCAGAGAGAAACATCCACAAAGCTTCAAAGTGCAAAAAAGCATCTCTTGCTGGAGCAGACAAAGCCCTTCTGCAGCTATGCAAAACCCAGAAGCCAGCAGACTACGTTTTGTCAGGGAACACGGCGGGGTGAGAGAGATTCTGTTTATTCAGTTTTTAATTTCTCCACTAAGGCTAAAGCTCGCTCTCTCTCTTTTCATTTGCTTAAAGCTTCTATTTTGTAAGACTTCCAATTAAGAGGATGTGACACTCTCACCAGGCTTGGATTTTTCCTATTAAGCAGCTTTGCTGGTCATTTTGTTAAGGCCACCTCCAGAACAAATGCTGACCGAAAACAGAATTAATAATATGGCTTTAAAGGGTACGACTGGGTTGCCAATGCACACAATGGGGACAGCTGTTTTACACTCAAAAAAAGCCAAAAAGGTAAAGAAATCCAGCCACTCTCAACTGTTATACAGAAATATTTAACAATTTAAAGTACTTTAGCAGATTCAAGTGACTGCTAAACTAAATGCATACCTATAAAGGCTCTTCAAAAGCAGACTTACATCACAGTTAATCACATGGGAGAAGTCTGTAGGTAAATCAATATTTTCCATTTTTCAATATAGATCTAAAGAGTGCATATGAAAAAAATAACTGCACCAAATAAAAGAAATATAATCGTGCTCATAGAAATTCTGTTCTCTAATTGTACACTCCCGTCAAAATAGAAATATACAACAAGTTTACCACATGCCAGGAAAAAATATTCAATTATGGGATAAACTAACTGTGGATTTGAGGCAATTTCCAGAGGTATGTTAGAGTAGGATTTGATCTCTCAATCTATCAGTAAACTCAAATATATGTGAAAACTTTCAATTTTCCTTTGAAAGGGAACTGTAGATATCTGCAAATCAACACAATGCTGCAAGCAATGATGACTCTCAAGAATCCCTTGAACTAGAAAAACCGACAGGTTGAGAACTAATGTTAAAGGGTAAAAAGTGGCTCATCCTTGTGGAATAAAACTTTACAAAGGGATAAGGACCAAATTCAAAACATTTTCAAAGAACCAATACAATTAGGAGAAATATAGTAATTTATCATATTCTTTCAACATGTTAATGTAAGGCCATGAGAATAAGGACAAGAAAAAAAATGAAGAGAAAAATTAACCTTGCCTCTAGAAATTCTCAGTCCAGAACCTCTGAAGTTTGTTAAGAAATTGCCACAGATGAACATAAAAATTGGTTTCATTATAACAAGATGGATGACTAACTTCTTCCTTGGTAAGAAACAGGTCAGTACTTCTGAAAAGATATGAGCTTAAAATGAGGAACTAAATGGAAGCCATTAATTGTCACAATGTGAAATGCCAAACAGGTTAATCCAATGCTTTGATGTACGAAGAATTCATTGTTATCTCACACTGGAAAAGAAAATGTTGAGCTTTTACTTTGGATGAAAGGATATTAACAAAAATACTCATATGCCACTTTCAAATTATTAAATATGCCAGCCACTACAATTTGCTGGGGAAAAAAAAGAGATAATTTATCCCTGCCATTACACAAATGGAAGTCTAGGGCAAAAACTAAGACCTTCTTGGAAGAAGACACTGGCAACATCAAGAAAATAAAACAAGTTCTCCGAATTCAATGCATTGACTAAAAACACACTCCTGAAAATTCCTTTTTTACATCCCAGGGCAAATGCTCCTTAGCTGTCCTTCCTTTTAATGCTGACATTACCAATACTCCACATGGGATCAGACCAGTCACCCATCGAGTCAAGTTTCCTCTTGCTGATCACTATAAGTACAAAGTGTTACAGGAGAAAACGACAGTGTCAGCAATAGGAAGCGAGACTACATGGACCCCCTTTGATTAAACGTGGCAGTCTCTGAAAGATGCAGACCTGAAGCCCAGAAAGGAAAGGAAGAGTGATGTGACCTCATTTTCTGGGTTTGACAGACTTCCTCGGTGCAAATATTCTGCTAAATAGGAGAGGGCAAGGGCATGAACTCAGATATTGGCACCTCAATACTGCACCCACACTGCTGAGCACGTTCCCCAGCTCTGCTGTACTGCCGTCCCCCAAGGCAAGACCCTGCACAGCTCTGTGTCTACTCCAGTGGAGGGAGCACTCCTGAAAGACAGCATGGACGTGCCTGCACCAGTTTTGCCCCTTTTGACCTAAACAGCCATTCCACAAAGCCAAGAGGACACTGACCCCGGAAACTCCCCATGTGCCATCAGGTTTCACGGACGCTCAATTTCGTGCTTCACAAGTGCCACTCGGACGGGCTGGTATGCAGCCCTCGCACTATCTCAAACACTATCAACTAGAAAAAAATATATATATATCCATTATAAGGGGAGCAGTCATACACGGTGTGGACATAAGGCAGTACACACTACTTGTGTTTGGGATCAGGAATTTCTTCTTGGCCCTCTTGTACTTAGCAGTACAGATATGTTCTCAGCATCTGATTTGCAGTCCCTGGATGCCTCACTTCCTATAACAATTGTTCTATTCTTGTTCTTCATCTTAAATTCTCTACAACTGAATGCATTTTTTCCTTCATGTGGGTTTAAATGTCATGCAGTAATGCAACAAAAACATAACTAACAGCATTTAATTTCCTGCAACAGATATGCACAGAGCAACCATTAAAAACCATCTAATTCCAAAAATAAACAGCAGAAAGAAGCTCAAGAGAGCCAGAGGATAAACTTGACAAGACGTGAAAAAGAACATACATGTTAGTGTGGCCCAAGTTCAAGTTCCTTCCCCACCCAGGAAAAAAAAAAAAAAAGAAAAAAAAAAAAAAGGAATGTAAAGATTAAAAAATAAGAGATTAAGTGTTTTCTTTTTTAATTGTAGAAATTGTGATAACATTTTAAAGTTAGTATTTTTATTAATTTTTCCTCTAAAAAGTTATAGACATTTCAATACTAATGTTGATGCAGTTAAGAATGCCACAACTCAACTTACAAATAACAGCTATGAATTCTGTGGCTCTCTTTCGTCTCCTTTCTATTACTGCTGATTGGCCAAGTCAAGGTAGTCTGAATCACTTTCAGTTTTATTGATCCTAAGATTTTCTATTAAGGATGTCCTACTTGCTGTACATTGATTCAATGTCATAAGAAAGTCTATAAAAATGGTTTTGCTCAATAAGTACTCTATTTAATAATCATGACCACTCTGCCCTCATCCTACCACAAAAATTACCTGTATTTCACATAAATGTATTATCCCTTCACTTTTTACATTTAAACATTATGTGCATCTCAAATAGACATATGAAAGAGAAAACGTACTTTTTTTCTTCCTCATCAACAACCAATATTCTAGAAAAATGGATCTTATTATGTTCATCTATTTTGCGTCCTACTTCTGAGTCTTGGCACTGGGAGGGGTGATTTTCCTCCTGTGACTGTGTATTTTATAGACTTCATAATTTTTTGGCCAGCAGGAATAGTTTGCGCTGCTTGCTTTTAAGTCTCTGCAAATGCTATTATGCTTCCTTAAATGTAGTTCAGTCCTGGTTTTCCCCTACCAATTATATCAAGTTTTCAAATCACTATGGCTATTAACAACAGGTCAAGTACTAATGCAAAAAAAAAAAACAAAAAAAAAACGCTGGCACTTTTACTTTTGTATCATCAAATCAACAGTGAAAAGCTGAAAAGTTAGTTCATTTTTCATAGATGCTCGCGTGCAAGTCCGTCTAAAGTTGCCTCTGAACCTTGGGCAAGTATTCATCTTTGCTTCACAGTGTGCTCCTTCCATCATCATCTTCACAGATTTTTTTTGCAGAGAAATGAAGAAATAGTACAAAAAGAATCGTCTGAAGCAGTTGTTTTGCTCAGGCACTGAAATCTGTAATTGTGCCTTTAGATATAAATGCAGATACACATATTAACAGAGGTTCAAAAAAAAGGAAAAGAATGTACTGCTTTTATCTACATGGCTTAACCTACTGATTTTCAAGGCATGATCTGGTTCAAAAAGGAAATAGGGGAAGGAAGATCAACATCATAAGAAAACATAGTTATTTTTATAAAACAAGTAAAACCAAAACCATACTACTATCTCAACCTCTTTATACAAGTAACGTTTGTTACACTGACCAGTACATTACCATTGGAAATTAATTTAAAATCTGTAAAATTATACAGGCCAATGATAGTGGATAAAAAAAATAATAATAAAAAGTAGGATATGCAGTCAGTACCAGGAATCAGATTTAAGACCTGACTCTTACAACTTAAAGCAAACCATTCTTCTTTTCTATTTCAAAATGTAGTCCATAATTATATCTTATATCCCAGCAGAAGATTTGTATTTCCACCTGTGAAATCAAAGAATTTCAAGATGCTATAAATGTGTCAGTAACACAAAAATAAGTCAATGTATTCCACAGAGAAACTCCCTCTCTGCCTCCCAATCTGTTTATCAACTACTACAGTCCTACATACTGCATAGTGTCTTTGCTTCATGTTCTGGTGTCTCCTGACCACAGAGTTACAACTTGTTTATCTCCACCTGCTGGTCCAGCCTTTGTGAGAGTGAGGAGTAGCAGACAGGAAAGGAGAGGAAGCACTACTGTCACATTCTGAATCTTACAGCCTAATAACTGCAAGCATAAAAAAAAAACCAACCAGAAACAGTGTAGATATATGGCAGCACAGTAACAGGAGCCAGTCCAGTGCAGTCAGGATGTAGACAGAATCCCTCACGTACTCAGAGGAGGTGACAACTATTTTCCCAGAAGACTGAAATCCATTCTGCCTCTTGCACTTCACTCGAGCTTTGTATTATTCACATCAAGAACAATTTTTATGCCTTTGACTCATGCAGATAAAACAAGTCATTTAAGTTGTCTTCAGAGGGGAAGAAGGAACAAATCATGAGTTGAAAAAAATCACATTTAGTAGGTGAGCATGATTTACAAAATGCTACTGTGCAGGGGCTCGCAGGGGAGCAAGGCAGAACCTCCTGCAGGCAGTCTGGGTTTATTCTAATGCACAAACCAAATCAACTATTCCAGGACTTCTCACTCACAAGTAAAAACAAGAAAATTACTGAGAAGCCTGCACTCTTTTCATTCTCTCACCTCTCTCTTCATACACGTGGTGGACTGGGTTCAGATCCTTGGGCAACTGAAGAGAGGAGCAGATAAATAATAGCACCTGATGGCTAGCTGGAGAAGTCCCATCTTTAAATTCTGTTCCAGAGTCCTCTGGAAAAACTTACAAAATCACCTGTAAAGCTATAACCAGGCCTCTCTGCTTGCTATCCCGTATTTCTTCCTCCTTTCCTCAGCTGAGGGAGGATATTTTTATCTTTGCCTCTAGCTCCAAGGACTGTTGTCTCCATAACTTCTCCAATGAGCTCACTCAAGGTACCCCAGAAAATCCATTAAATGTCTGCTTTAGTAATCCATCCAGCATTTCATTCCCCTATAGCATTCGCTGATGGCAGTTCATTCCAAAGACTTCATAAAAGCAGAGCATATAAACTGAAAAAGCTTTTAACAAATCAAGAAAAACAGTTAATAAAAAGAATCTGCCTGGAAGTTTGCTAAGACATACTCTTGGAACAGAGAGGCAAAGAGAAGGCAGCAAGAAAGAAGACAACAGAAATGGTCAAGATGAATCTCAGGAAGGACAGGACAGAGAAGAATCACAGAATCTGAGAACAGCTGAAGTTAGAGGAGAACTCTGGGGTTCATCTAGTGAATCACCTTACTCAAAGAACAATCAACTGAACTTGATTGCTCAGAATTGTGCCCAGTCCTCTTCTGAAAATCTGCAAGGATGGACACACCACAACCTCTCCGGGCAACCCATGCCTGTGTTCAGTCACCCTCACATGGGAAAAGTTTCTCCCTACATATAAATGGAATTTTCTGTATTTCAGTTTACACTCATTGTCTCTTGTGCTTTCACAGGGAACCAACAGAGTCTGTCTTTTCTTCAACCTGAACAGAGGAGATATGGCCACCCTAGAGGCAGACATCTAACCATAAGGATTTTTTATTCCCTTTTCTGAGGTTCAGTCTCTTCCAAATGCTCAGTATTACCATAATTAGATATTAGGGGCAAAAAATCTTCTCTATGAGGGTGGTGAGGCACTGGAACAGGTTGCCCAGAGAAGTTGTGGATGCCCCATCCCTGGAAGTGTTCAAGGCCAGGTTGCACGGGGCTTTGAGCAACCTGAACTAGTGGAGAATGTCCCTGCCCATGGTAGGGAGCTTGAAACTAGATGATCTTTAAGGTCTCTTCCAACCCAAACCATTCTATGATTCTATGACATGATTATCTTGATGAAAGTTGGCAGATAAAGTTACAAACACAAGCAATTCCTGAGAAAGTAAGAACTCTTAAAATATTGGACTGTTAGGTAATAGCCTGATTCCTAAGGAAAGATGGCACTTCTTGAAAATCAACATTTTATGAACTCTATTTAACAAGAAACGCTGCAAGTGTGTTTCTTCCTACAGAAAACCACCCCATACACTTTCAGTTATCCAAGCTGCTGTAAGAGAAGTACAAGAAAAGTATTTTATCTCATCTTAAAAGGAGCACTGGGAGTTTCCAAAGATAGCAGCCTTATGCTGTGTCACCAGAGATTAGGATAAGAAGGGAGGAGAACAATATCTGTGATCTTGTATCAATTTCCCCAAGACTTACTGGAAAGTAGATTTCCTCAGAAGGTGTCGGAGTATGAGAACCCACCTTAAACACCAGCCTGCCATTTGATTCAACACTTCAATATCCTTCCTGCCAAGAACTGCTGCAGAACATCAACTGGAGTTGCTGCTTTTGATCTACACAGCATTGCCACAGACAAGAACCAAAGGCCACAGAGCAATTTACACCATTATAAAGTTACAGAGATCAGTAGCTAAGGTTCATGAAGACAATTCCCAAGTAAACATAGGCAAGATAAGCATATCCGTAACTTCTCTAGTTGAGTTCATCTACAAGAGGCAAGTACATGTGGAAAGTATCCATTGTATGCTATGCAGTAAGAGAATGCACTAACCCCCAACAAAGACAGCGATTTTTCATCAGAGAGGCATAAAGAAAAATCTTGTTCAAGACACTGGATCCCTGTCTATACTTTTCATTTAGAGGATGAAAGACCTTAAAACTCATTTTTCTTCAGTCAGGAGGCACACTGAATTGGAGAGTTTTCCACAATGGGAAATAAAACTTACAGCCTCTCCTAAAAGGCATTTGTGTCTCCTTCAAACTACAGAGTTGAGTGAAAGCCCATGGAAGCAAAAGGCTAAAGGAGGGAAAAGCTCTGAAATTATATTGTATAGAATGAGAATATTCTCTGGAAAGCTTTTAAATGTTGCCCTTTGACTTCTTAACAACATAATTTTTCAAGTGTTCTAAAGAGCAATCCATTTTCTATTGACTCCTCCAGAAAACAGTATTTTGGTTTTGTTTGTTTTGCTCTTGTCATGGTATGTCAACATGACAGCCTGGCACCTGATGCTGACCTTAATGGATTCTTGATAGAGGACTCAGCACTTCAACTTAAAATGCTGTCAATTGCTGCTTAAATGAAAATCAAAACAACAAATTTACAAAAACACGTGTCTTTTAGCTTATACAATATTTAATGGTGTTTCCTTTACCAATTCCTCCTGCTTTGCTGAGTAAGATAAATAATAGTTGTAAAGCTATGGATTTTGAAAAGACGCTTGGAGTCCTGCAGTTAAACACAGGGTTGTGCCTCTTCAGAACTAAAAGCATTAAAGATGTTTACTTAGAAACTAGCAAGCAGCTATTACTGTAGAAAAGCATTTCTCCTTACTCAGAGGTTAACATAATTTCTTACGTTACCTAACACAGAATTTGTTCAATCCCAAATTGTCTCTGCATTGGCAGAAGGCTCAAGCAGTTCTGATGAATACTGACAGGCAGTAATAATGTGATTCTATCCAACCAAGTTTGGTTTCATGTGAAAGGCTTTTCTTGAACCACGTACACACGTTTTTCTACTGCACAGCACTGAAATAGAACGAGACCTGAACGATGGCAGATTATGTATCATGTATTTGTTTCAGTTGGGAGTCTTGCAACTTTCTCTGAACTGATAGAACAATGGACTAGACAGCCAATAGGGCTGATTTGGGATGGCAATTTCTCTGTCCTTATACTCTTCAGAATATTACAGAAATTACTCAGAATCTACATTTTTATTTTATGATAAGATTTAAATTGGATTATGAAAATTCCCTGGAATCTTTATTTCAGCATTAAAACAATTTACAGGCTACTTGACACAGTCTTGATGTGAATCAACACCAATGAAGCAAATGATGATCAGAATATTATAGCCTTTCTTCTTCCAAGTAAGTAAATTTGTGCCCTTATAGTTTAGAACTGCATTTGCATCAGCTGCAAATCTTTTACTGCCTAATAACCTTAGAAAAAAGGCACATTGTACAAATTAAGGGTTTCTCTCCACTTCCAAGTTTTGGGTAGATCCTTATCTAACGTTTTATGCCAGTGCATTGTGAACAGTTGCAGCAAGTTAATACATAAGCAAATTCCTAAGTTTCTCGCTGATACTGTTTATCCAGTCCTGGAATACTAAGTCCTCTGTTTACAAATAGAGAACAATATCAGAACAAGTTTCCTTACACTTCCAAAGTACCATGTCAGCATGTTTCAAACAGGTCAGGGAAAGCCATTTCTTTTATAGGCTCTTTATAGACTATGCTCCTTGGGTTAGTCAAAGTTTAGCCAAGACAGACAATTGATACAGGTGAGTTCGGAATGTGTGAACTAAACTTGAGATGTACCGAGCCCATCTTGTATTGGGATAGCACACAGTCATAAAACAGAAATTATTTCAGTCCTTACTACATTAGTCTCAATTCAAACTGATGCCTACCAGTTGACCTCTACACCTCCCTGACAATGCTCAACAGTCCCTAGTCCCCCAGAAGTATTATCATAATAACCATGGAGAAAGTAGACTGCTTTCCTAAATGAAATTCTGATCTGTCTGGACTTCATACAGGAGAGTTGTCCTCTCTAAACACCCAAACAAGATTCCTCCCATACATACGTTTCTTAACCAACTTCAAACAAGCTCTCCACTTAAAGCCTACCTGCCTACAGAAATCAACCCCATTAAAATCTGTCTTTTGCCGGTACTTTAAAAACCATGGCTTTGGAGGCTTCCCTGAGGGCTTTTAAGATTAAGACTCGCAATTCACATGAGAGTTAAGGCACAGAATTGCGAGTACATGGTTTAAAATCTTTGTATCAGCTTTTTCCACCACAGGTGAAGTAGCCGTGAGGAAGTTAGCCGGCTTCTCTTCCACTCTGCCCAATCACCAGAGCTGTCACCAAATTAGACTCATGTAGCTGAACCCTTATAAAGTCCCAGTGGGCAAACTCACCCATGGTGTAACTGATACCCTGGGGATAAGCAGACAGAGGTAGCCATGGGAAAGCATACACCTGATTGCTTTAAGTTTTGGCCTGATATTTGTATATATCCATGTGCACGTGGGTGCGTGTGCAGAAACACAAGACAATCCAGTGAAAAACTCATAGAAAGAGGAGTAAAGTTTTATTATTTTCCTGAATACCAACATTTTCTATCAAACTACTAAAAAATATAGTGGGCTTAAAGTTTATATTCTTTTAAACAGACTTTTAAAAAGTATAGTTTACAAGTTCCTCTTAACTCTGTGACAGAATGGTTAACTATGGTACACAGAACCACTGAACTACAAGAAAATGAAGCAACTCCACTCTAAAATCCACTGAAATCAAGAGGAGACGTACATTCCACAGACTCTCCACTTTCCAGACAGCAGAATCTCAGCATGAAAGAATTTCTCTAAGTTTTGCAATCAATAACTGTAATGCCAAAAGGTAAAGAATTTTTAAAAATGTGCATCATGCTAAATATCTGTGCTAGCATTTCTCTTAGCACTCCTTTGATTTTACCCATTAACCCACAGAGACATTTCCAAACAAAAAAAGCTCTTGTTGCCTACTGTCTGTTTTCCACTACAGGTTTTTATTATATTAATTGACAATAATAATTATCAATTTATAATGAAATATTGCAACTAAATCCAGACTAAAATCATAATATTAAAAAAAAAAAAAACACATCATGTTTGGGTCACATAACTCTTTATTGCCATTTTCTTTTTTTTCCCTCCTTTTTCTCTTTACACTTTGATTTCAAGGTATTTCTTATTAACCTACACAAGTTTTGATTGATAACATATTTATCACAACTGGCTTACAGCCTGCTCCATATATGAGTTCACAGAGGACATAACAGATCCACAAACTGATCATTTAGTCAGTTCAGTGTTGACAAGTCTTCTAAATGTTTGCTAATGACAAATTAATTGTTTGCTAATCACACAGCTATTTTATGGTTAAGTTTGATGCAAGCTAACAATGACAGTTTGTCTAAGGCAAATGAACCCTCTGGGTTGAGCTATAACATTTCAAACATTAAAAACTACTCAGATACCTTGTAAACTGTTGAAAATGAAGGATTTCAGTGATGTGAATGGACTTACAATAGCATGGTTAACTAGTATAAGTGAGATCAGAAATAAAACCCTGAGTTTTGCAGTGTTATACCAACCTACAAATATTTTTTTACCATCAGAGTGCCACTACATATCAGTATGAAGAAATACTAATACTACTTAGAAAAACTACAGAGAAGTGGACTGAAGGTCTAATATTAATGAGACAAAAGAATTATTTGATTTACCTGACTTTGCAATTCACTTTGTTGCTTCAGGCGAAGATTTTCTGGTGTATCAGCCACTGTAGTGAAGGACTGCTTTGGGTAATGTCTAGAAGAAGAAGCACAAAGCCAAATAGTAAATATTTACACATGCTAGAAAGTCAAATGCATCCCAGCACTCTTTCCTACAGTGTACGGAACTCTTTCATAGTTTACTGGATTTGTGTTCGAATTATTTACTCTAAAAATATTGTCAGTCATGTCTTGCCAAAACAACAGGAACAGATTTCTGTAATGAGTTTAAATCCCTCCCATTCATCCTGCCCACTGACCACAGAGACCAACCAGTCAAAATTTGTTTTCAAAAGAGTGAACAAAACTATGTTTAACTGCATCGTCTTGGGATAGTCGTGTGCTGAATAAAGACTAAACTAAAAAGCCTTAAAATAGGAGTGTTTTACGGAAACTGAAAAGTTGCATCGATGAATACAGCTGGAGCAGCATGGCATCTTAAATCCGCTAGTGCAGAAACCAGAAGGATCAAGGCAAGTACCTTCCAGGTGCAGAAAGGTCAAATGCTTTAACAGTAAATGTGTCAATGCAGTGCTGTAATATCCAGTACCAAAGGCTGTAATGGCTCAACTGCAATCAGGCATCTCTCTTTTCATTTGAAATTTTACACCTTTACAATACGTTTCAGATTTTTGTAGAAAACATTAATAGTCAAATCCTACTCCTTTTCTGAACCATGATGTATTCATGTACATGGATGTATCCTGCAACTTTACACCCAAACGTAAAGCTCTATTATGTGAAAGACAACAAAAAGAAGGAAATAACAGAACTGAACAGGCTATTCCAAAATAGGTGTATTATTATGAGCCAGCGACACTATCAAGAAACTGATTCTTACTAATTACTTTCCAGCATCTTCAGTCTCAAACCAAAAAATTCACCTTACGACCACGTGAGGCACTCCACGCACAGCTTCCCGTGTCTGCCAGCTGCCCCTTTTGTGCCTCTAACATTTCAGATGTCCAAGATGACAGGAGTACATAGCATTTTAGAAACAGTAACATTTGCAACATAATTTCTACAGAGGGAGTAAGCGGTAAGTAAGCCTCTGAAGACTGAGGCTCTGCAGTGTTACACATTTCCATGTTCAGACTCCACGCTCTCTCTAATGTGTTCTTTCAACAAGTAGTTCAGTCGCTATATCTCCTCATAAAATTTCTGTGCTTTGTGAAGATGATATATATTTTCATTCAAAACTGTATTTTGTTAGGTTTTATTTTTCTGCTTACAAGTTTTATTTCCATGAAGCATACGGTTTCAGTAAAACATAATTCATTTTTGTCAAAAAAAAAATTAAAAGCACCCATAGAAAATTAAGGAAGATTTCCACTTTTAGCCAAAAGCTGATTGTTTCCAGTTCAGAAATACAAAAGTAATACTCGATGAGAAATGCTGCCTGGATTTCACACAGTCCACTCTCTGCTCTGGGCCTGATCCACCATCAGACAACATCTTGCATTGCCAGACATCTACACGGCAGCACGATGGAGTAGACTGATACATCAAGAGGGTGTGGAACATCCCCTCATTTATGGTGTCACTACACAGGGAAAACAGAGAAGAAATATGGGACAACCTGGGGATTTCAGGTTCCCAAGGGCTTACTAATATCTGCACAGAAAGAACAAAGATGCAACACCTCAATGGAGGGAAGTTTTTCCTGACTGCAAGGTAAGAGCCATTTGAGCTTGGATACTGGCAAACAGAGGAATGATGCCACTGTAAGTTTAAAAACTTATGGTGAAATACATTCCCATCCATTATGTTAGCCACTTGTCTAGGATAGCTCATCTCCCTGCAAACTAGAAAAAAAAAATTTCTAGGCATGACACCCTCCAGCCTATTCTTTTGTAGTTGTAGTTACAGCCAAGTCCTCCCTAGTCCCACCTAAGCTGTAGCTTTGGCCACAGAAACAACTGGGAGTGTTGCATATGCCTAAGGCGGCTGCTGTCTTCCTCCCTTTTCAAACTAGGGGGTCCTCCACCACGACCCCCCTTACAGTCAGACGATGCCAGCCAGCCGAACGGCTTAGCCACAACTCCAGCAACACACAGGGAAACAGAAGTAGGCTTTGCTTAAAGGACATCAACTGGAATCAGCCCTTGCATGAAGCAGATGGTATCAACCCAATGTAATACCTTGGGACAGGCAGATACTTCCAGAAGAGCTTCTTTTTTTTTTTTCTTTATCTCACCTCTTCTATCTCATCCTTCCTTCTTCTGTATAGAGGAGAAAAATGCCAGACTAGCCACAAGGAGGGTCATAAGCCCTGTTTGGAAAGCAGTAATGGACAGATGGGGAAGGCAACAAGCCACCTCACAGCCAGGGCCTGCTGATATCCAAGGAAGATTGTAGCAATGAACAGTTCATAATCCACACCTTAAAGAACAACAGGCTTTCAGATAGCAGCCATGAGACATCCATGGATAACTCATGTAGATGACAGAATCCTTGCCCCTAAAAAAATCAACTGCCACACATTCAGTTCAAAAATGATGTCATGCACACGCTGAATGCCAAAAGCAGTCCCATAAACTTTCATAGCATTGCTTTTCACCATGGTTATGTATCATGACCCTGGCACTATGATCACAGCTATCGCATGTACTCATCCATTTTAACATGGAGAGCACAGAGCAGCAGTCAGCTCAGATGGGTTTTTTGGCCTAGTCCCCTTGTGAAACGTGTGGACAACACTGAGGCAGGTGTCACAGTCACAGCCCTCGGGGACCCTGCTAGCAGCAGCAGCAGAGAATGGGTCTCTCTAAACCCAGGCTTCCAAATTAAACATCCTCTGCATTTTGAAGCATAGAACTGTATACGTTGTCCCTATGAAAGAAAAGCTTTTACTTCTGATCATTTGCAAAAGAAATGGTTTCTTCCACAACTAGCATTCACAAGTTCACAGGTATTTCAACTGTCGGAGCAAACCACTTAAGAACCAATGTATCTAAGATCATTACTTATTTTAGAAGCAGTAGCTTCAAGTCAAAAAGGTATGTTTCGCCTTGAACAAGCAGTGCTTTATTATGCTTGAAATTACTATGTAAACTGATTATATCAATGAAAAGTATTTAGACTTGACCATGGAAGTAAACAATACACATGACAAGTGAAAAAACCTGCTGAAATTTAAATCAGCCTTTAAAAGGATCATATTACCCATTTATCACAACATATTACAGTGATTAAAAAAAGAATCATTTAGCAAAATTAAATTAGCAGAGCATTCTACTATGGGTTGTCATTTTAACTGCAGCTGATTTATGAAACCACCCACATGGTATATCAAACCAGAAAGACATGGGTTTAGATACTTCCCTTCTAATTTATGGAAATTCTTGCCTCAAATACATCAAAAGGACTACTGTTAAATTTAAATCCTATCTTCAGCATTCACATTTGTTTTAAGCTTACTGATAGTATGTCTTCAGGATCACTAAAAATATCAGTATTTAAGATATTAAATTATCTGAAAGGTATCTAAGATGCATTGCACCATTGGATACTTTTGACAGAAACAGAAAGCTGAAACACAAGTGTTAAAATGATCTGCATTTTAACTATCAGTTTAAGGCTATAGCGCATTTCATTACAATGTTCTGAATAAGGATGAGTAACTGGATGGCAACAGCCTTTAATTCAAAAGGCTGACAGTGCTATCATGGTCCCTGGTAATCCGTTGCTCAGTTTCCCTTTTGTCCAAGATGATGTCTGAGAAAAAGACGGGAATTGGTTAGAGAGGTTGATGTCATGTCAGCTATTTAATAGCAATGTCCAAAGGATTTTTTTGTTTGTTTTAAGTCTTTGTTAGTAGTCTAAGTCTACTTAGCAATATGTCTTACCACGCTAATGCTATTAGGATTAATCCGGTATAAAGTTCTACACAAGAAGTTCCAGAACAAATCAGGAAACACAGTATGGTGTCTCTGCTGTGCGTTACTGTATTGCCTGCTTCAGCTGCACAGTTTGATTAATAAATCAAACTACAACTCAAATCTCTGGCTCTTTATGAGGAAACTCCTTCACTTTTGATATTTGGAAACAATATCAGTAAAAACTCCCAAGAATTCAGGAAAGTACCTGAAAGTTTCCTAGCTTTTCCAATGACTAAACATAGGGATTTTCCCAAATAGTTGTTTAGCTGTAAGGTTTTCATCAGCTTTTCCATGCTTTCAAACCAACAAAAGGAATAAAAAACATGTTCTGAGAGATAATGGGATGAAGATTCAGCTTTCCCCCTTATGAAAAAGGTCAGATGCAAAGCCTGAGATAAATTCAAGCATGTACTGAAAATAACTTGCTCGTACCTCATTCTAAGAGATATTTGTGTGTGTGTGTATTTTCTAACTGTAACATTACCTGTTCACAGTTACAGAATTATAACTCCTGTCAGAATTATGAGATTTCTGTTGGGTTATCTTTCCTCTAGAATACTTATTCAATAAATTGCCCATAACATAAAATTTGTGATATCTTTTAACCAGAGAACTGTGACAAAATACACAAATCAGAATTACTTTCCCAAGCAGTGTGTCAGCTCCATTACATCTTCTCATAATACTGATTACCATCACTGGCTGTCACATTGGGCTGTATCTGTCCTCTCCTAAGGTTTTTTGTAATAGCTGTCTAATTAAAGCAAATTTTAAAAGATAAAGAGGTTAAAAAAAAAAAAAAGAAAAAATACACTTATTTTCAATTGCAGTAACAAAAAAAAACCTGAAAAACAACAAAATAAGATTAAACCAATCTTACAAGAACTATGAAAAACTACAAAAGTTAATTATGCTTTCATAACTAGCACTTCAGTATAGTGTACGCAAAAGTTTCAAACTGAAATTAAATAGTGGATAATGATATAGCAGTTTGGATGCAACCCAAGCTCCCAACAACTGATGGACAGGTAAGGAAGCTCTATCTCAGACCTGCAAGGGCCCAATCTGTTAATCATGATCGGAGCCACAAACAGCACAAAAACACAGAGGAGAAACACAGGAGATCTCCAATTAAATACAAGTTCCTGTTTATGAGAAAATTCCCCTCGAGAGATGAGTTTGTATTGGTTTGGAAGAGACTTAGCAAAGAGTAAGATCCATGACAAAAATGTTACAAGCAAAGATACTCCACCTGCTTGTTGGGGTAAGCCATAACATCCTCACTCCTGGAGCAGGTGAAAGGCTTCATATCACACTATCATACAATCAGACACATGTTGGACATCATTGTGCTACCAGACTTGTACTTGATACCTGTCTGCAGAGCCCCATATCTGGGGATCCCTACAAAAGCTAAAGTTAGGGACCACGTTAAATACTCTGACTGTATCTGGCTGCAAGGCATAGGTTAGTGCCTTGCTGTCCTCTGCTACAGGCTGAAAAATGAGCCATTAACTGAAAAATATCAAGGCAGAAAATGATGTTAACATTTCAGAGAAGACAGTGTATGAATTGAGTTGCTAATGCTAGCATCACATTTCATTACTCTACCCATTTGAAATTCCATACAGAAATTCTACTGTATCAAAATAGTGGAGTGGTTAGCTCTGCAAAAGTATGTCATACAATGAAGAACACCTGAAATCACAGAGAACTGGACTATATAGTAATCTTATAATCACTGAAAGAAGGGGCAGTCGTGGAAAACAGGTATTTTAAAAAGTGACTTCAAAAACAAATCTACATAGAAGATCTGGAACCTACAGTAGCTTATTTTAGAATTTCAAAAGCCAATTTATTTTGAAAAAGAAGCAAAAACTTGTAAATTTCCAACATTTTCACAGCCTATATGCAAAAGCATTAACATTCCTCAAGTGGCCGGTATTGGCTAAGTTTTAGGAAAAAAGTGTAGAGGTAACATTAATTACTTTGTACTTACAACACCAAAATGATCAAGAAACCCACTCCAAATACATTTTCAGATATCAGTCGGCAGATGAACGGGTTGTCTGAATTTGCAATGCTGCCATGCTGAGATTTTATTTCAACCAGCTCCCCTGAAAACTTCTCTGAGCAGCATCACTGAAGACAGGACAAGTGCCGCCAGGCCACCACCGGCACTGCATCACGCAGGCAGCTGGGCACATGCTGTAACCCACCAAGGGTTGCTCTCTTCCTGCTTCATACCCTAAATTGTCTCAGAATGAAAAAATCCTCCAGCTCTTAGGTGATATTCATATTTTTCCCATTTCTTATATTTTTCTTTTAACTCTTTTTTGTAATTTCATATTTATTGTACGTAGAACGATACAATAAGAAGACAGGCGAGTCTTGCTTCTTGAGAAATTCAAATCAAAACCTTTTCATTTTAAAGATTTGAAAAAATACAACAAAAGAGGGACACAGTTCATATTTAAGAAACTTATAATAAAAAGAATTTGTATAATACAGCTCTCGGTCAGGTGGCATCTGGATTTAGCAAAAAGATCAAAAAGAGTAAAATCCAAGCACCATGGATGTCAAAAGTAGAACTGCCAGAATTTTCAGTGGAGTCAAGCACTCACCCTTTCAATAATTTGCCTGTTCCTCAGCTGTGGGATGCCAATGCTTGGGGAAAGAAAATGAATCAGTAGCACACTGAGAACTACAGAGCAGCCCGGAGCTGTGCAGGAACCCATCGGCAGCGCGCTAATTGGCATTGACAACACATCCAAAAGTGAGAGCCACTGCTGCAGGAGGGTCCACAAAAGATGCACAGAAAGTTCAGGGAGACTTGGAAGGCGGAGGCAACTGTGTTAATACAAATTGATAAACAAAAATCTGACTGCAACAGCAAAATCCGTCGAAGAGCATGGGAAATCAGTCAAGAAGGGAGAAAACACACACATATCTTACCATTTGCCACTGCTAGACTGCTCCCAGGATACTACCCAGGGAGTTCACCCAGAGCTCACCTGGGTTTATACATTACCTATACACAGAAAAACCCATAGATGTTTAAGAAACTGCTTCTAAATACTTCCAAGTGATTACCACTGGCACAACAAAAAGCTGATGCCTCAATATTTCCACATCGTTTTCTTCCAGATGGTGTTGATTATCATTATTTCTTCCAAAATATCCAGGAGACAAAAGTCCACGAATATGAGCAGCAAAAAACAGACTGAAGCTGAGTTTCTCCCTCACTTCCCTTGCTGATTTACAGCAGCATATCTAGTAGAGTTAAAAAACACATAGTATGACCCACAGCTGCTATGGCCTATGGTTTTTTACCCCTTCAATATCTTGCTGTCCTCTTTTAAGATTGTCAGCAAGAGTACACAGAGATATACCATAAAGGAATTGTTTTGCAGAGGTCTAAATGCTTGGTCTGCCTGTTTCAGCATAGTCCTGACATGCTACATGTATAGACATTTATCAAACCTCTACAGTGCAGATTCGTTCAAGTTCTATGTTTGACTGGGTATAATTCATGCATACAGCAGTGGCAAATTTTTTTACTAATTTCTTAAATTTTCCTATTAATTTCTTAAATTTTCCTATTAATTATTCTACCAGCAATGGATCAGTATCTCAAGCAACATGACACTGAATTATGCAAGTAGTTTCTAAATTCTGCTCTTACTTATAATATGCTAAATGTGCTCTTCCCCAAATTCTTAAATATTTTCAAGTAATAAGAACATTTATGCAAAAAAAAAAAAAAAATTAGTCATGTAAATGCTTTCTTTGATTACCACAAGCCAGTATTTCTGTACATGGGATTCCCATCTTAAATACCAAGACTACCAAATCTTGCCAGGTTTACAGGTGAAAGTTTTGTGGTTTCCTTTCTTCCTAATACTGTAATTTCATCTCCCGGTTTCTAATCATAGGTATGTATACTTAAATCATTTCTATAAGTCTTCCTTAGATAATAAAACATACTTGCATTCAGTGAAATGTAGACTATATATGAAGACTATATCGGTAATTTATTTAATCATTTCCTTACCAAAACGAACACCATGTTACCTTAAACTGCACCGTTACAAGTAATGTAGCTTAACCAATATTATTTCCCTGATGTTCCTACAGCACATCTAGCCTATCTCTAGCCTTCATACACAGGAAGGTACTTTTAATAGAAAGTCACCATTACATCAGAGCAGTGTTATACCTCAGCCTGCCACACTTAACAGCAAAGTCTTTCCATACTTGTATAGCAAGTCAAGCTTTCTCATGACTGATGAAGCCATGAACGCCCCCCACAAGGCAGCAGTTTAATATATCCTAAAGTGACCACCCTTAAATGTTAATGAAGGAGGATTTCAAAAGATTTATTCACATCAAATATCATGGCATAACAAAGAAGTAGCATAAGATAAAAACTACATTCATCATATGAATATTGGAAAAATACTGTTTCAGTACTGTGATAGCATATTTACAAAGGAAAATTGTAGGGACAGTAAACACCACAATCCCTCTGGAGTAGGATTTTGTACAGTCCTAAGTGACTGCAAATCCTGACAAGCAGATTGTAAATCAAGCTCAGTTACAGGCTCTACATCTAACTCTTGTCCTCTCTGTACCCAAACATCTATCCAGTCAGGTAACTTGCCTAAACTTCTTCTTTTAGCAGAAATTAAAGCTACTTTGTGAATATCCAAGAGTCTTTACATTCCTGCCTGGAATTAAGAGTCCCACTCAGTTGATGAACGTAAAGAAAATGGTTTCA
Source organism: Aramus guarauna (assembly GCA_013400195.1). NCBI lineage: Eukaryota > Metazoa > Chordata > Aves > Gruiformes > Aramidae > Aramus > Aramus guarauna. The sequence continues at coordinate 474,962 of VXBL01005303.1, forward strand.
GCCCTGAATTGTTTTTGGTTTGTGTTTTTTTTCCCTATGCATTGTTATTAATGTTATTAATGTTCTCTGTAGCACACCAATGGTTGCCACTCAAGACAGAGTCAAAACGCTGTACTGGAGAAACACTGCAATTTCAGGTATTCATTTTGCCATGCTGAGGAAAATTTTGCCAATAACCACTTCTTATGAACACATACATAAGACCAGATAAGGTAGCTTTAAAAGCTCCTAGGCAATAGGAAGCACTTAGTATGGGGATTTAAATGCAACATCTAAATGGACATCTGAATGTAAGGCTTTCGGATACTAAGTCCATCCACAAGCAGAAGAGAAGTGAAACTCAAATCTATCCCAATAACACCTTTTTCTCTGCCAATAACACCTTTTCTCTGCCAAAAGAATTTTCATTCAAAAATTTTTAATGTCAAAAATCTATGACAATAAAATCAGAGATTCAGAGTTATTATCTACTGTTCACTGCTTGTATTAAGCCTTCGTCTTCCAAGAAAGTATTGACTGAAAGAATATTTGCTACTAAAAACTGAAATTCTCACTAATCCGCTGAAAAACTGTTAGACCACATATTGGTAGATCACAGTTGTAATGAAATTTGAGTGCAACTGAAGGAAGAAAAACAGTTATAAGCCCAAAACCTGGGAAACTGAGTACGGACTAGATTGCCTTCTAGCTGCCAGCTTCCGTGTTTTCTGCTTCTTAACTCTTCAAAAAAGATAGTCCGGCTTTTAATCTTTATGCTTGTCTTTGTTTCTTTTGCAGAGCTATAAAGCCAAGCTATATTAGGCAATTCATTGGTGCTTCTGAATTTCAAAGTTATCATTCAAAGACATGGCAAATAGGACCAAGAGGACTCTAAAAAGCCACCTGGAAGAGAAGTAAGTGCTAGAAAGACGCGGTAAGTTTTTTTGACCTCATTAAAACTACTATTTAGATAGCTATCAAGAGGGCGGGAAATCTAAAAGCCAAAAGGCATCTGCCAAGTCATCAGACACTCTACTGAGCTTGAGTCATAACTGACTGACCTTCTTGGGAGCTGTGGTTGTTGTCCTGGAGAGCTTAGCCATCTCCTTTATGCTCTAGTCCCTTTAGAGGGATGGTTTCTGCAACCAGCTATAGAAGCAGGCCACAGATATTGCAACTTCAGTAATTTAGACACTATTAAAAAATTGGAGGAGGAGACCACAAGGGAGACAGAAACAACTAGTCTCCAATGTCTGAATACTGCTACCTCTTTAACTGTAATTGCAGCGTTAAACATTTTTCCTCTAAAACTGTGCCAACATCAGCAACTCCAAGCTAACAGCAAAAAAGTAAATTAAACAGAGTCATGTTTACATGTGTGCTAGAGGAAAAAAAAAGGAAAAGCTGGTTTTTGCCAAGTGGAAAATGACAGAATTAGTAGGGTGGAGACACCATTCTGCTTTTACATTTCTAACAGGGTTGGCAAATATTAGTGTATACAAATTCACAGTTCATAAAAAATATTCAGTATTTCCTTTTTCAGTCTCAAAGAACTTGACCTGTTATTAGTACTATTTTTACATTTTTTTTATTTAGAAATTATTTCCTCTTTGGAAAGGTTTCCAGTTTTTTTTAATATAGTACAAGTTTCAAATCAATTCATACTGTGAAGAAATACCTTGAGAAGGCATGGATTTGTATTTTTACATTAAATACAATATTTCTAATAATTTCAAAAATTTACTAGTTGTTTGTTCACATATTGTAAATTTTAAGCAGCTGTGTCTGTACAGCTTTATGAACTCTCTCCTGTAATATATCTACTTGTATAAGATTAGTTTCAATAGAAAAAGAAAAAAGTGTTATACCATGCAAGCATTTTATAAAAAAGATAGTTTATGCTAGTACAGCATATAAGATTTCACATTACAACACATTTACCTACATAAAATTATTGGATGATACATCCAGCTTTTGCTTGCAAATTAAGAATACTCTCAGTAATGCCTGCTTTGGCCTACTCTGCTGAAAGAGTAAGACAATGTAAAAGCAAACACTAACATTTTTAATGTAAATCCTTGGCAAAAGTCAATGTATTATTAAATTAATTTAATACAGTTTCATGTAACACTTCATAGGCCCCTCATGATGATCAACAGTTGTGGCGCAGGATGTCATACTTCACACAAGATCCGGCCTATAAATACCGAATTCTAAAGCCTATGTAATAAGACAAAACCACAGATTTTATTTCTTTTCTATTTACCATGAAAAAGCACCAACCAGGTAACCTATCTTCACTAATACCCTGCAAACATCTCCAGAACTTCTGGGTACATTATGCTCCTCCTCCTCATGGACTGTTAATTATTTCGAGTAGAATCAGGTGCAGTTGCCATTGCTAAGTAAATGCTCCATCAGTGTTGCTACAAAGGCTGTTCTCCCCTCTTTGCTTTCTCGCCTTTCTCCCTGCTTGAAACTATACCACCACGTTTCTTCACATTAAAGTATAGGGGTTGGTGTCACAGCTCTTAGTATTTTCAATAAAGACTCAGGAGAATGAATGAGCTTTAGGTAACTGATAGAGCATGGACTTTCTCACCACTTTCTTGGACACAAACCATAAATTCCACCCAAATACTGTTTCAGAGACCAAAGCAACTGCACTGGAGGTCATTTGAGGTGACTTCCACAAGTTTCCACAGAGAAAGTTACTCGAACAAGCAGAACTTGATGACTTCTGAGCTTTTCACTCCCCTGGCCTGAAGTCCTCACTGTTGATCTGCCTCTCTCAACAACTTCAGATAAAAAGGCAAAGAAACCTTTTCCATCTCCCCCCTTGGACAGAGGAGAACAGCTGCCGAATGGCTGCTCATATCCTAACCAACAAATCTTTTAAGATATAAAATAGTCACAAACAAAACCATGTTAGTCAAATCACATAAGAGGAATGCAAGCTATTCTTAAGCTAATTTACAAAGATGGCCTTCCCAAAGCATAAAACAAGTATTTTAACTAAACTACAACAAAATGCAGAAGAAAAAGTAATTTCCATGAGCCATGTGAAAATTCAGCCTATAAGAGCACATGAAATGTCACGCTGTTAGATCAAGTGTAAAAAGGTGAATTACAGGATAGATGGAGAAGAAAGGCAGTCACTGAACTAATTGTCAAAAGACATGGGTTATGCATCAGATGAGAGGAAAAGCTCATGCTTCAAATCTCAGAGCTTAGCTGTTAAATAGCATTTATACCACAGGAACAGAGAAAATTCATAAAAAAAAGATAGTGAAACATCTAAGTCTCTGCCTTATTCCTAAATGCTGCAGGTGACAAATCTGTCAGGTGTCATTGTCTAAGCCCCTTCTACACCTACTTCTGCATTCCTGCAAACCCATCAGCTACATCTTCCACAGCCAGAGCCCTCAGAGGGCAACTGAAACCATTCGGAATAAAACCAAACACATATCTTTGAGAAAGACCTAAAAAGAGAGATGATAGTAAAGCAATGCAAACTATTTGCAGCTGCTGTATTGAAGTTCATAACAACTTGCACGAAATCTGTTCATAGCTGCTAGCTTGTAAACACCTAAAACGAGTCCCATGATTGAAAAACTGATATTTGTACTATAAGCGCATGCTCAGTATCACTTCTTTTCCCTGCTAGCATAAAAGAAAGTTAAACCACTAAATGATCATCTTCAGAAGTTAATAAATCAAGGTTGCAAGACCACATAGGTTCCTTTAAGCTGACAGGGTTTATTTCAGCTGGTAAACTATTTTTTTGACAAAAATGTATTTTTTACTGCTATTTCACTAAAGTGCTAATGACTTTCCCTCCAAATTTTATTCCAATTACATACAAATTATTACTAAAAAACTATTTTTAAAAAGCAAAAATAAAATGCTTATTAAAATGAAGGAAAAAGCAACCGGGAAAATATTTAATTATTTATACGCAACTTTAACTCAGCTTCCACAGAATTACTAACTTTTCTGTTGGGAGTTAGATTATTTTTTTTAACAGACTTACCCATAATCTTTTCACACAGTGAGCCAGCCAACCCTGCCTGATCATAGAAAGTATGTTTCCACCAATTTCTTGCAACTTAGTGAGGAAGAAGCCTGAAGCCTCTGAAGCAGTTCAGTGACTAAAATCACTGGTAAAGCACATGGCTTCCTCTATGGAACTGTTGTAATTTACACTACAAAATATTTTAGATTCCAAAAATTCGTTATTTTCTGTATATTTCAGAAACTAAAATAATACCTTAAAGCTTAAAGAGCCATATGCCTTCTGCCAAAACTGAAGTGTGCTGCAAATGTCTCTTGGATATATAATCATAATTCCTTACTTGCATTGAGATTATTCCCGGGGGCTTCATATGGATGTTTACACTGACAGAAGTCTGTCACAAGACAGGAGCACAGAGTTCCTTCCACAAATAACTTTTAACACAAGAACAAATGCACAAAATAAAAACCGCTTCAACATTCAAACTAAGGCATTTCCAAGTGCTTAAATCATCTCTTAAGCATCTGCTTAAAACTGCAAAAAATTAGAACACATTTAATCCTTAAAACACATTGCTGAAGTCTGCTGAAGAGCCCAGCTGTACCATGCTCCTTCATCTACCTGTCCTTCTGCACCAGTAGATGTGAGCCTTTAGCTGGTGAAGGTCTGTTTTCATCAAAACCCACAGACAAAGGTTTCCGAGGTGTTTAGCACCATCACTTCTACTCAAATCAAGGTGAGGATTCTCAATCACCTGAAAAAGCTTGAGGCATCTGTGGAGCAGAGCAGTGGCCAAGAAAAGCAAAGGGAAAACCTCTGCACACCATAGCCCAAGTTTGCTAAGTATGTTATCCAACTGAAAACTAAAATATCTGGATGACAGGTGCCCACACTCCATACTTGATGAACATCCATACTTTCACTGAAATCCAAGTGGTGAAAGGCTATGGTGGAGTGCAAAACAAGTACCTGGAAAAAAAAAGGCAATTTTCACAAGACATAATTTTTGTGGAATAAAAAAATGTCTTTGAAAAAAGTTCAATGGCATGCTGAATTATCTGGCTTCGTCCAAGTTATTAAAAACATACAGGTTGCGCATTGCTTGCCAGTGAAAGACTAAATGTTCTCTTTTGTTGGGAACTTGGATATTTTATGAAAAATAGGTACAGGGAATACTGTCAGCAGAGCTGTTTAAAGAACAGAATTTCTGCTCTATAAGAAATAACTGGAACAATAGAGCATAGCTATTGTTGCTGCCCAGAATTTGAAATATATATATTTACATTTCCCATGCAAATACTTTTATGTCTTTTAAGGTCTTTTTTTTTTTTTTCCTCAAGTCTTTAATATGTCCTTTAATGGCTTCACATGTCTTTTAAGTTTCTTCCATTTGTTATAAATGAAGTTGACACTTGGAGCTCAATCTCCAGGGGCTTCTGGCTCAGACACAGGGTCTAGTCCCCTGGTTCCCTCTAAGTTCTAAAAGATTGATGAGGTCCTGCCCTGAAAATGCAGCTGATTCACGAGCATGGGAGCTAGAGCTTTGGCAAAAGATACATTTCTTCAGGTTGCCAGCTATGGATCCAGGCACCCAGATTTTAAGGCTACATCCGTGCTAGTAAATTAAAAAGCGCCTAGCAACATTCTCTGGTACTGAGGCTAACTGGCATGGAGCAGCCCATACCAATACTGTTCAACTCTCCTGCTATCCAAAACAGGGTCACCACATCCAAACTGCCTGGGGAGAGCAGAAGTTCGCCTGGCCATGGTCAGAGCAATACCTAGGAACTGCCTGGGAGACAGACACTAGCACAGGCTAAAGCTATTGTGCCTGGCACCATTTTGGCAATTTAACAGTGTAGTCAACTGAGTCTCACACCAATCTTTAATTTTCTAGTACAGATGAAGCAAAGAAGTCCCAAGCTATAGTTGTCGTACCACTGGACCCCAGCGTCTCTTCTCTCCAGGAAGAAATTTCAAGAACAACTTCTGCTCTTACACTTTAACAGCACAAGTTCTTCTCTGGGGCTTTTCTGAACCTTCTTGCCTCTGGGTTTCTAAATCACAGAACCACAGAAAACTTGAGGCTGGAGGGGATCTCTGTAAATTGTCAAAGCATGGTCAACTAGGGCAGGTTGCTTCTGAATATCACCAAGGATGGACATTCCTCAACCATGCTGGGCAACCTGTGTCTGTGTTCAGCTACCCTCACACTGGAAAGTAACCTTCACGTTCATCTTTGTGGCCTTTCACTTCACTCCACTATGTCCCAGTACTCCACTCCGTATGTGTCCCACCAGGGCTGAGCAGAGGGAAAAGATCACCGCCCTTGACCTGTTGGCAACACTCTTCATAGCATTCCTCCCCAGAAGCAGTACTTGACATTTCCCTTTGTTACGCTTCATGAGGATCCTGTCAGCCCACTTCTCCAGCCTGTTAAGGTCCCTCTGGGTGGCAGCACAACTCTCTGGTCTGTTGGCCACTCTTCCCAGCCTTCTGCCATCTGCAAACTTGCTCAGGGTGCACTCTGTCCCGTCACCAAGCTCCTTAACAAGGGCATTAAATAATACTGGACCCAGTATCATCTCTTGGGGTACACCACTAGTGACTGGTCCCCAGCAGGACTTTGTGCCACTGATCACAACCCTATCAGCCTGGCAGTTCAGCCAGTTTTCAGTTCATCTCAGTGTCCATTTATCTAGCCCATACTTCAATGCTTTCTCTATAATGATCTTATGGGAGACTGTCAAAGCCATATTAAAGTGGAGATAAACATGCACAAACAGCCACAAACTTGGATTAGAAATCTCTATAAAAAACTAATCTTCCTTACAGAATGAAAACCATTAACACTGAAATACTTTACATCAAGATTTCCAAATTTTTTTTTTTTTTTCCCCATTAGGGGCTAACTTTTCCAAGAATCAGGGAAGGTAATATTTTTCTTTTTTCACCCTCATTGATTGGCATACTTTTATAGGAATGGTAGACAAATTTCTTTCTTCTTAAGTTAAAGTTAAGAGTAAATCACTAATTCCTAGCTGTGTAATCCCCATTTCATTGTCCACTGCAATTTTTTGAAAACCTCAAATAATCCAGACCTCCATTTGAAGGACAAATTAATGACTCATTCTCACAGTTTCTATCTGCTTATACAAATGTTTATGGTTTGATTTCACATGCATGATAATGATACAATGCACTTAAGAGCTATCAGACTATACAATTTACTCATATAAACAACAGAAAACAGCAGAGATTACAATAATAATATTGTGCTTTTCAGAGACAGATATAGGTACCTGCCCTCCTAGTCACAACTCCTGGACTTTCTGAGATGCTGTCACCTTTGGTCTCTGATGCCATGAAAAAAATTGACCACAGGGTTCAAATCACTATCTTTCTATTTTAGTGGTTTAAATGAGAAAGAAAAAGACACATTAATTTAATATGTAAACAATCACATTTTGTTATGGTTGTTAGTTTCTTGTCACTACTGTGCCTTCATGGTAAATTTCCTGCCATTGAGAACTCTCATACACAAATCATGTAGGTTTTTTTCTCCCCAAAGCCAACAACTGACAAGTAAGGTAAATGAGGAAAACACAGCTGGAAATGCTCATAATCAAAGTAAAACCAGTAGTGGGATGAAGGCAAAACCGTTCCAGTGGCCAGCACTGCAGCTGGCTGGGGAAACACAACTCAAACTCTGTCAGTGCCTTTCACTTCTTGTCCCCTTCTTCTGTTACTGGCCTCTTCTCAAATTTCTACCCTTAAAATTCTGCCTATTGCTTCTCAGCTGAAAGTGTTGTGAAGGAAACAACAAATGAACAAGGACTCTGACATGCCAGAAAAGGGTTCTGTTTCCAACAATAACTCCTGCAAAAAGGACCAGCAGTACGGCTAAGCATGTGTACAATTCTCTCTATGTGGTGCTGCATACAACGATAGCCTTGCATATGTCCCACCATAGGTTACTGCACCACCAGCCTGACAACAGATGGAGGCAGAAAGAGACATACCATGGTGGCATACTGATCACTACTAGAGAAGAAGGCTCAACCATCTGCCTCTTGCTACTTGCATGACCATGCAAGCTGCACTTTAAAACACCCTTGTTTTGCTAGATAGCCTTAGTCCTCTGCTCACACCCTGCGTGGGGCAACACAGCTTCTCTTTACACAGGAGGATGCCTGGGGCTGTATTAACAGGAGCACAGCTAGCAGATTGAGGGAAGTGATTATCCCCCTCTGTGTAGACTCATTAGACCACATCTACAATACTGCAGCCAGCACTGGGCTTCCAATAACACAAAGATCTATAAACTGGAGTGAGATCGAGAAGGGCTACCAAGATGGTCGGGTGGCTGGAGCACTTGCCCTGTGAGAACAGCCTAAGGGAACAGGTCTTGTTCAGCTTGGGGAAAAGGTGGTTTTGAAGAGACCTAACAGCAGCATTCCAACACTTGCAGAGAGCTGGAGAACTCCTGCAAGGAGTATCAAGAATAGGGAGCTAAGCTTTTCACAGTAGTGCCTTGTGGGAACACAATAGAGAATGGGCATAAACTGAAACAAGAGAGGTTCAGACTGGATATAAGAATAAACTCTTCCACCATGAGTATAGTCAGGTAGTGGAAAAGACTACCTGAAGAGGTTACACAGACTCCATCCTTGGATATTTTCAAGACATGACTGGTCACAGCTGACTCTGCTTTGAGCAGGACCTCCTGAGGAGCCTTCAGTCTGAATTATCCTATGATCCTATGACAGCTTCCATTCACATTTGTAACGCTCTGTACAGATATCTCTGAACTGGGGTGGCTCTTATGTTGTGGATAGTGGGGTCCATACTCAGAAGAACTTTAGACCCTTGGTAAAATCCGAGTCTTACATCTCCCTAGAACTTATTGGAGGAAGTGCACCTGCTAGTACTGTACCCCAGCACAGTGGAAAAGGAAATTTATATCAGAATAGGAAATGTACTGTACCTGTGCAGTAGCCCTCAGTAGGGTTTTCCCTGAATTTCCTCAAAGATGGACACGCAACAACTGGGCTGAGCACAAGGAACAGGGTGCAGAAATTAGGAGGTGCCAACACCCCAGCTGTCATGATTTCATTTGTGAGGTGAGCAGTGAGAATTTATTCATGTATGCATTTATACATGAAACACATGTATAAGCATGTACTTAACCCTCCCAAGTAGAGTAAAGTTGAACAAAACAGATTTTGTGTAATGAAAAACAAGTTCAGTAAATGTGCTACAGAGTTCTCACACATTCATGTGCCAGCTAAGTAGCCCTCAGCAAGAACCTTTTCAGCAGACAGAGATGGGCTGGTAAAAACCTGGACTGAGCACAGAACAGGTCACACAGGAAAAAAATTACAAGGTCCTTTACAAAGTAATGGCTATTTTTTCTGTTTTCCCAGGCTACAGTAAGTAAGTATCCTCACATGTCACTATTACCCTGATACTGAATAACCAACCCTGTCCATTCATAGTGCATCCCTTTCTTACACCACTGCTGTGTTATACACGTGCACACACATCTACTACAAAATACTCCACTGAGATCCCCACCAGTCCAAAAGCACCAGAGACGCAATTGCCTTTGAAGGAGGCACCTGGTCCTGATGCCCACGAGCAGCAGGGGCTGTCACTGGAACAGAAAATGAATAACTGGGTCAGCAGATGAAAGTGGGCTGTCTGCTGTATGTGACCGCAACACAGTCCCAAATAACTCCAAGAAACACTTCAATGGGAACGCAGTATAGCTTCCCACAGCTTTGCATCCCACTAACAGTTGAACTTGGCTTAAGGAAGGGAAAGTCTGTTAAGACTTCTACTGCAGTCCCCCTTGTAGATTACTGCCTGAGGAAAGACCTCAGTCGGTACCAAAGTCTGACAGCCTAAACCATCGGATATCTGCACAGCACCTTATTTATTCCCTGTGGCACACATCCAAGGTGCCAGCAAAGGACAAAATATCAGAAATAAGCAATGATGCAAAGACTAATATGGTGACTAGTTAAAACAATTAGCTATTTAATTGAAAGACTTCTTCAGTTATACTCTGCTTTGAATGTGAATCACAGACCTCTTATATTCAAAAGAGGAAATTTTCATAACTTGATATTTATTGACCTCTGCTGAGACAGAAAAAAGTGACACAGCAGAAATTAAAACAAAGCACCACTTTCAAATGTAAAACCTGTATACGCAGCCAGAAATGCAACTGCAAAATTATCTCCTGTCTTTGGCCAATGTTGTACCTTTAAGTTCCACCAACTACTTTTCTATGTATTTTTCCAGTGAGTCTGAGAACACGGACCTGGTTAATGGATGCAACCCAGAGATGCATGCTCTTGCCAAACGTGACCTAATCCATATCAGCCATAACTACAGTTCTCAAGTTAAAGCAGTTTTGTGTTTTCCATTTCCTTTAATTTGACTTGATCAGTTCAATTTGAGCTTTGTCTGTTTTTAAAAGACAGATTTCACATAGATCAGAAAACAAACCTTTCACTGAGAGGCAGAACCATCTGAATTGAGAGCATGCAAGGAAGTCTGGATGGGGAAAAAGGCTAGCACTATGATAAAGTATACAGTTGTATCTCAGAAAAAAAAAAAAAGAAGAAAAAAGAAGGAGAGGCTGAGGAAAAGGAGGGTCTCAAAAAACAGTGTTTCATAACTAAAGGAAGTAGAGACCAGCTGAAGAACAGGGCATAAACTATTTTCTTTCCTGCCAATGCGCTATTAAATGACACAGTGACAGAAATAAATCAAAAATGGGTCAACAGTGCTAGAACAGAAACTCCACATTGTTATTTCCGTCCAGAAGAAAAGAGGATAGGATGGTCTTTTAGAAACACATAACATGAAATACAGGTAAAGTACAAGCAAGCCTCTTGTGCTTTCTATCATCCGATCTGCCCTGAAATGTCAAGAAACCTGAACGTGCCTGTCTACCTCCATCACTGGGAAAGAGAAAACACTTACAGATCAATGGGATCCACTCTGATTTATGGATCTCATATCCCTCGTAATACTTCTCATAAACATCATGAATCCATATGGTGTCCAAGTGTTACCTTTTGTGTTAGATACCAGACCCAAAATGTTCCTATGTAATTGGAGGGTTCCCAATGACTCCTCCTTAGCTGAGCCTCAGGAATGTGGAGTGCCTTTTATAATTCACGTGCATTAAATAAGAGCTAAAGAACTTCCCATTTAAAAGATAACATAGACACAAGATGCATTTTACTCAAAGATTCTCAGAAAAAGCCTGCATGGAATTGCAAATGTGCTCTGCCTGGATTTTTCAGTGACACATATCCTAACCAAGGTGGCCATTCATTGCACTATAAAGGCCTTACCACCATTTTTTAATTGTTTTTTTTTAACTACAGTTCACAGCTCTGAGTAAAGAGCCCGACTTCTGCAGGTGGATAACAGCAAACCCACAAAAACCAGCAGCAGGGAAACACAATGTTAATGGCAGCACACAAACAGTGCCACCACAGAACTCTTAACACAAAAAAAAAAAATAAAGTGGGAAAGAAAATAAAGGAGGCAGGAGCAGCCAGGCCAATAAAATAAAATATATATACAGACACCCATAAATACATAGAGTTCCATAAACTTGAAGTGACAAAGGAAAAAAAGATTGAAAAGAGCAAATTAGCGAGGGGAAAAAAGAAGGCAGAAGCAACAAAAAGCAACATTTTATTGTTGTTCAGGGATAATGACTCAGCATTCTGTGGGCCTACCATCCAGAGCCTGCTAAACTTTAAAAATCTCTCGAGATATCGATTAGGTTGGAAATCACAACTACAGCAACTGCATAGCAGGGAAAATTACTCCCTCACGACTGCAATCAGAAAGATTTGCAGGGAAGGAAACACGGAGGAGGGCACAATTATCATCTTTAATAAACACCAGAGCTGAAGCAGTAGCTGGAAGAAAGTGTGTCATTGTCAGCACATGACTGTTGGCTGAGCACAAAAAAGAAAAGAGAAAAGGAAAGAGAGAAAACTCTAATAAGAAAAATTGTCAAACGCTAATCTTCAAACTATCATTTAATGGGAGTCAGAATATGGAAAATGGTAATTCACTGGACAGCAGCTACACAGAAGGGCAGTAAATTAAAATACAGGGCTTTTTTGGTTTGATTTGGTGGGGGGGGGGGTTGGGTTTTTTAACTATTAGACTATTACTTTGGTAATGGTACCGATTACTCTCTTTACAAAGTGTGAAGCCAACTGGAAACGCAGCGATGTTCTGCCCCGCGCAGTACACGGTAACTGTCGGTGTGTTGCTAAGCCGAAGCGTGGGCTCTCTCCTCTCCAGAGAAGGCATGGCATAACGGGCTCTCAGTTTACTGCCCAGACATCACTATATGGAATAAATCACTAACACTTTTTAAGGTCAATGAAAAGAAACAACAATTTACATTGGTATAGCCCTCAGCCAACAGCTATGTAAAGTAACATTTTGCCGACAGATCCCCAGTGCTGGTATCTAAAACAATCACCAATAGGTGCTTGTTTGAATAAGAACCACTTTAAAGCATATGCATTGCTTATGCTTTCTTCAGCAAAAGCTTAATGGGTTTTGCTGATGGGACCTTGATCCACTCAAGGGACAATTCGTAGTCTCCAGTCAAAAAGACGGTGTCCTGGTCAGCCTGGGAATTGGCATGGGGCCTCCTGCTACATGAACCACAGGAAAATTACCAATCGGGCATGAGCTAAAATGAACAAACCTGAACAAATTACACAAACACCTCAATAAAAATGCACAGGTCTGTTTGTGTTAGTAAAATGCCGCCAACACACTTTTTTGGGTTTGGAGACAGTTCCCACCTTGGTCTGCAATACAGGCTCAAGAATGTAGCTATGTTCCACCCAAAAACATCACATAGATTTCTGAAACTCCTTACTAATTTCACTGTCACATTTGGCAAAGGCCTAACCACATACAAGTGCTGAGATAATTAAAGTTAACACAGAATTTTCTTTGCCTAGTGAAGTTCCTGATCTCTAAAGTATACAGGTACGCAGGATTTACTAGTTTTTACGTTTTGTTTCTTTCTTTGTGATCTCTATCCAAAAATCTAACACTGGGTCAAGTTTCAGTTGAACAGCTGAACAATTTTCTGGTAACAGTTTAACTTGGGCTATACACCCTTCTTCCAAGAGTTTTCAAGACCCAAGTGTATCTCCTGAACAGTAATCTGAATATGACTAATGGTACAGTAAGTTGTATCAGTGGACTAAAAGAAAAACAGATAAGTTAGTTGTAAGGTGACACAAATCAGACTTTCCTCCAAAAAAGAACTAACACATTGTAATCAGTCTTTCAGTCAGGGTGGAATTTAAATCAGTGATCTCATTTAAGTAACCACCAAGGCTGCCTCTAAATACCAACATAGAAAGACAGGCACCTCCAAACGGTATCCCATCATATTCTATTACAGCTGAGATACTGTATACAAAAAAAGATGCAGCAATGACCTTTGGAAGCAGCCTATGCAAGACAAAGTGAAGAAAAGCTGCAACCAATCACCTCCCCATGGGACCTCTAGGAAGGGGATGGCTCACACCAGCCAGTGGATACCAACTGGCTTTTTGAGAACTTCTCAGCAGATCATCAGTACTCCCTGAGACTCCTATCTAATGCTACAGCACTGCAAGAACCATTCAGTTTCCTCTTCCACTGTTATCAGGCCATCGTTTATTCTACCCAACCTCTCTGTATGTACTGTTTCCCTCTTCGAAGCCTGGAATTGAGAGCATTGAAGATGCTGAGAGATACTCTGAGTACTTGGAAAATTATTACTTTGTGGACAGAATGGATGTTTATTTAATGAGATAATCTTCATAACCATTCACAGCAGAATAACTAACTATACTGCTAACAGGTTGCCCAGAGGTTGTAGATGCCCCCTCCCTGGCAGTGTTCAAGGCCAGGTTGGATGGGGCTTTGGGCAACCTGGTCTAGTGGAGGGTGTCCCTGCCCATGGCAGGGGGGTTGGAACTAGATGATCTTTGAGGTCCCTTCCAACTCAAGCCATTCTATGATGCTATGATTCTAAAAGAAACCTGAAAGTACTCTTACACAGATTTTCACCACTGCACTGGAAACACAGAAAAATACAGTTGAGAAAGAGTAGACCAAAACATCCTTTAGCATTTTCGGTATTTCCACATGCATATAGATTATTAAAGTACAGAAAGATGGAGGAGTTCCCCCAACCTCAGCCTATTTGAGAGCCCTCTATTCCTACGTACTAATAATATTTATATTTAACATGTGAATAATATAATAAATGCTAAAAAATATTTATGTCTTCAGTTCACTTAGTAATTTTTGTTCAAGTGTGATAGTGAACTTTGGAACATTGCTGTTAAAGGAAATACTAAAAAAAATTAAAAAAATTAAAATTTCTTTTTATACCTATTGACAGTCTAGTTGCACAGCTATTACACACAAAGTAAGTAGAAATATTACTGTTATCAGCAGGGGCAATATTTTAAAGTTGACTAATCTTGATTATATAAAATTCTAGTTTGTTCTATAAACTTCTCACAACAGATAAAGGCACATCAAATCAAAAATGCCCAAAAAGGCACTAAATCAAGCTCACATTCCTAAAATCAACTATTAGGTAACTGGAGAAAGGCACTGTTTTCCAATCCATGTTTTTTACTGCAATTAACAATTCAGAGTTCATGTGTAAATAACACCAATATTGGCAAGGTAGTAAAAAACAGATCCTCTGCTCAGGTTTCTACATCAAGGAGAAAAAACAAGCAAGATAGTTGCTGCAGCAAACTATTACTGACCTTCCCCAATAACAGAGGAAGGAGTTCAAGTCAATAGCAATCTAGTACAAGCGGCCCTGGGAAGCCCATCAGTTACTGAACCTGAATTAGATACTAATCAGTCCTGACACTCATTCCTAAGCAATAATCATTATAATCATTGGGCCTTATCACCTATCCTTGCTTTTTATCAAGGAATGCTGCTGCACAATATTATTTGGGTTGCAAAGTAAACCTGAAGAACATAATACAGCATATGTTGCCCAATTTGGAAAAATCTATACCACTTTCCACACATGGGAAAATGACAGTCTCCATCAGCAAGACAGCAACAAAGCCCTGCTGTATGTGTAACAATGTATTTATGTTTCCTTTCTTATATGAAAAATTAGTTTAAAAAATAAAAAAAAATCTATATTTATAGAGATATTTTTAATAAATCAAAATACTAATCAGTGGTTTATTTTTTGTCATACTTCTGGTAAAAGTTTTCCAAAGACTTATTTTTTTATACCAAGTATAAGTGACTACAAAGCTATTCTTTAAAAAAAAAAAATTACAAAGAAACTTTTATGATTGCTTCCGATACAGAGAATTACAGAAGCCTTATCATGCATTTCATACAGTGCTTTTTGAAGCACTTCAGTTCATTTCAATGTTGGGGGTTTTTTTACAATAAGCCCTTCTTCTGTTGACTTCAAGTCTGGTAAAATGAGGAGCAGGGACCATTGATTTATGGCAATTTCTCTCACATTGAGAGTCAGATCACAAAGAAGTGATTTTTTTTTTTTTTCATTAGTTTTATTCTTATTCCAATATGCACAGCAGCCATGGAGTCTCAGCTCCTGGGATACTGAAAAGTACTACCCTGCCCTGCAATAGTGCAACATGCTTGACATTTAAACCCAACCAAAATTCACCTATTTGTAGGTTCATAGTACCTCCAGAAACATCACACATTTTATTATAATTTTTTTACACCAGCAAAATTTCTGTTTTAGCATCAGATTGTTTGATGGTCACTATAGTTTCAATTCCATTTTTATAGCTCAAGTCTAGCATTTTTAAATGGTTTCTCCAGCTGGAAATGTGTGTTTATATCCACAGCATTTCTCTAGTTCATTCTATTTTTCACACCCTCTATCAAAAACCAAAGAAGCAGATGTTGTGACTGAAACTGTCCATTATGTTCTAGCTGTGGAAGCAATTGTGGGAGTATTTTTCTAATCTGTTTATGAGGAGATCTAATGATAGTGCAGCCTAGAATGGGAGGACATTTTCCCAAAGATTTTGGGTCATAATCAACTACGAGCAATCAAATCATCCTTGATTCCCCAATCTTGCAATCACCTAGAGTTTATAACATCTGATTTCGCTTTTGGAATCGTCTTCTTGGCTGGTTTGTTTTTTCCCGCCTCACCCTCTAACCACACTACTGATGCTCCATCCAGGAGTTTCTCCCCAGGCAGCTTCCACTTTTTTGTGGCAATTCAGCAACGCTCCATCTTTGGCCTTTTTCATCACTCCCTTTCTTCCCAACTTGCATTGCAAGCAAATTTCCTTTCTGCCTAAAACTTCTAGCTGTGACTTTGCTGTCAGGATCAATCCCCTCAGGCAGGGGGTTCATCTAATTAGATTCACCTAATTAAGCAAGACATCTACAGTATGTCTACATCTGAGGCTAGTCATCTAGACTCCATTAATAGTGGCACTTCTAGATATCTAATGTAGATCGGAGTCATGTCTTAGAAGGGACTACTCCTCTCCATTGACTACAGACAGATTTCTGGCGATACTGATACCTACAATGTAAAAGTTCAAAGTTTACTGTCTAAGCTCTACTTCTCTAACACCTCTTTGGAAATAGCCTGCTGTCTATCTAAGAAACACACTGTTCAACTCCTAGCCTCCTTGCTACTATTTTTCTGCTTCCATTATTTCTCATATCTACCTCCTGTTTCTCATTTTATACTTACAGTATTTATGATTTACCTATAACATTTAACCTTTGGATTAAAGCTACTAAAACCAACTAATGACAGCCTTTTTTTCAAAAAAAAAAAAAAAAAGTTTTATTCGACCACAATCCAATGTATGGTTGCATTAAAAAACATATTTTCAAAGTTCTGTGCATGCATCAGGTACATAGATTTGGAAATACTGACTTTCTAAAAAACACAATACAAATCCTACATATTCTTTCTGCATGTCTTTAGGTAGCTAGTTGGAAATAAGATAGTGTTCATAAAACATTAGCTGTGGTTTTATATCCTCTAAGCAAAAGTCAGTGAACTAGTGGTCAGAGGGCTCTAAACTGAAGACATCTTTTGATTTGTGATGCTTCCTTACAGATAAGATGGAAAACTGCATTTGCATAAACCTTATTTTACAAGTGTGCTTTAAAAACAAAAAAACTCTACTTGACACAGACTATGACAGTAAAAAAAAAAAAATGAACCAAATTGAAATATACTAATTAAAGCATGCTTGAGAAGTAATACTACCTCTTGAAAATAATTCCATTCTCATTTAGCCATGAAAAGAGTTTAGGGGATTTTGCCTGTTTGTTTTGCTTGCTGGTTTTATAGTGATTTCAAGTCCTAAAATAAACTTGAAAGACAAGAAAAAAAAATACTGTTCTGGTACTAACAGAGTAGCAGGAACACAATTTTTAAAAAAAGAAGAAAATATAAGCTCTTCTGCTCAATCAACAACAGTAAGACATATTCATCATATTCTAATATCAGACTAGCTCAGTGTTTTGGAAGGGGAAACAGCCGACAGCAGAAAAAGAAGAGCTAGCATAAAATCTGTACCTGCAAATCAATCTCGGGACCTGGGCTAGTAGGAAGAGTGGCTGTTGCAAGTGTGCGAGTGAGAAGCCAGTTAGGACGATCGCTGCTAGGTGCACGTGTCCTCCCAGAGAGTCAGCAAAGGTACGGTTTCAAAAGGAGTATGGAGCAGGATGCCCAGTTAGCATAATTCCTCCTGGAAGTGGGCTGAGTTTCTCAGCCAACCATCCCTCCAGTATCTCTTGAATTCTGAGAGATATCCTCCACACTAATCATTTTGTTCATTCTCTTACTCCCCTTACCCTATATTATCAATTAGCATTTGAATGGTCTCAAGCAAGAGGGGGAAAAAATATGCGAGCAAGAAAAGGAAGGAAGGAAACAACAAAAAAATGGTCACATTTCCCCTTTCATGTCAGGTTATCTGTAGTGCAGTAAAATATAAAATAGATGTTTGGAAAATTAAATCCTGCAAGAGAGAGAGATCATTAAAAATATTCTCTAGATATTTAATTCTTACCAAAGCACTGTTTATTTTCAAAAGGCTTATAGTGCAAATCTGACTTTGATAAGCAGTACAGTCACTGGCTTTGCTTCAATATAAAAATACAGCATCCTACAACATGGGCTTTGAAGAAAACTCAAGGTATTCCCTGGTTCATCCCTTGCTTCAGAACTGCAATATGACCACCCAGACTCATTCTGACACACAACTCTTCTTAAAATCCTCCAGCCATGAGATTCCATGGCATCCACCACCATCCCCACAACCTATTCTGGTGCACAGATAGGAGGTTACATTATATTACCACCTAAATGAAATGGACAGGAAAAGAAGATTATCCCTCTCCTCTTGCCTGTGCAGCTGTAAAGGGTGACATGAGAGGGCATTCCTTAAATTGTGAGGACTGAAAGATGGTGTGGAAACACCTCAGTTTGTCCTCCTGCACCTGAGCACTAAGCTCCTAACTGTGAGCCTTTCCCTGTTGCAACTTGACTAGCAAGATGCAATGTCAAAGAGATGGGAAGGTGGGTGACAGGACAGAGTGACTGGGCACCTTGAGCTCCAGCTCCAGGAAGGGTCTGGAGGGATGGGGGAGAAGGCAGCGTAGGCCCAGCCACACTACGTGACCATTATATGGGTGAGAGCAGGCAGCTTTCCTTGCCATCGAATGGCCTCCATAATATAGGTGCTTGGTGTTGAGACAGTTTGCAGCCAGTGGGGAGTGAGGGACAAAACGCAGGAGGGATTACTCCTTGCACCAAACTGCACCGAAATTCTGCAGCATGAGGTTTTTCTGTGCTTCTGAAGCCAGCATTCTTAAATTAAATACTGTTGTCTTGCTGAAAAATGCTACTTTGCCATGACATATGATTTTATGCCAGAGAACAGTAACTTACAATGAACCCAATCATTACTACCTCTAAACTGAAAGATTCCAAGAGCAAAACTTGGCCAAAAGAATCATCATACTCACAAATTCTCACTGCCTCAAACAGCAAGGATATACTGCAATACAATATAATGTTCTATAATGCAATATATAATAAATGCGGCATTAGATCCTGGCATTAGTGTAACTCTTCCAAGCACTTCATGATAATGTTTAAATTTATTTTACTGCTCTCCTATTCAGACTGCTGGACAAGCATTAAATTAACATTTGTGGAGAAGATCATCTATTAAACATAACTATGGAAAGAATTAAAAACTATTCAGTGGCTTCCTTTCAGAACTGCTATGATAGCAGTGCCTTAGAAGAGCAAAAGGTAGAAATCACACAGCTCCAGAGAGTTTGATTTTTGAACTGGGCACCAGCTTACTCGCTCCCTGAGTTTCTTTCTAAGTTCCACCAAAGTACAGTCTCCAAAATACTTTTGCTTTGTCAGCATTTCCAGAAATCTCTGCAGAGGCTTTCCAAAGCACTAGATGAAGATACATCCCAGTTAATGGTGCTCAAAGCTCATGCGAACTTCAGTGATGTAACTGCCCAAGTGCATAAGAAACGGGTCTTCCAGCTTTCAGCTATGATTCTCAGAAGGAGAGTTTGTAGAAATGAGTGTGAACAGATATTGGAGGTGAGACTCTTTTTTGTAGCTTTTATTTAAGCTTCCCAAAAACACAGAGATCATATTTTCTTTACCAGAAAAAAATTGTTCCTCATTAATCCAACCCTTCATCTTCAAGAATGTATATTATGCCCTTTTACCTTCAAAATTAATGCAAAACCACGTGCCTTTATCAAGACAATAACCCATGAGATGTCAGTGGCAACCTGTATCCTTGTCCTCGACTGCTGTTACTGTTAACACTATGACTAAATTATTCTTTCTAAATACCCACGCTGAAGGACACATTTGTTTAGGTGCAGGTTGAATGTCCAAGAAATTGGCCTAAACCCCATCACAGTCAGAACCCAAAGTGAACCCATTTGGAAGGGTAACCCTGCCAGCTAGCTAGCAGGAAGGCTGTACCTTACTTCTTTTCCACTGGTAGCCCACAATCAAAGCCTGGCAGTTTCTTGTGACACCTGCTATATAAAGTATATATAGCATTGACCTGTAAAGTACTGCCAGTTACAGTGGGTTTGTTTGGTTGGGTTTTTTCTAGTTCAATGAACGTCTTTTTGCCTTTCTCCCAAACAAGGATGTACTCACACTGATATAAGCTTCAAGTCCACTTTATCTCTGGTTTAGGAGACCACAAGGAGAACAAGGACAACACTCACTCTCTTTCTGCAGCTTCCTGGGTCCATTCCCAATGCCAGTCTAAGTTTTGACCTTATTTTTAAGTCATTAATGGATTAGATCCTACTTACATTAGGTCATGTCTCCACAAGCAAGCACAATATATATTAAAAAGAAACAGTGAATAAATGAGAGTCAGAAGCAGCACACTCATGCGAAGGGATTCTTCCAGGCAGCGGACTCTCAGACAGACGTTGGCTGTGCTCGACTCTCATCACCTCCAACACATGCTGGATCTGTTTCCCATATGGGAAGAAAACCCTAGGATTCTCCTTTAAAATTAGTAAAGTTTTGTATAGCCCTGAAACAGAAACTAGTATCCATAATGCATACAAGGATTTCACAGTTACAATCTATTTTTTGCAGAAGTCCTCCTGCTGCTAAGGTAACTGACTCAAATATGAGCCATAAGACAGTGCTGATTCCTGTATTTTGGTGATCCTCGGTGTTTTGGTGTCATACATATTCTTGCTTTCATACGCACTGTGTAAATTGTACATATTTTCACATTATCATGCTATCCTGTTTTGTGTCACTAGTAATGAATAGCCACACAGGTTAAAAAAAAAAAAAA